>CM019229.1:11553464-11585964 GCA_009741485.1 Malurus cyaneus samueli
CCACCAGGATGGAAATCAACTCTTTGCTGTGTCATCCTGGACACGTTTCCCACTGCCCCGCTGTTCTGATGGCACTGGCAATGAGTGGAGCAATGAGAGCCACATGCAGAGAGGTTTTTGGGTGTGAGGATGGCAGGAGCGCACATCTGGGAACAGCTGGGCAGGTTTTTGGGTGTGGGCATGGCACATCTGGAACAGCTGGCAGGTTTTGGTGGGCAGGGCACAGCTGGGAACAGCTGGCAGTTTGGGTTTGGCATGGCACATCTGGGAACAGCTGGGCAGGTTTTTGGGTGTGGGCATGGCACATCTGGGAACAGCTGGGCAGGTTTTTGGGTGTGGGCATGGCACATCTGGGAACAGCTGGGCAGGCAGACTCCTCCCCTGCGGGCGGCAGGAGCAGGCAGGACACGGGGAAAGGGGGCGTGTGACAGGGCTGCGGGGCACATGACGGACGGGTGGTTGGGATGCAGTGACGGGCACCGGGCACAGACCCCGGGCACCACCCGGTGGCTCCCGCCTCCCTCGGGCCGCGGACACTCCCGGGGATTCCGGCCGGACCGTGCCCACTCTCAGCGCCGCGGCCCACTCACCTGTTCCCCGTCACCCATGCTGCCGGATGCCCCGACCCGCTCCGTTCGCCCCGCCGCCGGCAGGCGGCCGGAGCCCCGGCGAGCGGCCCCGCCGCCGCGCCGGGGAGCCTCGGTGCCCCCGAGCCGTGCCCGGGCCGGCTGACAGCCGCCGGAGCGGTCACAGCACCCGCGGGGCCCCGGCGCTCCCGGGCAGCACTGACAGGCGGCAGCCCCGGCGTGCCCCGCTCTCCCTCCCGGCCCGCACTCACCGGCGCCGCCGCCGCTCCGGGCCGCGCAGCCGCTTCCGGGTCCGGGGCCGGCCCGACGGGCGCGAGACGCGCCTGACCCGGAAGCGCCGCGGCCGGAAGGGACGGAGCGGAACGGGCGGGCCCGGGGCGGGGCCGGGAGCAGGGAACGGCCGGGGCGGGCGGGGGCTGTGGGGTATTGCGGGAGGCGGAGTCACAGGCCCCGGGGCACGGCACGAGTCAACGGCTTCCGTGGCACGGCCAGCACCCGGTGGGCACGGCCATCCCGCCCCTGATCCGCCGGGTCGGTACCGGGGACACCCGCGGCGCTCAGCGCTCACCGGCCCCGCAGGCACCACACCACACAGGATGGGAATTACACCACTTTTCTTTCCAATTTCTTGCTAGGAACACTGTGATGTTTGTATTTATTTGGTCGTTTTAAAGCAAAGCTCCCAGGTAGCACTCGGTGTACAAACACAAACGGGATAAACATTAAACACAATCATTGCTGCCCCGGACAGGGATTTCCAACGCTGCCCAAAGCCACGAGCAGCACCCCTGGGTTATCGGGATTATCGGGGGATCCCAGACTGCCTCCCCACGGCTGCTTGGGCCACCCTCGGGGTCCGCACCTCACACCTCTGGCCTCCTGGAGCTGCAGGTTTTTCCAGGCTTCCTTTTCTTCTTGACTGTGTGTCCCTGTCACCTTTCCAGACTTGCTGGGGCAGTCTCCACCATCTGTAGAAGTAAGGAACCTTGTTAATCCTTGAAGAAAGCCTAACCTGGCAGTCTCAGCAGTTGCAGAGATCAGAAAACAGATGCCTTTGAGAAGGACAGTGAACAGCACCGCACAAATGGCACAAGGGCACTGGAGAGCAGATGCAGAGTAACTGAAATGTGAATGAATTTACTAATTGCAGGGGGGGACAGTGATACTGCATATTCGCTGACCAGGAGCCATGTCCATCCCCACCAGCCACATGTGACCCCGACAAGGGTTGGTTGAAGGGTTCCAGACCACACAATGACATCCAAGTGAAGGGATGGGGATGGCAATGTCAGCTCTGACTGGGAGGAGCTGGGAGCTCTGCTTGACCCATGCCAAGCCCGAGGCATAAGCCAGACTAGCAGGAAGATTAGACAAGGATGAAGGTTGAGGTCGGACACGACTCCACTGAGAATGTCCATCACATTCAGCAAATTAAGTAGCATTTGTATCATTTTAACTGCCACTGTGGCTGTTCATCGCACCTCGGGAGCCAACAGGTGATTTCCTTTCCTTGAGTGGTCTCTGTGGTAACAGTTGTGTTAGACATTGCCCAAAGTGTGAACAAAATGGGTCAGAGCTGAAGGAAGTTGTAGTGCCTGGGGGAAATACCCCGCGTGAGGGCAATTTCAGGAGAGGCAAGGATCTACAGATAATCTCTTAAGAGAATGAAGTCACAATTAGCCTTGGTGCCTGTGCTTTTTTCTCTTCCCATATCCGGGGACTTGTGCAGATTTACAAAAAGATAATTTTAAATTAGCCCCGGCAAGGCACGGCCTGATCCAGGGCGGCTGTGCAAAGGCTGCTGTCCCGCTGTCCCGTCCCATGGCTTCTCCGCGGGCACACGCTGAGGGCACGGGCCGCGCAGACCGTCCCGGGGCCGTTCAGGCTGCGTTTGGGCTCCACGGCACGGCCGAGGGGCCGCTCGGAGCGAGCCCGCCCTCCCGCCGGCTCCCGGGGGCTCTGAGGGCTCCCACAGGCACCGGGCCCGGGCCGCCATCACCACGGCAACGGGGGCGGGGCCGGGCCCTCGCCCCGCACACGTGACCGTTCGAACGCCCAATCGCAAGTTCCTCACCAGGGGGGCGGGGCCAGGCCGGCGCGGCTGTTCCCTGGCGCGCTGATTGGCCAGTGCCCCCCAGTGCCCGCCCCGCGACAGGATTGGTTGTTTCGCCCGTCAATCCGCACGAGGCGCCGCCTCCGCCCGCCGGGGCGCGGGCGGCCGCTGAGCCGGCGGGAGGGACGGCGCGCGGACCGGGAAGGGCGGGGCCCCGCGGGGGGCGAAGGGATCCGCCCGGCGGGGCGGGGCCGGGCCGGGCGGGGCGGGGCCGGCGGCGGGGCGGGGCGGCGCTCCGCTCCTCTCGCGCGCCGCTCGCCTCTTCACAGGGTGACACGTCTGCGGTGAGTGAGTGGCGTTGGCAGCCTGTCAATCCCTCACCGGAGCGGCCATCAAACAACATAAAACACGCGCGGGCACCGGGCGCGGGGCTCATAAATTCCGGCGGGCCGATATTTTTGCACATTGCTTTGCAGAGAGTGTGTAATTAATTTTTTTACAATTCTTTCCCCGTTATTTCCGCTCTTTTCTTTGCACAAGTTCAAACTTTTGATTGCTGCTGTCTCACCCCCGTGCACAGACTTGGGATCGTTTGTTATTTGGGGGGGAGGGCGATTAATTTTTTTTTTTCCCTCTGTGATTGTGTTTTCTTGGCTTTTTTATGTTGCAATTTAGGGGTGGGGGTGTTCGCTGGTTTGTTGTGGTTTTTGCTGTTTGCACCCTCTCAACTTCTGAAGGATTTGAAAGCGAGTCTTTTTGATTTTATATTTAATTTTTTTTTTTAAATTTTGCCTTTTTGCAAAGAAGATTTTTGGACAAGTGGGGAAAGACATAAAAAGCAACAATAAAAATAAAAAAGGGGGAAAAAAAACCTTTGGAGGAAGATTGTACCAGGAAAACCTCACAGAAATCTGCTCAGCTCATTTATCCGAGGCACCAATATGATGATGATGAAAGAAGATTGTAACTAAAGAAGAGAGTGATTTACTACCCTGGGAAGAAGAGGAGAGAGTGGAATAAACAGCTGAGATCCGGTCAAAACACAAATACTACTTTTTTTTTTTTTTGTTATTTTTGTTGTTATTGTTTTGTTTGGCTTTTTTTTTTTTTCCCCCTTTTTTTGTGGTGTGTGTGCAGAGCGCGGTCAGGAGCGCGGCACTGGGACTGAGCGGGGCAGGCGCTGCCGTGAGCGCCCGGAGCGCGGCCCGGCCCGGAGCCATGGACGATCAGTCCAGGATGCTGCAGACTCTGGCCGGCGTCAACCTGGCCGGGCACTCGGTGCAGGGGGGCATGGCCCTGCCGCCTCCCCACGGACACGAAGGGGCTGACGGCGACGGCAGGAAGCAGGACATCGGCGACATCCTCCATCAGATCATGACCATCACTGACCAAAGCCTGGATGAGGCACAAGCAAAGTTGGTTTCGTCTAATTAAACCTTGTATTTTTTTTATTATTATTACATTATTACTATTATTTTAAAAATTATTTTTGGTGTGTGTGTGTGGTTTTTGTTTCTCTCCTTCCTGCTCCTCTGCAGAGACCGGGAGTCTCACAATTAAGAGCAACTTCTTGGGGCCGTTAGAGAAATTACCAGCAGCCAAGGCAGAGCCAAGTTGCTATTTAATGATTTCTTCCTTAAAAAAAAAATGAGATATAATAAATGTAGAAGTATTTGCTGGCTCTGCCGTCACTGTGGTGTGCGGGAGGCTGTGGCCGATCCCTGGCCGTTCCCGCTGGACACTGTCCGGTGGATACCGGCTTTGGCGCGGCGGTCCATCCGTCTGTCTGTCCTGCCATCCTTCAAAGTACAACTTTGTCTCTTTCTTTCTATTCTTTTCTCAAAGTGGCAGCAGATGAATTTTAAGTCTGACCAGATACTGCTGCAGGAGAGAGGGTGTATGTGTGTGTGAATAAAACCCAAACCAAACCCTGGTTGTATTAAATCACAATAAATACAAAAAACAATGTTAACTCTGTACACCTCCCCCCCCCCGCCCCAATCTCCTTAATAAATCAGTTCTAATATCGCAGGACGGGGACAAGGGGGGTGGTTTTTCCCCCCTGGTTCGGGCGGTGTTTGCACAATGATAATTCTGCATAAAAGCGAGGAGGGATGAGGAGGGTTGCGGGCGGCCCTGGCTGCCCGCGGCCCCGGGACCCCGGCCGGGGGCGAGCGGCCCAGCGCGGGGCTCGCCACGGCGCCATGTTGCCGGAGCCCGGCGCTAACCGCTTGTCCTGTGCTCTCTTGCAGGAAACACGCCCTGAACTGCCACAGGATGAAACCCGCCCTGTTCAGCGTCCTCTGCGAGATCAAGGAGAAAACAGGTACGGCCGGCCGCGCCGCCGCCGCCGCAGCCATCTTAGCGCTCGCTGTCGCCTCCCGCCGCGCCGGGCCCGCTCCCCTCACACCGCCGCCGGGCGGGGGGCCGGGCGGCCGGGGAACCCTCCGGACCGGTGAGGGGAGCCCGGGCGGCGGCAGCGCCCTGAAACGGCCCGGGGTGCCCTGACGGCCCCCGCGGCCCCGGAGCGCCTGCGCTGCCGCGTTACCGTCAGCCGGTGTGTGAAAGACTTCCCGGGGCGGTGTGACCGCGGGTTTTAACCCCGGGAGCGGACCGGGAGCTTTGTGAGGGGCGGGGGTGCCGAGCCGAGCCCGCGGCGGCCCCGCCGTGCGCTCCCCGACCCCGCTCCTGTGCCCGCGCAGCTCCGCTGCCTCCCGGGCGCTGGGCTTTTCAACGCCGAAATTCTCAAAAATCCTCTCAAAAGTACATTCTTTTTTTTCTTCTATATTAACGCGACAGGGATAAACTTCGTGCTTTTCTTCGGGCATTTTAGAAGATTTTTTGCAATTTTTTCACATCACTGAATTTATATATTTTTTTTTTAAAGAAAATTTGCAGAAAGGATTCTGCTTTGTATTATGAGAATAAGGGCATTTAGTGAGAACAATATTTGACAAGAATAATAACATTTAACAATAATAAGAACATCAAACAATAACAAAAACATTTATTATAATTTGGATTTTAAAAGAAATAGACATTTATTCACACATAAGTAAAGCCATTGCCTGGCTTTTTAGCTCTGTGTGATACTGACGTTCTGCTTAATTTCACACTGAAAAAATAAAACTGGACAAAAACAATCCAATGTGAAATCATTGCAAATCTGAGCTGTGGAGCCCGGAGTGAGCGGTTCTAAGAGAATTATGGTGCTTTGCGTCCAAGGGTTTCTTTGCTACCGGGGATCCACTTCAGTTCCTGCTGACAGCTAAGCACTAGGGTATTGACTGTGTTGTGAATATTAAGATTGATTCTGCTTTATGTTGCATTATATTACCCGGGATAAGGGGAATGATCCCTCTCCTGCCCTCCCTTCCCACCTACCTACGTTCTGCCTCGGTCGGCTCCGTAACCCCTTTCAGTCCTTTTTTGGCTTTTGTTTGTTTCCTGCCTTTCCCTAAACTTCTTTGCCTGTCCTGCTCCGGAGGCAGAGAGCAACCTGCCCTCGGTGTTCAGACATTTGCAGGAGGCGCGTTTCAATTAAGGAGGCAGGCGTGGGTCCCGCGGTCACTTTATTTGCAGAGGGCTTATCCTCAGTGTTTTGAAAGGCAAGTGTAGTCAGGCACATGTCAGAGGTGAGCTGCGAAGAAAACCCGAGTCCTTTCAGCACTGGGATTACTGGCACAGGCTGTTTGTGAGGCCGCCGCCGTCTCGCAGGCGAGAGGGAACCTGACAAGAGACTCCGTGGTCTGAAACCTTTCGGGGTGTTTCAGTGATAACTTGTAAGCTGGGATCCTGCGTTTGTGCTGCAAGAAGTCGAGCAAGTTTTCAAGTTATCTCTCTTTTGTGAGATCGCTGAGAATCAACAAAGAGTGAAGGCGTCTGGCTGCCCAAAGGCGAGCTCCTGCCAGCCCCGCAGCACGGGAGGGACACGATTAATGCTCCGGGTGATTGATGGAGATGGATCCACACCTCCACCAAAAACTCTTCCCGGAGGGAGACCTTCACTCGAGGTCTCCCAGTTGAGGCAAATGTCTGTGCAGGCTTTAGTTAGCGTGCTAAAGCAAAGAAAATGTGAAAATAAATTGTAGCCTGTATTCTAGTAGCTGTTTTTGGAGGGAACGGCTCAGACGATTCTAAACTGGAAGCACTAGGAAGGGTCTGAGGTGTGGTTAAAGCAGAGGTATCCCCTCTCCCCCGTGGGCTCTGCATTTTCTTATGGTCTGAGAGCTTAAACCTGCCTCTGATGGGATCATGTGCTGGTGTTGAATTCTTTCTGATCAGAACCAAAGTTTACCTGGGTGTGGGAATTGCCGTGATGGCTTTATCACTGTCTTCCAAGAGGTGAGGAGAGAAGCTGGAGCCTAGCAGTCATGTCTGTTCAGAAGCAAGTAATCTGATATTTAAGTAAATTTTATATTGACTTATGTATTTATTTGCATTTTAGTAGTTTTCAGTACAGTCAGGGAGGACTTTGTGAGACTGGCTGGGAGAGAGATGAAGGAGGAATCCTCAGTTTACATGGAGCGACTCTGTCGCTTCCTGGCAAGGGTTAATGGATGTATCTCATTTCTGAAAGCCTCACACAGGGTCAGGAACTGAAAATTTTTATTTTTTCTCCCTGTGAGATATTTACCATGTACAAAGAAAATCACAGAGTTTCTGAATTTAGCTTGACATTTCTTTTAACATTTTAACATTTTCAAAAGTGCTACATAATACATTTAAGTGCTTTCCAGCTATTAATAGCCGTGTGTATTCTGAGAGGCAACCACAAGGTAGCACGGTGTTCATGAAGAAACTGCCACTTCTGACCTTAATTAGTTCAAAGAAAAATTATACCAAAGTTCTACCGAAGGCCCACCAATAAAATAGGAAGGTGAGCAAGGGAGGATCTAGTGGCTCCGTTTGGCTGTGCTTTACCCGTTCTCCAAGGTGTCACTAGAAGCGGTGAAGTTGCCTTCGCAGTGCACGCTCACATCTGTTGCATACCTGCCTCACAGTATGTTTCTTCATGCCCTGCCAGGAGGAATCAAAAACTGATTTGCACCATTGTTTGGTTTTTTTTAATAGCTCTTTTTTACTGACTAAAAACACCTTCAGGTTGGTGATTTTGTTAAGCTTCCCTTAGGATGTTGTTCTACCTGGGGTCCTGGTTATTCTTATGAAGAAAGAAGTGAAAATATATTAATTCTTGTAGTCTTAAAATGTCTTAGGGAATTGCAATTATTTCCCAATGGTACAACATATTATTAGGTCCTGGATTGCGTTGTTAGATTATTTGGGGTTTTGTCTTTAAGAGTCATTTGTAGAGATAGGATCACACATTTATGAAAATGTCTGAATTCATGTGCATTACCGTGTACACATGTACAGTTATTTATTTATTTCCCTAAGTCCAGCAGCAACAATGATAGCTGCCAACCAACCCCGAATTTACTGTCACCACCACCCCTAAATAGCATTCATTTCCTAGTAAAGCCTAATGGCATACATGATGGTTTGCCAGATTTGTGGCCTTTGTGAGGCTTATAAGCAGGACTGACTTGGGAAGATCATAAAACTTAATGAACTTCTCGACTGCAGGAGGTGTCCGCAGGGGAAGCGAAAGGCCTGCTCGGCTGCTCGGGCTGCTGCAACTATTTTTTATGTCTAAAGAGAGAGGATGAAAATGTTCATTAAGAACATTCTCCCCTTGCCTAGATTTTTGTTTTAAAGAATGAATAAAAAAAGCTCTGAAAATCAGACAAATTGTGCGTTAACCACGGGGTTAATTCCTCGCCGTTCCTGTGCAAGTTACCTTTATTTTTATCGCTACAACTGTAAATAGCCGTGCTCTGCAACGCTGTGATTAAAGAGCTGCATCGGGCCCTGGCTGCTGCAAAGCTCCTTATTGATGACATGGCCCAAGCGCTCAGGAACGCCCCTTGTCAATATGTTGGAGAATCTGTAATCCGCGGCGAGGGGACTCCTTGGAGCAGCGCTGGCTTTGCGTGCCTCTGGCAGAGTTGGAAAATGTTAACCCCTGTCAGCACCATGGGGATGTGAAAAGCCACTCACAGCACTCTGCCTTTGCGCTGCACCAATTTCAACTTTGCAGTGTTTGTAAACTGTGGTTTAGTGCCAACAGCTCTTAATAATACTCTATAGCATGCAATGCTGGCAATCGTGCAGGAACATGCGAGGATTCTGATGGAGCAATCAAATGGCGCTGATAGCACATATATATGTGTGTGTGTGTGTATGTGTGTGTATGTTGACTATTTTTTAAATATCACCTGTGATGTTATTGTTACTCACTTTAGCTGTTTAAAATATTTATGTGCTGTTCTTTTATTTTTTTAAGCTGTTAAATACGTATTTTTTTGTTCCCTGACTTCCTGAAGAAATCAGTGCTGTGTGTTTATGTGTGTCCAGCTCAGCTTAAATTGTTTAGCTTTTGTTTCCCATCTCATGCTTCAGTACCAAGGTTTGTCGCCAACCCAGTGGTTTTACTTTTGAATGTTTTTTTTTTTAATTGCCAGCAGATGTATTACAAATGGTGCCGTGCAGCACAATATTTGGTCGTTTGCACTGTCCTTATGGCAATGACATTGCTTTTCTTCATAAATGTCCTACCAGGAAAAAATAAATTGAATAAAGTGTCTTGATTGTCGTTTGGTCATCTGTTTCCAACATATTCATTATCAGTAGCCCAGTTCTTTTGTGGATTTCTACCAGTGCACTCTTCTAGTTGAGAAAATGGCGATTTGATGATTATGGGCATTAGAGAAATTCGTGGTATTTTGTCTCACAGAAGCTGAGACTATAGCTACCTTCAGCACTCCTTGTTGCTGGTGCTCCTTGCTGCATTTAAATTTCCATCTTCACCTTGAGTACTGGGATTAGTGGTTCCAGAGACGGTTTTTTTCCCTTTGTAGAGAATAAATTTGGCCCTACTTGTCAATACTAATGTAACGAGGAGCAATGATTTATTTTATTTTATTTTATTTTGTTTTGTTTTGCTTTATTTTATTTTGTTTTATTTTATTTTATTTTATTATAGCTGTCTTTCATGTCTTTCCATTTATTTTTTGTATTCAACACATTTGCTTAGCTCTGTTCCTGCAGCTTTCAATGGAAAAGTTGTATGATATGGATATTATGCTGTCTTTTTTCAATTTAAACATTGATTTGTGTGAAACATTAATATAATGATATTTGCAGTCTACCGTAGACAAATATAAGCAGAATTAGACATTCTAAATTGTTACAAATGCAATGCAATATTTAAATCTGAATGAAGGCTGTATTAATAATTACGGAGCGGAGCGCGTGGCAGTCCGGTTTGGCTCTGTCCTCAGATTTTAGGCTGTTTTTCAATTCCTCGCACATCGCGCACATGATGCTTCGATGAATATTTTTATGAACAGCAGGAATGAATGTGAATCGGTGCGCGAGCGAGCCCAAAGCAGCGGAGCCCCGAGCGGAGTTGCGCGTCCCGGCGTGGCGCTGGAATTAGCTGGAGCTGTCGGAGTGCCGGGATTGACACCCTGAGAAGAATGCTTTGTTTGTTTGCTCAGCAGTCATGTTTAATGCTCTTCGCTTATCAAGGTGATCAGCATGGTTCAGATAACACATGCCTGACACCGCCTGCCTTTTCTCACCAGTGTGTTGACCTTTTGTCACGTTTGCTTTTCTCTGGTAGGCAATTCCTGGCTTTAAGTGTGAATGGAGTAAATAATTCACATCAATATTTAATATAAATTATTAAAGTTTCTGTCAGCTCTTACAGTTCATGCTTTTATAGAGTTGGAGTAGTTCATCAGCCAAACAGATGAATTGTGCAGCTCAGCTGGACATTAGAGCTCCTCCATGGTGCTGCCGGGACTGGGGGAGGAAGCAGGGAATTAAATAGGAAAGGTAATGCAGCCTGCTCCTCCAACACCGTGTGGATTTCAGTAATGCATATTCTTTAGGGACGTTCAAAGTGCCAGATAAATATCCAGCATAATTTATTGCTATTCCCATACTTTCTTTCGCCCTTCATGTTGCAAACAGAAATGCAGAAAACCCCAGTGACCCCTGGCATTTTCTTTTAGTCTTTGTTACTGGCCATCCCTTGGTGCTTCGGGCCCTTCCATGGCTTAGGATGGGAGTTCTGGTGTTGGGAGGTAGGGTTTGGGTCTTGGGTTTTTTTTCCCCTCGATGTCCTTTTTCTGTTTTTGAAGACTGATGTGAAGCGCTAACGTGATTAAATTTCAGGGATTTTTAGACCTTGTTTATAAATTACAACTTATATTTTGCAAAGTGACCTGTGATCGAATGTAGATTCTGAAAACATTTTTTAAAGGAGAAAAGCTCTGATCTCTGATTATAACAACTCAGACATGTTTATTGCGTCAGGAATTGGATAAAAATAGTATGTTTTGCATAAAAGCATATAGTAAAAATTATGTTCTTACTTCAATTTTATGCTCTTTTAGGCATTTCAGTTCTTTTGTTAATGGTAGTTCATCGCGTGTTGCACAGTCATAGGCACTGTAACAATGTGATTCACTGAACATCCCATGTAATACAAATCCATCACCTGCAAGGGAGGTGGGTTTGTATCCTGTGTTTACAGGTCAAACCCTTTTGGTATACTTCAGTCATGCATCAACATTTAAAGCCAATCTCTCATTCCTCATTGTCCAGCAGGTGGCTTTGTCATAGATTATTTAATTTTTAATCATTTATTGTAAGTGGAAAAGGTTATTTAATAATACTATCCTGACAGCATTTTTTAAAAGAACAACAGTTTTCCGGTGTGTCCTGTGGTGTATGACGGGGTCAATGGAAGCATCTCGAGAGCTTCAAGTACACAATCTAAATTAGGATTCTAAACAGGCATTACAGATGCTGGTAACTTTGGCAATTATCATTTTGTTTGGTGAACAGTAGTAAAACAGTGTGCGGTAAAAGTGTTTAGAGAGAGAGGATAAATAAATTGAACAGTTTTGCAATGCAAAGTGGTTTGTGGTGTTTTTGAGGATTTCTTGGCTCTTGCTTAACTGCTATTGTGAAGCCTGGAGCAGATTTTCCCATTGCTAATGCCCTAGAAGTATTAATTCACTTTGATATGCTAATTAGAGGGCATTATGCAAGAAATGAGATTAAGTGGCAGCATGAAGCCATTTGCCTGTCAGTAAATTGAGAGCTTTAGCATCAGGAGGAGCTTTGTTTTTTCTGAGTTTCTCTTGGTTTTGCATATAAATAAAATTGATTGAAAGGTCTAGAGAAGCTTCTAGAACATTGGTGGTTCTTTTTCTCCTTCTATGATTATTTAAACTTCATGTTAAAGCCTTTCTCTGAATATTAATTGATCTAATGGGAGATACTGAACATGAAGAATTTCATTGTATTCTCAGTTACTGTATCTTAACAAAAGGAAAGTATTAGAATTCTTTGTGTCATCTGATTTTTTTGTGGGATTATTTTAGATATATCTTACAGCTTTGTATTCTAATGCCTGTGCCTGCTGACGGCTCCTGTGCTGAGAACTGTACCTGTGTGGAGTGGAGGTAGTTTTGCCATTTCTGCTGTTTTAGGGATTGGTATGAGGACCCAACGAGCTGAAGGCAAATGGAAGGTACAGATTCCTGGCCAGTGGGGCTGTAGACATTTGTCACCCCCACTCACCCACAGCATTTCCCACCGTTTCCGATGCAAATCACACATGTATTTTCCTTCATTTAGGAAGGAAGGGGTTGTAATATTGTCCATAGATTTTATTCAACTGTCAGAAATTGTGTTAAAGTAACATTAAGGCATTGACTTACAGCCATAAGAGCGAGGGAATTTGGAGTTAATAGTTAAACTCTGCCCTTAACTCAACTCATTGAACCTATTTATTAGAGCATATATGATACGTAAGATTACTGTGCTGAGACCTCTGCTGTGGCAGGATGCTCCAGGATGGCTCAAAGATGAGAGGTTCTGATCTTGTTCAAATTTTCCTCTGTTTTTTTATGTTTGGAGTTTTTCTGAATATGTGTGTAGGCACATATTGTTTTTCATTCAGCCTCCGAGTTGCTTTGCTACAGTTTTGTGATTAGTTTTCCTTTTACAACACTGTTTTCAAAAAAATCCAAGAAGTAGTTCTGGAAATTGAACAAAAATTTAGCAAAAAATAAACCCAAAGCAAACCCAACCCAAGCCTCTCTAGTCCTGTTTGCCTGAGTGCATTAGAATGTTGGCTGTTTGAGTGCCCATCTCCTGCACAGATCATTGTCGCAAAGTCAATCAGGGGAGCAGTGCTGGAGTGACAGTGCTTGTTATGAGCCCCAATAGTTATTTAAAAGAAAGGAAAAAGGATAAAAAAATGGCCCAGAGCTGCGTGCGGGGGCTGTTCATGCTGGATGCACATGCTCTCCCTGATCCTGGCAGCTGAAGTCTATCACTGTTGGGAAATTTTTAACATGAACCACATGAGACACAAAGCACGGCGGTTTCCCCGGAGCCACAGGGGTTTTCACGTCAGCGCAGGACAAGTGGCACGTGCACTGCGGGTCCCTGCCTGCCATCCCTGCCCTTGGCGCCCGCCCGCAACAAAGGGGCTCCAGAGCGGTTTGCATGGGAAGCCTGATGTCCCTGGTCGCCCACAGCTCCCCAGAGCTTGGCCCAAAGAATCCCATCGGGAATTTATAATCCAAAACTTTAGTTGTCATAGTGAACCTTTTTGATACTGCAAGGAACAAAACATCAGCCGACACTGCGAAGGCAGTTCTCACAGGCAGCGAAAGGAAGCGTTGCTGGGCTCCAGCTGCTCATTTTGGGTTTCAGATTGTTGAACAAAGGAACTCAGTAATGAAAATGTTCTGAGGCCGACCTGTACTTTCCCGATATCAGTGGACCCCGATGGTGTTGTTTGAGGAGAAGATGATGCTGGAGATGAAATCCTGGCATTGCTGGTTTGAATGCTGGTGGTGCTGCTGATGGGGAAGGAGCTTCCCTCCCCATTGAGTGAGGAGGGATGTGCTGACCTCAGTAGGGCAGAGCCGGACAGAGCTTGGCCGCGGCCTCATGGAAGTGAATGCAAGAGCTTGCTTCTCTTATTGTTAAAATGGGAATGTTACCCATCTTATTTTTTATGAAAGTAGTGTTGACTCGGTGCTGAGTGTTAAAAAGGAGGTTTTTTTCAAGTATTGGTTCTAATTAACATTGTTATGTAAGAGATAACTATCAACACTATTCACAGTATCCACTTCATTCTACTTTGGCTGCAGCCAAGTCTTACCTCCTAGAGATGAGGAAATTCAGCTTTCCAAGACTTCTTCTTTTCTTGGCTTTAATCAGGAATATTTTTTTACTTCATGGTTAAACCTCTGCTTAAAGGATATCACAGCTTCCTTCCTCGGTGTTTGGTTTGCTCAGTACAGAAAGTTTGTTCCTGTGGCTGGGGATCAGTGCTTTTATTGTGTGGTGGCTGTTGGAGGCAGGGTGGCACACTCGAAAGGCTGTGCCAAGCACACTTTCATATATTTGTTGATTAAAAAAGGAAGCGTGCTTTTAGTGAGGTTTGTAATTACAGAACACTCAAATGTTTGCTTATTTTCTTTCATGCAAGATCCTGGTAGCATGATTGACTGTCACTAGTAAGAACAAGTTACAATAGATTGTGCAATGATTCTTATTTGACTTCAAGGATGTATTTATTACCATTTTTGAACAAATTATACTAACATGAAAAGTTGTGGAAATGATTGTGCACTAGATAAGGTGATACATTACAGGAGTGGTTGGGTTTATGGAGCTTTATGCCGAGGTTTTCTCAGAAATTATAGCACAGTCCTGTCACTATAAAACCTGGAGATACACTTGGTAATAACATGCAGTGGAGGGATTTTTAGGATTTCACTTGTTATTCAAATAGAGTGGGAACTATCAGTTTTTCTACCTCGTATTTCTTTCTTTTGTTGCACTGGGTGAAGAAGGGACAGCCGAGGACAGCAGAGTGGGTGCTGGGGTGTGGGCACCACAGCCCTGCCAGGTGCCACCAGTGCCACCGGCTCCAGTGCCACAGAGCTGGGGAGTTTTCAGCATTAGTGGGGCTCTCTGGGTACCCAACGCTGCCATGGGGCACTGGGAAAGATTTGCCCTCCAAAGGCAGCTGAGGATTTTTTTTGTGAATTATTTCTTGCTTCCCCTCCACTTGTTAGGGCAGTGACGTGATATCGATACGGAGCTTGGGAACTTATTGACTTGTTGGTTCTTGACCTTTTGACTGTGACCAAGTATAGAAATTGAATGTCTGAAAATTAAATGATAGACTCTTTATACATAAATTCTTGGATGTCAGTGTATTACATGAACTAATTTCGGTTTACCTAAATTTATGGTGTTTTTTTGTTCAATAAAGGAAATATTTCTTCCTTTCAATATACCCAGAGTCTAATAATATTGTAGTTGCTAACACCAAACAAATCCATTTCCTTTTACTGACTGATTATCATAACAGCTGCTGTTTAATCACTGAGATTGTTATGTAACTTTTAAATCTCTAATATTTTGGAGAAGCACAAGCGACATCATCTCGCTGCATAACAGCGTGATGTCACCAGAGTTGAACCGCACGGCTGCATTTTGTGGGCTCCAGACTCAAGTTCTTATTTAGTTTAGTCATATTTAATGGGCTGGGAGCACTTGAAAGGAGACCCAAAATACGACACAGTCTGCACCTGTTCCCATGAAATAAAAAGTGGGCATTTGTTTTTTTTTTTTTTGCGCCCTGAAAGTGTGGCACGGTGGAGCTGATGAAAATGCTCGTGTCCGATGGAATTAGCTTATTGCTGGGCAGGGCTAGCGGCGCTCCGGCTTTGTGGCCACGAAAAGCGGGGTGATGGAGCCGGGAATATTGTTCTCTCCGAGCGCCGCAATAAGGCTGTGGTCAGCACTAATGTAAATATTTGTACAACAACCATGTTCTACAGCCTCCAATTTAATGGTAAAAATCTGCCCTGAACGCCTGGGTAAATATACGCTGAGAACAGACGCCCATTGAGTGTCGAAACAATTGACTTTAGGTTCTTTGTTGTTGAAGTGGCCCCCAGCGATGGGCTGCGAGGAGCCGATAGCGGCGCACGGGCAGTGCCCGGCCTGGGGAACCCGCACCGCCCCGCGCCGCGCCGGCTCCGCAGCGGCAACTTGTCAATGGAAGAGAAAGAACTGTAATCGCACATTTACATATGCTCCTAATTGTTGATTTGGGGATTTTCTATGAATATGGCTTCACAAAACAGATGCTGTTTAAGAAAAGGGGGAACATAATTTTGTGGGCAATGAATTAAGTGTTTTTGTGGCCCTCTCATCCGTAGCTAGGAGCAGTTTGTGGACCGCGTCTGTGAACGCCGCTCATAATTGTTTTTCACACATAAGTTATGCAAATGAGCTTTTATGGCAACTGGCATAACAATTAGCATCCTCCAGCAATATTTTAGCAGGTTAATTGCAAAATTTCTAAATTGTACATCTGACTTGTTAATTAGGCATGACAGAGGTGGTAAAATAGTTATCTTCAGGCAGTGGCAGCCAGGAGCTGCTTGAAATGCAAAGAGCAAGGATTGATTGGATTTGAGGGTTACAATTGTGGGAGCACTGCTGTTGTCAAGTGCCGCTGAGCAGCTCTGCTCCATCGGCTGCCTCAGAGCAAGAACCACGTCGGTGCTGAGAGGATCCTGCCAGTTACAAATCTGCTTTATTTAACTCTGAAACTCTCCAAATCCCGGCTCTGGGAAGCGCCCAGCTCCTGCCTGTTCCTCTGTCTTGGGCCCATGGCAAGGGGAATCCATGCACTTGAAGTTGTGATTTTGATTTTATTTACAAATAGGCCTGAAAGTTCAGCTGCTGGCGCAGATCAGCAAACACTTCTGGTTTTCAGCCCCAGTAAAAATGCCGTTGCTCATCCCCACCCTGTGCTGAGAATTCTGCGGTTACTTGCCTTAAATTGCAACCTTTGCTGTCCGGTATTTTCAGATGGTGTTGGCTGCATTTTACAAGCTTCATTTCCTCAGCTTATTTCTCTTAAATCCTTGCTTTCATATATCTTTGTGTGTCTTATAATATTAATCATATTAAAATACAAAAACCCATGCCATTTGCAATAATCCCTTTTTAGGCTCTCAGAGGTATGTCCGGGTGATTTAAACAAGATTGGGGCACGCAAGTCTTCATCCTGGGAAGGTGTTCCAAGCATCCCCCAGTGCTGCCTGGAGCAGATAACGGTGTGCACAGCAGAGGTGCAGCCTCTGAGTCACACCAGCACAATTGGCCAGTGCAGGGTCTTCGAAATACATTTTACTCTTTTTGACTGCCGATTTTGATCTAAAATGCAGATTTCTCAGCTAGTTTAATATTTAATAAGTTAAAGGGTGATAACAAACAGAAAAAAAAGCCACTGAACAAGCACCTCTGGGAGGCAGAGCAGTCGGCGGCGCGCTGTGAGCTGTGTGTGGCTGTGCCATTTGTCTGGGCTTTGCTGGGGGACTCTGTTTTGTGGCTTAAATAAAGTCAATCACATTTGAGTACCTACGTAGTACCGGTAAGCAAAAAGAAAATCAGCACAAGCACATGTGAAATTTCATGTCCCCTGCTTTCTTTATATGCATTCTCTTGATTTAACTACATGGTTTTCAAAATTGGGGTGTTTATATTTTAATTTAAAAAGTAAATGTTCCTGCATGCATAACTGTTCTAATATTTTACATTTTCTTGTGACATGTGTATATGGAGTAAGTGCCATTTATGATATGTTGTCATCAATAATTTTGTCACAGAGAATAAAAGCCTTTAAACTCATCCACCCACTGGAACGTTTTATCATATTTATTTTAAGAGATACAAAATTAGCAGAACAATTGAGCTCTTTGTATATGGGAGATGCAAATGTAACTGAATATTTACCTTTAATGAAGGGCAGCATAAATATCTCAGTATCAATAAATTATATTTCTGCAGTAGCAGAATATTCCATAGGCAACTAATAAATAGTTCCTTTTTTCCTGGATTCACAAACTGCATTGTCCTTTAGGATAGTTGAATTTACAGTACACAGTGAAATTAAATATTGGTTAACTTTTGGAAACAATCCATCATAACTGGAAAATACTGGGGTTTGACTAAATGTAAATCATATTCCAAACCATTGCGTTCCCTGATTAAATGCACACTTGTACAATTTAAGGAAGAGTTTACTACGCCGGTGCCTCAGTAGATAATATTTGGAATGGACTAACCATTTTAATGAGGTTCATCGAGAGATTTCATCAGGGAACATTTCAGGTGTGTTATGGCTTTTGTCTTGTCACGTCGGAGGAGTTCCAGAGCTCTCTCCTCGTTTGAGACAATAAGGAATTCTGTAGTACGTGTGAGCAGGGAAAGGCAGGACCCGCTGCATTGTGCTCCGTGTTTGAGCAAGCCGGTGAGTAAATACACCCCGTGGTTTAAATGTACATCACATTTTAACTGTCCTAATATTGATCATCCTATGGAGGAATGCTATGGAAGCCCACTGGTTATTAGTGTAAAGAGGGTCAGAGGCAGAGCCGGGCACAAAGCAAGTGCTCTCATGGTAATGATGCTGCTATTTATAGATCCCCATTTCATTAGTTGCAGAGTTTCAGGGAAGAGATTTTCTCTGGGGGAAATGGATACTTGAAGTTCATTTTCTTCCTGATGCACATTAAGGCAGAAACGTGAACAACCTTCAGGATAGGACACAGGGATGCAGATTTTGTGTGACCATTTTCCCGGCAGTTGTGCGTGGTGCTGACATGCAAATACCAACTGCTGCTCCCACTCCAGTACCTGTGCCACCATTTCTGTGTCACCAGAGTCTTCTATCCCCTTAAGGAATGTTGTTTTTGCAGGGTGCCAGAGCAGTACACTGAGCACTATTACACTGTGTTGCTTTATAAAACTAACACATCTGGATCACCTGACTTGGAGCAGCCTCGCTACACCTGGCACGCACCAGAGTGGATTTACTCACAGCACCAACTACAGCTACAGTTGCAGTTAATCAAAACACGGCTGCCTCTTCTGATACTTACTCACAACTACAGAAATTTCTTGCAGTATCAGAAAACTCAATTGTTAAACCATACTTAGTTTCCTCCTGTGAAATCCAGGTAGTCAAAGCTCCCTATAATATTTTGTGTGCCTTTATTTCTAGAGCTTTCCTTCTTGGAATTCTTGATATCTTGATTTTTTTTTTCCTTTAAGAGAATATTTACTTAGTTAGTATTCACTTAATTAGAACTGACTGTTTAATGTTTTCTGGGAGGGTATTTATGGTATTTTCTTTGCCATATTTGCATTCCAGAAATTAAGTCCCCATGCCATTATTCGGCAAGCCTTTCATACATTAGAATGATGAATTGAAAGCAGAAATGGGAAAAAGACTGCAATGCAATGAAAATTTAATCAGCGTCTTCTGCTGCTTTAATAAGGCAAATAATTCTTATTGGCCGCTGCGTTAAGGTTTCTAATATTTAATTCATAACAAACCTTGCATTATTCTGCAGCAGCATCGACAGCTCCACTTTGCTGCCTGCCAACAGGCAACCATAAAAACTTAAAAGCAGATGTAAATGTCTGAAACAAGGAGAATGATTGGGTCTAAAGCGGTCAGAAAAAATCAACATTATTGCCAGAGAGTTTGATAAATCCTTACATACACTTTAGCAAGGTACAAATGGTATTAATTAAACTCATTAAGTGTGTTGATTTTAAGGCTTTGAGGCACCTTTTTTTAATGTGGGATTTTTTTAATTCCAGGAAACTCCCATATGAAAGTGAATGCCAGGCTGGCAATGCAGGGTGCTGGACAGCTGCAGCGATGTTACAATTCGGGCAGATGCAGTTAATTTTCATATTTAGGGTATCTGTTACATTGCAGTGGTAAAATCACTGTAATTTATGTTACGTGTACGTCCAGTGCTGGAATGAAGGAGCAGTTCCTTGTCCCCCAGCACTGACAGTCACTGAGCACAAAACTCACCATGGAAAGGCCAGGCTGGTTTTTGGGTGTCTCTGGATTTGTGCTGTGTGCTGGCAGGGTGCTGGTGCCTGAACCCCGGGCTGGGTGCAGATCTGTGACCCCATGCAGGAGTCACCGAGTACAAAACTCACCGTGGAAAGGCCAGGCTGTTTTTGGGGTCTCTCTGGATTTATACTGTGTGCTGGCAGGGTGCTGGTGCCTGAACCCCGGGCTGGTTTTTGGGTGTCTCTGGATTTGTGCTGTGTGCTGGCAGGTGCTGGTGCCTGAACCCTGGGCTGGTTTTTGGGTGTCTCTGGATTTGTGCTGTGTGCTGGCAGGTGCTGGTGCCTGAACCCTGGGCTGGTTTTTGGGTGTCTCTGGATTTGTGCTGGGTGCTGGCAGGGTGCTGGTGCCTGAACCCCGGGTGGGTGCTGATCTGTGACCCCATGCGGGAGTCACGAGTACAAAACTCCCGTGGAACAGGCCAGGCTGGTTTTTGGGGTCTCTCTGGATTTGTGCTGGGTGCTGGCAGGGTGCTGGTGCCTGAACCCCGGGCTGGTTTTTGGGTCTCTCTGGATTTGTGCTGGGTGCTGGCAGGGTGCTGGTGCCTGAACCCCGGGCTGGTTTTTGGGTGTCTCTGGATTTGTGCTGTGTGCTGGCAGGGTGCTGGTGCCTAAACCCCGGGCTGGTTTTTGGGTGTCTCTGGATTTGTGCTGTGTGCTGGCAGGGTGCTGGTGCCTGAACCCCGGGCTGGGTGCAGATCTGTGACCCCATGCAGGAGTCAGCGAGTACAAAACTCACCGTGGAAGGCCAGGCTGGTTTTGGGTCTCTCTGGATTTATACTGTGTGCTGGCAGGGTGCTGGTGCCTGAACCCCGGGCTGGTTTTTGGGTGTCTCTGGATTTGTGCTGGGTGCTGGCAGGGTGCTGATGCCTGAACCCCAGGCTGGTTTTTGGGTGTCTCTGGATTTATACTGTGTGCTGGCAGGGTGCTGATGCCTGAACCCAGGCTGGGTGCTGATCTGTGACCCCGTGCAGGAGCTCTGGTGCCCAGCCAGGCCTGGGTGCGAGCTCTTGTTACCGCCAAAGGCTGCGCCTGTTCTCATTTCTTCTTGAAATGGCTTAATTGGTGTCAGCACCCCAGGGATAAAGGCCTCCAACACTGCAATCCACACGATTCACCCTGTCTCTGCTCAGTGTAGGGAAACTGGTAACAACTGGTGGTGAATGAGGAGTGAACGGTGCTGTAACAATACTCGATGATGTTTGGGATGACAGAAATTAATACGCACTTGCTTGAAGAAAGCAATGATTAATGGCAGTGAGCAAGGGAATGCTGTCCCTCCTTTAACTCCACTTTGATGGGGATTGAAAAGCAAAAGGCTGTTTTCATTCTCTCGCACAGAGAGGTCATCCAGAGTACATTACAGCAATTTTTTTCTCTCTGTTTTTTATTTCATAAATATTATGATAAGCACAGATTAGATAGATTTTTTTTTTCACGGAGGCTTAAAAGGATATTTTCTATTTGTTTGCTGTTTGTGCTCAATGAAGAAATCGGATTTCTTCTGTGTACGTGTGAGATCGTTATATTCAGTGGAATAATTAGTACAATTAAGCATTTTAAAAGCTCACCATTGTGTTAGTTTTTCTGAGGTTTTACAGATGGAATTTCGTGGTCTCTATTTCCAAAGTGCTAAGAGGTCAGAACAAGGTGAGGAGTGTTGCCGAGGAAAGGAAAAAAATGGTTAAAATTCCAAGATTCCTTATTGAATTGTTGATGTAAATGTATTTTGCAAGATCCTCACACTTGTCAGTGGCTTTTTAAGCTATTTGATAAAGAATCTTTATTCTACAAGGAGCCTGAAATAACACAACACTGCTTTGGATAATGAATTCTTCATCTAAGCAGAACTTTAAAACAAAGTACAATGTTGGCATTTTTTCTTTGAGTGAGAGGGCTGATACATCTTTGGGATCCGACAGGAAGACATAAATTAATAGAGTTCTGGAGATCAGTTTCTCATTAATAATCCATTTTGTCATGGTTCTTGGCATTGTCAGCCTCGGAGCTGGTTCATATTTTGCTAAAGGATAAAAGCACATGATGTCTTAAGGCACAACATAAGGAGAAGGAGTTTATCATCTTCTGGAAAAACCATCTCTGAAAAAATAGATTGTTTTCCAGGAAGTAAATGTCAATTGCGAGTTTTATGCATTTTTAATCTTCAAACAGGTTTTTTAATGTCTACAGTTGCAAAAATAGACTCTCGAGTTGGAAGAGAGTTGCCAACAGCCGTTGCTTTTCCTTTGTCCTCTCTGCTGGTTTGGGGTTTGATTTTTCAGAAGTTGCAGTGGATTCCAGACCTGTAATTCTGCTGATTTGGAAATTCTGGCAGATTGCGTCCAATTTGAAATGTATAATTGAAAAAAATGATCCTTCTTCTTTTGAATAGGTACACGTGAAACCTTTGTTACATTTGCATTTTCCCAGCAGTGTGGGGCATCTCACAGACCACTGTACATTCCCCCAGTATTTTCAAATTGGAAAACGTTGCTTTTTCCTGAGTATGATGACATAAACGGAGTAATTTACCCTTTTGAAGTTTTAAATTTGGTATTTTATGTATCTTAAGGTAGTGGCAGATTGGCAAACAGTGTAACCACCAAAAGTGTTCAGCTTGTGCTGTCATCCCAAGTAAGGAAGAACAGAGATCTGATTTAGATGCCTGCCCTTTATTTTATATACTGAAGAATGACATAATGCAGATCTCCTCAGGAACGCGTGATACGTTTGGGAAGGATAAAGGGGAGGAAGAAAAGACGACATTAGCCCAGATCGCTTGGCTGTAAGATATAACTGGGCTCAAACATTTATAATTTAATGGAGGATAAATGGTCTGCTTAAAATGGCATGGAGGGAGGGAGTGGGAGGTTCTGGACAGAGGGCTGAAGGGAACTGGGATCCTGCTGGGGTTGTGGTTGGGATGACTGGAAAGGAAGCAGCATGTCTGGAATGCTGAGCAGAGCTGGCCCAGGGAGGAGCTGCAGCAGCACCCACCCCATCAGCAGCACATGGGCTGGCAGAGGTGTCACAGTGGGAAAGGTGTCACAGTGGGAAAGGTGTCACAGTGGGAAAGGTGTCACAGTGGAAGAGGTGTCACAGTGGGAAAGGTGTCCCTGGTGTGTGCCAGGGGTGCCCAGGGACAGGGCATCCATCCCTGCTGGGGATCCCAGTGACCCACGGGTCACACCCAGAGGTGCGTGCCACCATCCTAAGCCATTTGCACACAAACATACCCATTTGTTTGGGTGTGTTTTGATCTCCACCAGGTTAGTGTTGACTGTCAGGAATGCACTGTGGAGCCTCCTCCCCACGGGTCCTGGGTGCTCAGAGGTTCTGCCCGTGCTGGGTGAGTGCAGCTCACCAGGGATGGACGTGCAGCATTTACCCCATCAGCAGGAACGCTGAACCCTTTGTTGCCTGAAAACAGGGAAGGGTTGAATGATGAAGATTTAGAACATGCTTCCTTCCACCGAGTTGCAAAGGACATTTGTCTCAGCACATTGTAGTGAAATTTTAAAGAGCAGGTTTTGACAGGAGACATTTTGCTGACACAGAATATTTTGTTCACTTCTGACTCTCAAATAAGTGCTACTTCTGTCATAATGATTGATTTATATTCGGTTTAGACCATACATTTTACATCCTCTTCTTTAGTGCTTATGGCTCCATGGCTTCAGAACATGTTTAACACTGGTACGAGCCTGGCTTCACATTCACATTCCACTAATAAAACAAAATTGGATGTAACGAGTTGTAGGTATTTTGTGCTATGGTATATTTAGAATAAAATGATGATTTTTAATATTTCCTGGAAACTGAAAATTTTTAAATGAGCATTTCTGTTAAAAAATTGTTTTCACAGAGTTGTAATTTAAATTGTTCCTAATAACAGTGCCTCAAAGGCCCAGTGAGCTGCAGAATGCTGCTCCCACAGCTCTTATTACAGGTGGTGTAAAATGAGGTACTGAGCATCTTTGCCCCCCTGGGGGTGTGCTGTGAGCTGCTCCTTCCAGTCAGGATCAGCCCCTCCGGCATCCCTGGAAACCTCAGCCTGGGGGGGCGGCTGCTCTGCATTTCCATTAACCCAGTTTTGTTCCTTCACGTGCTGGACAAGAGTCTCAGCACATTCCAGTCCATAAATATATCAGGGAAAAGCCCTGGAGCCTTTGCTGTGAGTTTAGTTTGGAACAAACTCCCCAGATAGCCAAGTGATTCCCCTGAGAGCAGAACCCTCCCTGGAGCAGACGTGAGTGCTTTGTGTGCATTTCTTAGAGCATCAAGAGTCTGCTCTCCCTTGGGTTCTGGGTCTTTGGCACCTGCACTGGTGGGGTTTGGGTTTTGGTGACACAGTGGATGTCCCAGCTGTGATTTCTCAGTGATCCTTTGGCAATGGCAGCTGCCAGTTCATGCCTTTGTGGGTGTTGAGGCAGAGCAGTCCCGTGCTGGCGTGTGCAGCATTCCCAGTGCAGTCCAGGAAAAAGAGGAGACTCCAGTGTTCCCAGAAAAAGAAATAACCTTGTTCCCAGTGGCTGCTCCAGTGGTACTGTGTGAGTAACAGATTTCCACGTTGGCTGAGCTGGGGCAGTTCAGGACAGGCTGCACTGCAGGGCAGGAATGAAGCCAGGGTTGGTTCCCTGTGCCCATCAGCACCTCAGAGATGATGGGATGTTCTGGACCTGGGGGCTGTGGCTGCACCAGCCTGGCCACCCTCCAACTGATTCTGGATCAGGCCTTGGTCTTGCCCTTCAAAATTAATGCTCATGCACATCTTACTATGGAATTATGGTACTGCTCCTTCCTGTCTTTGAAAAATCCTCCTGAGAATCCCCAGGAACATGGCATGTGAAGAGCTGGGTCAGAGCAGGGGGCTCCCTGAGCCCCTCCTTGGCTGTGAGAGATGATGCTCTGTTCCAGTCCCAGGTGAGGAGCAGGCAGCATGGAAAGGGTCAAATCCAGCTGCCTTTGGCTTTGCTGCAAACATATATATATATATTGAGATATTTATTTCTCAGAGAATGAAGAAGCTAATATTCAACAAGACTTCAGGAAAAAAGGGCTTCCAAGATGTTACAGATTTTGGAAATATTTGACAATGTTAGCAGCATCAACTACTGACACAAAACCCTCTCTCCAGAAAATTTTTCACAGTTGTGCCAAGAAAAGCAGCTTCGATGGAACATTTTCATAAACTATCATCAGTTATGCAGCAGCAGCTTCACAAATCAGAAATGATATCTTCAGGCACTGCTGTCAAGTGTTATTCAAATAATACCAGCCTCACATTTGAATAACAGCAGACATTTTGAATTAATTAATCAGATGAGATAGTCTAGGCCTTTTCTCATTAGTCTCTGGGTCAGGCATGGAAAGATATATGCGTTGGTGATGATATACTTGTCTTTAATCGTGATTTATGAAGATTTAGGATTGTGTGTGATTTGTCAAAGGTTCTGGGAAAAGGCTGGTGCATATTTCATTACCTAATCTGAGATTGATTTTGTGATGCTGAGAGATGGAACCCTATTGTTGGGGGGGGCTGGGAAGAGCAGGTATACACAGCATCCCAGGGTTTTACTGGCTTATCTTTGTGACTGTCAAACAATGCTGTAAACTTTTACTGCCAGCAGTTAACAATTCCTGCTTTAATTATAGGCAAATTCTTCATTCCGTCCAAAGGGAAAGCTGTAGTAGTTATTTAGCTAAAAAGCATAACAGACCTTATAGCTATGACCCAATGTAAATCATGGACAAAGTTGGCAAATTTCATGGCTTGGTCATGGTGAAAATATAAAATTTCATGGTTTGTCACAGATTAATAGAAAAATCCTATTAAAACTGTGCAAATAACAGCACAACAAGTTAGGTGGAGCTCCCTACATGGCACCTTCCTGCTCACAGCATTTATTTTAGGTTAGAATTGTTGTGAACCATACAAGGCCTTTGCAGGCTTTTCTCTGCTGCACTGTTTTCTATTCAGTTTAATTAGTAGTTGTTGTTTGGTTTGGACTGAATAATTATCATGTGATTGTTTTGAAGCATTATTTACATGAGAAAGCATGTGTGACATTGCTGCTGCAGTGAAAGAGACTTGAGCAATGAAATATTTGAGTACAAATGGTGTATTTTTTTAAGTCCTTGAGATGGCTATATCTAATAACTCATCAGTAATCAGGAGTTTTGGTACTGGAACAAGGTCTGAGCAGTGCTGGGTCCTCCACTGCTGCCCACTTAGATCAGCAGACCATGGCCAAGCCCTGAGTTCCCTGCAGATTGCTAATCACTTATTTCCTCATCTTTAATCAGAAAGTTCACATTTTTACTGTTCTTGGTACCATTTTGCAGCCCATCTATCACAGTCACAGTGGCCGTGCAGCCCCATCTCCCACATCTCAGCTCTCCTGTTCATCCTCCTGCACTGACTGAAGGCCAGGGCAGGGCTTTAACACACAGGATTTATCATATTTTATTTTTTACTGCTTTGGTTGCGTCCAGAATTTGGATTGGTGATTCAGGAATTTGGATCTAGGCCAAGATACTCCAAACACACTGAGCTCTTCCACTTGATCTTCTAGAGGGAGCAGTTTGTGCTGAAGTGGCCAATTTTAGAAGAAAATGGCAGTTGTTCTACATTGAAATAATGATAAAAAAAAATCAAAGTCTCAGAATAAGGCCTTTTAAGAATGACATCAAATAGTCTTTGCTGATAGCAGTCAGTAACAGCTTTGTATCGTAAATAGCCCAGAATTGCACATATGAAGCTTATTTAAAAAACGAGAGGTTTTTTTATGTGGGTTTTTTCTTTCCAAAGAGAAAGTTGAGAAACACATTTTTAGGGGAAGGGTGCAATGGTTCAATAATCACACAAATATGAAATCTCAGCCTTTATGGGAGACAGAATGATGAGCTGGCAAAAAAGGAAAAACACCACGACATGAGAAATCAGTTCATGATTCCAATTGAAGAAAAACACATCAATGAGTGTTGTTTATATCAAGTTTACAATTAACTGTTGTCAGGGCACCTCTATCAACTGGTTCATCTGCACCCTGACCAAATACCAGGTTCAGGGAGTAATTAAAGAGCAGCTAATCACAGAATCATTCAGGTCAGAAAATCCCTCAGAGGCCATGGAGCCCAACTGCTCATCGAGCACTGCCAAGGCCACCACAACCATGTCCCCTGTGTGCTTTAAATCCCTGCAGGGATGGGGATTCACCACTGCCCTGAGCAGTGTGCCAGGGCTTACAACCCCTTCTGTCAAGAATTTTTTCCCAAAATCCAACCTAACTTGAAGCTGTTTCTCTTGACCTGTTGCTTGGGAGAAGATGCTGACACCCACCTGGCTCCAACCCCTTTGGAGAACAAGAAGGTTCCCTCTGAGCCTGAGCCTTTTGCTCATCCTTTGTCACTGGGATTCCCCCCGTGTCCAATAAGGGATGGGGATCCTCCTTAGCACTCCTTTTGTTGCTAATGTATTGACAGAAACATTTGATTGCCTCTCACAGCAGTAGCCAGGTGAAGTTCTAGTTGGAGTTGGTCCTTCTAATTTACTTGCAGCATAACTTCATGGCAGTAGCTCTCCAGTGTAGCAGTTATTTGTTTCTTTTCCCCATCACAGATAGGCATGAAATATAGAAGGAAAGAAAAAAAATTGGTTTGGATTATTGATTAGTGTTTTGCTAATAAGAAATTATATTTATTGACCACTGCCATTCTCTAGCTCTGCTTCCCCATGAGTTGGCGCTGCAGCCGTGTTCAGCAGAGCTGGGGCTGGCCCAGGCTGGCAGCTGCTGCCTCAGGAGAAGGATGTTTAACCCTATTAGTCAGGTCATTTCTCTCTTTTTGTGGAGAGGTCAACAAAAAAGAATTCCTTTCTGAAGTCAGCGTTCCCAGCTTTCCTTTTGAAAGTGAACGAATTACACCAGTTTGTGAGCATGGTCCAGTGCCCCGGCGTTGTGTGTGAGGGGGGGAGCTGCTGCCAGGTGCCAGGGTGCTGTGGTGATCAATATTGTGTGTAAACTCTACCATCATTTGGTTCATAGGAGTTACATGGACACAACGGGGCGGGGAGAGCTGGCACATCAGCTTTGGGGACAGCTTGGGGACAGCTTGGGGACAGCTTGGGGACAGACTCAGTGCTTGTGGGGTGGGAAGGGCTGTCCATGGAGCTGAGTTTTCCAGCCTGGAGCACTGGGAGCTCACCCCTCACCCCTCTTTTCTGCCCCAGCTGGCTTTAGGTAGCCCTGTCCATGTGCCAGGGTTCACTCCTGCAGCCAGCACAGGAACAGCGAGCTGGGAATGGCTCTGGGGTGCCACATCCAGAGCCTGCTGCACTGTGAGGCTGAACGGGGAAATTCTTGGAGTTTTCCAGCACTGCCAGTCAGAGCAAAGCATTTGATGTGTAGGAATCATGGATAGTGAGCCTGTGGGTTGTGTGGCCTTTGGGAAGATGATAGCTGGGTCCCTGCATGACTGTTGGCTCTGCTCACAGTGCTTTCCCACGCTGCAGAGTGCAGAGAGCAGTGCAGTTGCAGTACAAACATACACTTCTGTATATTAAGCATGTGCATTAATATATTATTATTACTTGGACTAATAACAAATAGTAGTCAGTCAGTGAGATAAAAAAGGACAGAGTTCAATAGTAATTCGCAGACAGCTTAGCAATTACCCAGACAGCTTGCAGTCAGAAAAGCTGCTCAAATCTAGGATTACCAACTACACCGATGGCAGCTCTGCTGGGTGGGGTTTCATAGGATGATGTTTGCACATAGCTGTAGGACTTGGTTCCAGCATTCCTCCTGAGGAACTTCTTTACAAGCCAGAATCAACAACCGTAAAAATCTCTCCAAAAGCCAGGAGGCTGGTTTCCAGAACCAGTCAAAATTATTTTTAAGTGTTTTTTCTGTATGAGAAAGATGTCTGCGCTTGCAGGGATCTTGGAAATTTTCATCCTTGATGACATAAATCCCAAATTCATTTCTGTGACAATAATCAACATCAAACCACATGTATGGCAACACAGATTTTGTGGTTTTGTTCTTAAAATCAGTGTGTTTGCTTACTTTACAAGTGAAGGTGGCTTCTCTCCTCATTACCCTGGCTTGTTTCATTGATTCGTGTAGTGTTTTCTGTACCCATGACTGCCCTGCCAGGGGAGAGCTGCCCTGTGCCCGCAGAAGGCATCTTAAATCCCATCTAAACTTTGAGGCATAATGTCAGAACTTCTTCTGGAGTGGGTCAGCAGAGCTGGATCCCTGTTCAGCACGCTCTGGGTGTGGGAGCAGCAGACCTGGGGCTGGGGGATCTCAGCCCTGCTTGTGCTCCAACTCAGGAGAGGAGAAACTTCACACACAAACCTCGCGTTTGAAGCACTCAGATGTCAAAGGAGTGCTGTTAGATTTTTAGGGCAGTACATGATTTTTTTATGGGGTGCATTAAATTCTGCTCCTCCAGCGGGCGTTAAAGCCACCTCATCACTCGGCACCGGAGGGGAGCGCCGGCTTGGGAGGAGAGGCAGCTGTTCAAAGATTTCCATCTCAGCAGTCTCATGCCAATAGAATTGTCATTTGGGAATAGAACAAGGCTTTGGGGACTAAAGTTAATAAATAAGTGGTATATTCCCTTTCCTTCTTCCTCTGCCCGGCCCCAATGCCTTCTCAACCCAAGCAGTTATCAGTCCCTGGACTGATGGATTTGACATAAACTCATACATTCTTTAAGCACAAAGCCTTCACCACAAATTTTGCTTCTGAAAGACTGTTGATTGGAAAAAGGTCACTTGGGTGGTGAAGTGTCTGCACTGGGATGCTGGCAGCAAGTGCTGTGTTTGCAGAGCTGCATTTGATCCCCTTGGTTGGGGACAGCCTGGTGAGGGGTCTGTATTTTAGATCATGTTCCTCCTGCCAGGGGGGACAAAATACCCTCTGTGTGCCAGGCTGACAGAAAACACAGCCACAGAGTTTGTTGCAGGGGTGGGGCTGACAGAGCATCTTGGGAATTAATTCACATTCTTTAGTTACAATCACAAATAAAAGATCAAGTGATTTTCAGTCATTCCTGTTGTACCTGGTCATGTTGTTTAGATTGGGAAAAATCCAAAAGAGAGCATGCTTTTTGCATCAAATATCTCCTCACTGGACTTTGGGAGGAAAACTGGAAAACAAGGATGTTTGTAAATGACCTAAAAATGTACTCATTAATCTAAAGTTTGTAGCCAGCCCCTGGCAAATGCAGGAATTGCGATGCCAGGAGAGGGGATGGCAGTGCCACTGTGGCTTGGGGACACCACGGGCTCCAGTCCCCGGTCCCCAGCAGGGTCTGGGCTGTTGGGTCTGTGTGTGGAATTTGCAGCCCTGGTGGTGCCCGGGGCTGTCCCTGCTCTGTGTGGGGTGATGGCAGTGGCACCACAGCCACAGGCATTCCCTGCTCCAGGCACAGTGCCCCAGAGCCCACGGTGCAGGGACAGCTGGTGTCTGCATCATCACAGGTTAGCTCCTGCTTGCCAGCAGAAAAAGAGGATGTCTGGTTATTCTTGGAGCAGGCAACATGTAGTGTTTGTAGGATAATGCTGAAGTACTTGCACTGTGTTAAAAAAAATTAATACACTTGTATTGCTACTGGAATTGGAGCCTGATTAGGATTGTTCCAGTACTGTAGTTTTAGCTTTTAATTACTTACTACATTACACAGTATCTAGCAGTGCTAATAGAGTACAGAACTGTCATAGCTTTTGTTTTAAAGTACAGGACTGTGTGGTGCTTAATTGTGGAACAGTGTTGTTCAATTACATCTGAAAGCATTTAATAAAGTATGGCACAGGAAGGCAAATCGGAGTGGCATGTGTTAATTGGTGTCTGCATCATTGACTCCATTTGGGACGGGATGGCTGCGAGACGGGCACCGAGTGGCACGGTGCCCAAATGGAGTCTTCAGCCCCAGCTCTTTTCTGTGCCAGTGCTGTCCCATGTTTGCACAGATTTTCACACCTTGCACGCTCGTGGTGCTGTTGTGAAGCATTTGTGGTGGCATCTTCTGCCCTGCTCCAGGCCTGGCAGAGCACCATGGCCATGGCACGAGCAGCTCTGGACACGACCCAGGGAGCTGCTCCCTTTCTGTGAGAACAGCTCAGGACTCCCTGAGCAATGGGGGTGCTGCCCATCATCACTTTTATCCTTTTGCCTCCTGCCCCACGGCTCCCCCAAAGCGGGCTCTGCTGTCCAGAGCCAATTCCCAGATACAAACAAAGTAATGCTTGCAGTTATTTCCTGAATGGTTGTATTTTTCATATCAATGTTCTACTTTTTACCTGATTTCACTGAAATATTCTCTGGAAGTATTTCTTTTGGAATAAACATTTCAGCACATCAGGTTTGTTCCATAAGGGTTGATTGTCAAATTACAGCCTTTCTTCCTGTGAGCACTGTGCTTTGGTATGGGATCAAATTGCATTAGGTATTTTTTCCTCCAGTAGAAACACAGAATAATAGCGATATCTTTGTTATATCATATTTCTGAATGAAAAATAATCACAAACAGATTTTCATGTGGTGTTGCTGCAGAGCAGGAATGTTTTTCCTGCCAGGCAGCCTCTCGAGGTGGGTTTGGCTGGTGTCCCCTGCACAGCTCAGTGTCCCTCCACACTCACCACACACACTTTCTACATTTTCTTGCCTGTGGTCCTCGAAGCCACCTAGCATGCAGGTCATGTGCCCTTAATTTTCATTATGAATGGAGAGTAAAACGTGAAGGTTATTGCCTGGCAGTACAAATGCTCTGGGTTTTTTTTATTTAGAAGCTCTATTAGAAGTGTCAGGAGTCCCATAACAAAGCTGGGCAAATATCCGCAGAGACACCTTGTTGAGAAAGGCAACTTGGTTCTAAAAGGTTTGAATATGAATGTGGTTGTTTCTAATCAAGCAGTCCTTGAACAGAATTCCCCACTAGTACTTACCTCTTTCTGGTTTTTCTTACCTTTTCTCTTGTAATCTGTTTTTCTCCTCAGGAAATGCTTCTCATGCCAGCCTGCAGTGGGTGGGAGGGAGACAGTGGGGCTGGGGGGAAACTCCACATCTGGATATCTCCACATCAAGAATGTATTTCAGCATTCAGGATGGATATGGTCAGAAAACTGCTGTCCTTTCAAAGCCCCAATTTATGCTCCAGTGCCATGTGTGGCTTCATGTAAATAACACAACCAGTGCCATGGTGGCATGGGTGGCCCTGGGCTTTGGTGGGCGAGGACCAGGGTCCCTCTGGGGATGGGCAAAGTCCTGACAGAAGTGTCCCCTGTCCCTGCTGCTGATTCCCGTGGGGCACAGGGTGCTGTCCCCTGACCGTGCTCCCCGGGCACATCTTGCCTCCGATCCCTTCAGTGCACTTACAAAATTTCCCTTTTTTTTTTTTTTTTAATAAATTGTCAATGTTTTTTCCCTCTACGAACCTGTAGCATCTGGCAGCAGGAAAGTACAGTAGGACTCGCTGGCACTGTGGTGCAGAGCCTCGAAGAATTCTGTATTGTGACAACACATCAAAATAAATTGCTGTCAACAGACCAAAACACCAAGTGCTGTGATTCTGTCTGACGTGTGAAGACTCAGACAGGCTGTCTTGACAAGTTGTGGTGGAGCACCTGCAATTGGCAGAAGACAGTGATATAAATCTGATTTGCCTGATATGCAGCACCTAGATATCGTTAATGTTGGTGACAATAACTCTGCATAACATTCCCCAGACATAGATCTGATTTTTTGTCTATTACTTGTGTTGTTTTTTGTCACTCTCTGATCCTGGCTCTGCT
>CM019229.1:11590964-11633464 GCA_009741485.1 Malurus cyaneus samueli
ATTTTTTATCAGTTTCTGCTTTAGTGAAGCAAAAGGTCCTTTGGTTCCCATCCACTGTCTCGAAATGCAGAGTGTGTCATTGAAGAAAGCTCACAGGTCAGTCAAATGCCCCTGAAACTTTCTTTCCCAGCCAGGACATCTCCATCCTTGTGGCTGCAGGAGCTGGAACAAAAGCCCAGCCTGACTGGGGGTGGTTTACCTTGTACCACAAATGGCCTATAAAGGTTTGTCATAACAGCAGCTCTGGAAGCAGAAGGACACGGGCAATAGTTTACAGCTCTCGTGCTGTCTGGTGCCATTCATTAGCAGGTTCCATGCTAGTAATGAAATTTTACAGGTTGATCATTTAAATGCAGGTTAGAAATAATTCCGATGATCCAACTGGAAAAGTATCAGCTATTGGTCAGTCTGCCTTTTTCACCCCAGTCAATACATTGAGGGATGCAAGGCTCAACAGGCACGATCAGGCAATAGTTCAGTGATCATAGGGTTATTAATCACAGGGGCTTTGACCCCACTGTGGGGACGATGGATGGAGGGGTTGGGGGAAAGGGAGCGTGGCAGTGGTGCTATGGCATCATCCCTGGCAGGGTTGTGTTAATGGTGCCCTGGCCCTTGGTGTGCCACAGGAGGTGTGTGCACAGGTCCCTGTCTTTGCTGTGGGATGTGCCAGAGGAGGTGTGTGCACAGGTCCCTGTCTTTGCTGTGGGATGTGCCAGAGGAGGTGTGTGCACAGGTCCCCGTCTTTGCTGTGGGATGAGCCCACGATGGTGATCAATGAGCTCCCTGTCTTTGCTGTGGGATGAGCACACGATGGTGATCAATGAGCAGTGCCTGCAATCACACGGGCGTGGAGGGAGCGATCCCCCGAGAGCGCCNGTGTGCACAGGTCCCTGTCTTTGCTGTGGGATGTGCCAGAGGAGGTGTGTGCACAGGTCCCTGTCTTTGCTGTGGGATGAGCCAGAGGAGGTGTGTGCACAGGTCCCTGTCTTTGCTGTGGGATGAGCACACGATGGTGATCAATGAGCAGTGCCTGCAATCACACGGGCGTGGAGGGAGCGATCCCCCGAGAGCGCCGATTGCAGCGCCGTGCTCCGAGCCAACGAGGAGGGAGACAGACAGGTTGTTTGAGAAAATTCCCTTTGGACCAAACACTGATGCTGAGCTGAGCTACAAACGCTTCAGCTGTACGAAGTGCAACTTTATCAGTGTTCTGGGTTAAATGCTGCTCCTGGAGTGTACCGAGTGCTCTGCCTGCCGGCTCCTGCGGCAGCGTCCTCCTGCAGCTTGTCAGCATCAACTGTGCAGCCACTCTGACTGCTGCACTAATTAATTACTTAATTTTTCCATGCACTTTTTTTTTTAAAATGTGAAATGTTCCTTTGTCAGTGCTGCAGAAGGGGTGAGTGCAGGGGGACAGGACCCTGCAGAGTGGTGGTGGCTGTGTGTCCCAGGGCATTGCTCACGACTGGAGATGTGGGCTTTTCAGTGATTCAGTGTGTCTTTAATGAATTTAACAGTTGTGTGCAAGTCCTTCCTCTTTAGAATGACCTTGTTGGAAGTTGGCTCCAGTATCAGATGCAAATCCAGTACCAGCTCACGTCTTCCATGGAAAATGCAGTATTGTAGAGCCATTTCAACATTTACTTCAGGAATTAAGGAATATCTAATTAAATGTTTGGCATCTGCAGTGTGCAGGTTTTGGGGTAATGATATAAAAAAAGTGAAATGTTAATATAAGGTTAATTTTGACCAATTCAACAGCTTGCTTTTAAGTTTCCCATTGACAGCCAAATGGCAGGGTTTAGTGCTAAGCTCCACATTGCAGCTTATCTCTCCTTAATTAAAATTAAAATGTGAGCAACAACACAGAGATATTTTGCAGCATCCTGAAAGAGGAGAAGCAGAAGCTCGAGTGATGGTTGTTTAATAAGATTATAATTGGAGAGTTAAAGCCTTGTGATCTATGTGAAGACTGGTTTGGTGCTGGTGCGGCTCCGTGGCAGGCGAGCCCCAGGTGCCTGGCCAAGCATCCCTCGCCGACATCTGGAACCAGTTGCAATACATCACTGTCAAAACTGCTTTCTATACGTATCTGCATTTACACATTAGTTACTCACGCAGCACTCATCAAAAAAGCTGAACAATCTTGACACGATGTCCCTGGTGGAACGGCAAAGGTGAACCGAAGTTGGGAGGCAGTGTCTCGCGTCACTGTCTGCTGAGCTTTTACAACAGGAAGCCTGATTAAAACTGAAGGGAAAAATTTATCGTCAGCTTCTGCTTTGTATCATTTTTACCTACCAAAAGAGTATTTTGTTTCATACAAAGCAGTTGATAAGAGGTGCTCTCCACTTTCCTCACTATCTTCACTGCAGTGGTGCTTTGCCAGGCCGGTCATCACACAGGGCTTTGGACAGGCTTTGGGTGTCCCATTATGCACAGAATTTCCTCTTTCTTGCCCAGTTCTTGCTCTGAATTACAGAATCCGTTTCTGGTTCATTTATGTTTGTTACACAGGGATTGATGGAACACGGGAGAGTGAGTCCAGGCAGGATGTTGGTGTTACTGAAGGATGTGTGTTCTGTTGCAGGGAAGAAAATAACGGAGAACTTCCTTGGGAGTACAGGGATTAGGAGTTAATTAGGAGTCAAAAGTAAACATGTTGAGGAGCCAGAATGCCTGAAGAATGGAGCTCCCTAGACGTGTTGTTTGGGATGGGAACTAACAGCTTTGGTGAAACAAGGGTTTCACTTGGTGCAAGGTTCAAATGCTGTTTATTTTCTCCGTTGAAAATACAAGTGTGCCCTTGCAGTGAGGGGTCTCACTGTGTGCCAGGGCAGCCTGCTGCTCCCTTCTGTGTGCCTTGGCCGAGGGGCTTGGGGATTTACATAGTTTAGCTCTTTTCTCTGGGAAGAGAGGAAAAGGATCCTGAGTATGAGAAGAAACACAACTCATTTTGCAGAGTTGCCTCGGCCATGGCGCTGATGCCATGCTTCATGACTTGCTCTTTTCAGTAGACACATCCAGGACTCTGGAGATGGCGATGAAGTGTTTGTCTAACCTGTGACCAGACAAACAAGAAATATTGCAGGAGTTGGGATGTGGAGTATCTTTAGTGATTTCACCTGTTGGGGTGTCGGTAACATTTCTGAGGGGTGTTTTTGGCAATGCACTCATAATCTCTGTGTGGAAAAGCCAAAGAGATACTGTGCAGGATTCAGTTCTGTTGAAGGTGATAATGAGAAAAGCCAGAATGCTGGGTGTAAAGGTGCACATCATCTCCCCAGTGCTCCTGGTGCCAACGCTGAGCTGTGCCCGTGCAGGTGACGTTTGGTGCCCACCCACAGCCTCAGCACGCACAGAGCAGAGGTTCAGGTGGTCCCAGGGCTTAAAATGGAACCAGGACAGAACCAGCTCTGCTGATCATGGCTTCTCTTGGGGCTGATAATCTCTCTTCGGGATGTTGACAAAAAATGGCATTATCTGGGTTTTACAGGTGGGCAGAATGTGATGAAATCCAAGTTAATTTTAAAGAAAACAAAAATAATTGAAGTAGGTGGATTGACTTTATTCAGCTGCTTGTCTCAGTTCTGCACTCCGGTACCACAAGCTTTGCTGAAAGCAAACAAAATCAGTGCCCAATGAGCCCAGAGTGGAATTCCAAACAATAGCAACTCCGAATCAGTCTGATTTCCTCCGGGCTTTACCTTCAGTGCAAGACCTGACTTTGCAGAATCGGGACAAAACGTGAGTGATGCATGAAATGAAAATTTCCTGCCTGGTGTGTAGAATAAAAACAGCCTAAGGCGTGATGCTGCTGCAGCGTGTGGCTCACACGTGGCTCACATGCAGCCAGAGGAGTGAGCCAGGCCCAGGCATTGCCAGCAGAGCCCATCCTGGTGTGGAAAAGGTCCAGCTTATTCCTGATCTCCTTTGGCACCTTGGGAGCAGCTCAGTGATTAGACTGATTTTATTTTTAGGATTGTTGGGGGAAGTGGTTTTGGGGTGTTAGGACAGCCTTCAGGACCCTGTTGTGCCTCAGTGACATTGCTGGGGTGTCCCACAGCCATCAGGGAGGACATGAGCCCGTGTGGGGCTGGCACAGGGACAGACAATGCCCTCAGTCCTGGGGTGGCACATCTCCCGTGGCCAGTGTCACCTCCCAACAGCACAGAGATGAAAATGCCTGCAGACAATGACCTTCTCCATCCTTCTGGAAAGGAGAAGTGAAAAGCTTTTAGAACTTGCTTTTTTGCTGGGAATCCTGGATAAAATGTATTTCTTTTCATGGCTAAAAATCCATGTGAACTGATTATTGACAAAAATAGGGTTAAAAAAACCAACGTAAAGCCTATGGATCTCCTGCCAGAGGCCAGCAGGCTGCAGTGCTGTCCCTGATGGTGACAAAGAGCAGATGCTGAAGGAGCAGGCACAGCTCAGGTGTGCAGGGCAGCCCCGGGTGATGCCCAGGCTGGCGATGGGAGCAGGGGTCACCTTGGCAGGGTCAGAGGGCACTGCACAGCTCTGCTGGTTCCTTCTGCTGCCCCTGATCCAGTGTGTGCTCAGCCTCCTCAGCCCCTCCCTGTGTGACAGACACAGCAAGGAGGCTCAGTTGGCAGTGCCAGGTGAGCCTGGATCAGGAGGATGAGCACTGTTGGCAGTGCCAGGTGAGCCTGGATCAGGAGGATGCTCAGATACCCCAGTCCTGCCCTCCCACCTGGGGCACCCCCATCCCCTGGGGCTGGAGCCCTGCAGGCGCTGGTGCCCCTTAAACAGGAACCTCCTGCCCCATGCAGCCTCAGCCCCAAGTTTTATTATGAATTAAGAGTAAAACTCCTTCTCTGCCACAGAAAAAACTACCTCCATTTTTCAGAGAGCCTCTGTTTATATAGTTTATGGGAGAAGAGGGCTCTTAATATTTCAGTGTCATGACCATAAAATGAAAAGGTTACTGCTTGCTGCAAAGGCTTGCTTGGATCCAGCACCAATTAATTTTCAATCTGAAATATATGTCTCCTGGCCGTCTCACAACAGCCGGGAGCGGGAGGTTCCTCTTTAACACATTTGAGCCACAAACCCGGTTAAAGGATTAGCCAGCTTTTTCCATGCTGTTTTGTTCGCCCCCATTGGGGATTCCCATTATCCTTGATAGACTGTTAGCCCTGACAGTGGGATATGACAGTGTGAGTTTTTCTCCTCCTCGGCACGGTGGCCACAAAAGGCTGCTCGGACCTCGGCTTTCATTTCCATTACGGGTACAGTGGCAGCATATGCTAAAGGCAGCATTACTGTGCCGAGCTGCTCCTGCAGAATTATCTGCAACGCTTTAATTTCTCCGTGTGCGGCAGCCCCAGAGCTGGCAGAGCTGCCAGGCTGCCCTCCCCTGCTCCGGGCAACGTCCGGGGGCACAGCCAGGATTGGAGCTGGACCAGAGCATTGCAAACACACGCTGACTTTGTGGAGGGTGGATGAGCTTCTCTTTATCTTTATTTATTAATAAAAGACGGAATGCCTTGGGAAACAAAAGGTTTTAATGGCTGGTGCTTGGTATCCTTGACAACAATCCCCAAAGAATATTACATTAGGGCACCAGAGAACTTTTAAAAATAAGTAATGGAATTCCGTCTCTGTTATGCTTTTAGTAGTCATTTCGGCCATGGTGCAGCGAGGTCATAAGCTGAGCTCAGTGAAGGGAGCCAGAACACGAAATGATGCTGAGAGAACGTCTGGGAGATGAGAGGTACAGAATTACAAGCGAAAGTGCAGGCCTGCTGAGGCAATTACAGCTTAATGGGGTCATTTGGAAGGCAATTGCCAGGGGTTAATGTAGTATGGAGAGATGAGGTGAGATTGAAGTGAAATTTGGGGCTGGAAATGTGTTAAGATGAAAGATCAGAGTGCAGCAGATTCTGCAGTGCAGAAGGTTTATATCATGCAAAAAAATTTGAGAAAAATGTAAAAGTAGTAGCCAGATGTTTCAAAATAAATAAATAAAACCTTAAGTAAATGCTTTTAAAAAGTGAAATAGCTGCATCAAAACCCTCCGTGCTGGGAAGGGTGGCAGTGAGCATGGCAGGGTTTGATATCACAGAAAAGGGCTGGTTTGGAGCAAAAGTTGTGTTGCGTTTGCACATATGCCCAGACAATGTGGTTCCTTATTGACACGACAGAGTGCCTGATGAAATGCTGACTGCTCGCTCAGCTGTTGTGCCTTGTTTTGAAAAATCCATTGTTTTCAAACAAAACGCGAGCAACAGTCCTCTATACACATATTTTGATATATTTGCAATGGATTCATCACATTATCTTTTCAGGCATTAAAATAATACTCATAAGATGTCAAAATATTGCAGGAATGCAAGCTAGCATTCTTTGAGAGCGGGTATTTGGGTGCTGAGAAGTATGCTTAAATATTACAGGTGTTTAAATTAAAAATGTCAAGCCATGAAGGCATAATGGAAGTAATCATTTTTACACAGTTTTAAGCCACGGTGTTGGAGAAAGGCTCTGCATTCCAGACTATTGTGAGGGAGCGAGTTCATAAGCATTCAGAGGACAAAAGAGATCATTATGCTTTGTTACCTCAGCCAGTTCATTACCTTAATTGCTGAGCGTAATCCAGTCTTGGAAGAAAACTCTGGGGCTTTAAGGAGATCAGCGCTGGCACCCTGTGACACAGAAAATGGGAGCCCTTTCCTGCTCCACGGCCACTCCAGGCACGCTAAACCTTGATCAAAGGCTGAACTTCTCCCAGGCTCGGCCATGTGAAAATCCCCCGGAGCGCTGCGGCCGCTGAACCGTGATGGAGCCGCGGGCTGGACCGCGCCCCCCGGCAGCGTCAGCGTCCCGCATGGCCGAGCCTGGCACGGCACGGAACGGAACGGAACCGCCTGAACCGAGCCTGACGGAGCCTGGCACGACACGGCACGGCACGGAACGGAACCGCCTGAACCGAGCCTGAGCGGAGCCTGGCACGACACGGCACGGCACGGAACGGCACGGAACGGCACAGCCTGAACCGAGCCTGAACGGAGCCTGGCACGGCACGGAACGGAACGGAACGGCCTGGACCGAGCCCGAGCGGAGCCTGGCACGGCACGGCACGGCACGGAACGGAACGGAACCGCCTGAACCGAGCCTGAGCGGAGCCTGGCACGGCACGGAACAGAACGGAACGGAACGACCTGAATGGGGACCGAGAGGAGCCTGGCACGGCACGGCACGGAACGGCCTGAACGGGGACCGAGCGGAGCCTGAACTGAGCCTGAGCGGGGCCCGAGCGGAACCCTCCTCGGCGGGGCACCGCAGCCGCGTCCCCGCTCCGCTCCCCGGGCAGGGATGGCACTGTGGCCGTGTCCCCATGTTCCCCGGCAGGGTGGCAGGCCGTGTCCCCGTTCCCCGGGCAGGGATGGCACCGTGGCCGTGTCCCCATTCCTGGGCAGGGATGGCACCGTGGCCGTGTCCCCGCTCCCCGGGCAGGGATGGCACTGTGACCGTGTCCCCATTCCCTGGGCAGGGATGGCACCGTGTCCCCATTCCCCGGGCAGGGATGGCACCGTGTCCCCGTTCCCCGGGCAGGGGTGGCACTGTGGCCGTGTCCCCGTTCCCCGGGCAGGGATGGCACCGTGGCCGTGTCCCCATTCGCTGGGCAGGGATGGCACCGTGGCCGTGTCCCCGCTCCCCGGGCAGGGATGGCACTGTGACCGTGTCCCCATTCCCTGGCAGGGATGGCACCGTGTCCCCATTCCCCGGGCAGGGATGGCACCGTGTCCCCGTTCCCCGGGCAGGGATGGCACTGTGGCCGTGTCCCCGTTCCCCGGGCAGGGATGGCACCGTGGCCGTGTCCCCATTCCCCGGGCAGGGATGGCACCGTGGCCGTGTCCCCATTCCCCGGACAGGGATGGCACCGTGGCCGTGTCCCCGCTCCGCTCCCCGGGCAGGGATGGCACGGGCGGTCCCCACTCTGTTCCCCGGACAGGGATGGCACTGTGGCCGTGTCCCCATTCCCTGGGCAGGGATGGCACTGTGTCCCCATTCCCCGGGCAGGCATGGCACTATGGCAGTGTCCCCGCTCTGTTCCCCGGGCAGGGATGGCACCGTGTCCCCGTTCCCCGGGCAGGGATGGCACCGTGGCCGTGTCCCCATTCCCCGGGCAGGGATGGCACGGGCGGTCCTCGCTCCGTTCCCAATTCTTGCCAATCCCCACGCGAGGAAAAGCCCCGCAGGCCGGCGCTGGGCTCCCGAGTGATGCCGAGGCGTTGCTGGGGAAGATCAGATTTATTGTAAATACATTAGAGCAGGGTTTTTACCCGTGTTTCTCTGTGTGTTTGTGTGTGCTTTGTATCTGGTTATCCAAGCCGACGATATGGGCATCCCCCCCCTCCCGTACAGTTGCATATATTAAGGCTTTTAAGAAATATAGTAAAACAAAAAATATGACCTTTAAAAGCATGGTTGAGTTGCATTCATTTTATAACCATCAAAGCAACTCTTTACTGTTGTAAGGTAGAAAAATCAATGATGCAATCTTTTTCCTTTTGCCTCGTGCAATCCGTAATTGAAATGGAAAATCAAATGAACGGCTAACAGATAATTGTTTTATCAATATTCCCTGCCTGCCCTACAAGGGTCAGCCTAGAATGATCATGAGCCACGGATATGATGAGGACAAAATGTGAAATTGAACAGCAAGGAGGCAATAAATCAACCTTGACAAGAAAGAGTGACCAGCATGTAGCTCTTGTAGGCAGCTTTTGGGACACTTTTTGTCTCAGGTGTCTGCACTGATTTAAAAATGTGAGAATATAATATTTGAAGCTCTACCAGCGGGTAAACAACTGCAGACTATTTCTAGGTTAAGGCATCATCAAAGCAAACATGCTGCAGCTGAAAAAATGAGTATATTGGGGCATAGTGGGAAAAATCCCGCAGTAAAACAACGGGGAGTAGTGGAATATTCTGGGGCTGTGGCAAGAAATTCACCCTCTTCCTATCTGGTTTAAAAAACTAAAAAAGATAGTAAATATATTAAAATGTACTTTTCAGGCTGCTCTTTTGCTGCTCCATTGGGCATGAAAAATGCTTTCCATTGTATTTCTGGTATTTTGGGAGCTCCTTGATCCTGGAGCAGAGCAGCCTGTGATCAGGGGCATTTTGGCATCAGAACCCCACTTGTGGGCAGTGGGAGTGTCAGGACATGGGGACAGGTAATGCTACTCCTGCACAGACACCTTTGCTCATCATTTGATCCTTCAATTTTTCCACTCAAGACTGGACAGGTTTTTGCTCTAATTTTGAAGAACACTGATTTGGGTGTGTGAAGAACACTGATTGAGGCCCTGCAAAGCAGCTCTGATCAAACACCACCAAGGGCTTGAGCCCCAGTCAGGCCACCCAAAAACCCTGGGGCAGATTCTCATGTGGTGCTGGTTGGGAAGCCACAATCATTTGCCCCAGTGAAGAACCCTCTAGGTTTTCATAGGTTTTGTCTTCCCCTCCTGCAGTCTGTGCTGGTGTTTTTGGTGTGCTGCGATGGCTCACGGACCAGGAGGAGAGGAAGGGCTGCCCTGGATGAAGAGCAGGGACATGGTCAGGACCCTCCAAGCTCTCTTCTCACCAGGATGCCAGGCTGGCAATCCATCCTGAATGCTTTATTTTAACCTTGGCTCTCGTGTCCTGTGGTGTCCCTGGGGAGGAGGGGGTCTGCTGCAAGCGTGGTCTTGGAAACAGCAATATCAGGAGCCCAGCAAAATAGGTTGCCAGCATGGAGAATATTTTTTATTTTAAGCACAGTATTTTAAACACACCATGTCCTCCTTCCCCAGGGGAAAGGCTGAAAACTATTTTTTACAATTGGTTTTTCAAATTCATTTCTCATCAGGCCTTTTCCCACATCCAGCCAGGTGATGCTGGCAGTGCCACAGCCCCTGCCCTGGGGGGTTTATGCAGCCAAAGACTGGACACAGGGGAGCCTGGCAGGGGCTGTCTCCTGCCCACAAAGGGGACATCTCTAGAAAACTGCTGGGCTGTGAGTGCCATGGCACCGTGGGCTGGGCACTCTGAGTACATGGGCAGGATGAGAGCAGCATTGCCCAAACTGCTGTGTGTGCCATGGCACCATGGGCTGGGCACTCTGAGTACATGGGCAGGGTGAGAGCAGCTCTGTCCAAACTGCTGGGCTGTGAGTGCCATGGCACCATGGGCTGGGCACTCTGAGTACATGGGCAGGGTGAGAGCAGCTCTGCCCAAACTGCTGGGCTGTGAGTGCCATGGCACCATGGGGGGACACGGGAGTCCCCTCCCGCTCACATCTCTGATGTAATGAAGTGTCAACTGCTGCCATCACTGCCCTGCACGTCCTTGAAATCCACACGGTTTAACCAGAGCCTCTCCAATTTATCAGCAGTTAAAAATAGAGGGAAGGCTGCGAAGGACAGTCCGTGCTCCCCTGGAGCCGGGGCTGTGTGTGGCACTGTGACCTCTCTGCTGGGGTGGGACAGGGGATGTGCCTCTCATCCTGCTCCTGTCCCATCTGAACGGGGCTCCTGGCGGCTGGAGCTTGTGTGGACACACACAAAAGATCAGATCAGATCAGATCAGCTCAGATCAGATGATCCAGGCAGTGTCTGCCTCCATTCCAGTATCAGTGTCTGCAGTACCATCGAACAGCACGGTGTAAATCCAGGTGTGCAGGAGCTGTGAGCATCATCCACTGCCATGGAACACACAGCCTGCGAGTGCCCTAAATACATATTTACACCATGGAGCTGCTGGCTCTCGAGGAGCTGTTCAGCTGCCAGGATTCTAATCCACATTTAATGCCGCCGGTCTGTCAGGTGAAAATGTTGTGTGAAATGATCCCCACTGCAGTGTGTGCTGCTCGGGGGCTGAGACGCTCCAGGGCCGTGTGTGTGCTCCCTCCTTGGCACATCTCTGCCCTTGTTTGAGGCACAGCAAAGCCCAGCTTGGCCTTGAGCATCTTCAGTCCCCAAAAAACATCCCTGGGGATGGGTGTGGGTCAGTGGGACAGGGTTTGGGCCTGGAGGGGAACATCCTGTCCAAGGATGGGCTCTGGGGCTGCATGTGAGGTCCCATCTCAGCATTGCCACGGCCATGTGGTCACAGTCTCATCACAGCAGCACTGGTTGGACTGGGATGTTGGACTGGGATGTTGGGCTGAAGCTGTGACTGTGTGTTACCAGATCCCTGGGTTTGGCCTGGGTAGAAACCTCCTCATTGTGGTTTGGGTAAGGAGGGAACAGGACAGTGACACATTTGTTTTTACTGACATTGATACAATAATTTAGTTTTCCTCATGAATTAGATTTGGGGAATTTGAAACTTAACTCTGGTAGTGCTTCTCTCCCAATTTATTGCATATGCTTAAATAAACATGTTGAATTAACTTTATAAGGCTTGTAAAAACTACAGATAAAACCGCTCTAGAAAATCAACATTCTAAATCATGCTAAGTCTCTTCCCATTCTGCTCATCCTCTAGCAGGGCATTGACAAAAATATGAAATTGATTTGGTTGAAGGGTGTTAAAGAGCCGACAGCCAAATGTCACAAACAATGAATGGCTGCAGTGTTGAGAAAATCAATAGGGAGGTTAAAGCTGGGCTTGTGAAAGACTTGGCAGACTGCTCTGTTCCAGGAAGATATCTGTCTTCTGGCCTTGGTTGCATGATCAAAAGGAAAACTTGATAGGTTTAATGAACGGAGATACTGTAAAACTGACAACAGAAATATAGACACTGTGGTAAACTGCAGTGCACATCAGCGAGTGGGGCTATTAGATACATTTTTCAGTCTGAAAAAATATTTATAGGTAAAGATGTCAAAAAAATATTAGTGCATTCCTCCATTTTTCCCTTCTTGTTCCCAATCACAGCCGTGTTTGCGTGGTGCAAACAAAGCTTTGGCTCTGGGTTTAATTGTACGACATGATGGCAAACGTATAGGGCAAAATAATTAGCATGATAATTAGCAAATCGTAATGTTTTCAAATAATTGCGTGATGAGATTGCAGAGCCAAAGTGAGATTGGAATCTCTTCTTTCCTTGGAGAGGGTATTTCAGCAAATCATAAAAGAAAGGAGAAGCAAAGCCCTGCTTTATCAATTAAAGGTGAGAGCATGTGACACTGCTCTCCATCGTGCACCCGACGCCATCGCATCTCACTCTGCTCCTGATCAACACACGGTTGCTCTTAAAATCAGTTTGGTGAATATTAGATCTGCAAATATAAATGAGGATGCCAGCCATTAAAAAAAGGTTAATAATGTGAGATTGGTTTTGGTTCTGAAATCAGCTTGTAAACAAAATTTGCCCTGCTTTACACCTGACCTATTAGCAGTACTCTTATGTAACGTATCACATCATTAGAGAAAAAAATTGCATCAGGGCTGAGTTATTCCTTCCCACGAGTTTGTTTTCCAAATACTGCATCACACTAAAGCCTAAACTGTGTAGCAGGATTTGAAATAACGTGTCTCCTTTGCAGTGTGTATTTCCCAGCCCTGTGTTAGGCCTGAATGTTCCCTTTCCAAGCCTCGTTGGGCTCAGTGTTGTCTGTCAGTTCTGGGTATCCTGTCTATCGAAGCTCCCTCTGTTTTTTCTTCTTTTTTTTTTTTCCTAGAAAAATGAACTCATTAGTTTAAAACTCCCAAATGCCACATTCGGCTCAAACAGCGAAGATGATAACCTGTAAAAAGAAGAGAGAGAAGAGAAGGAGAGACTGACAGGGTTTACTCTAGCAAATGACGCTGATTAAAAAAATGCCCCCTACTTTGTCGGGATGGGGTTTGGAGGGCTGCTGCCATATGTTACTTTCCTTTTTAGCTGGGATTATGCCATCATTATTGCTGATAAAAGCTGTTTACTGCCTTGGCAGAGGAGTGATGCTTGGCGCAGTTTGGGAGCCGCCATTCAGTTTACAGAGAAGTGCATTTAGTGCCAGATGCTGGGATCCAGGGGCTTTGTAATCTTTTCCCATTATTGGGATCATCCATTGTCTGTTTTTTTTCTCCTTTTAACTTAGCTCTGGCTTTGTTGTTTGTGTTTTGGATTCACTCTCAGGCAGGTGACAGGGCAGGTTTGAGCTCAGGGGTGCTGGTTTGGTTCCCCAGGATGGGTTTGGTTCCCCAGCGTGGTTGGTTCCCCAGCACGGGTTTTGGTCCCCAGTTGGGTTTTGTTCCCCAGCGTGGGTTTGGTTCCCCAGGATGGGTTTTGTTCCCCAGTGTGGGTTTGGTTCCCCAGCACAGGTTTGGTTCCCCAGCGTGGGTTTGGTTCCCCAGCACAGGTTTAGTTCCCCAGCTTGGGTTTGGTTCCCCAGTGTGGGTTTGGTTCCCCAGCACGGGTTTGGTTCCCCAGTGTGGGTTTGGTTCCCCAGCCTGGGTTTGGTTCCCCAGCGTGGGTTTGGTTCCCCAGCACAGGTTTGGTTCCCAGTGGTGGGTGCCTGTCCTGGAGAGGTGATTTTGCCCATGGGGGAGCAGGTGAGGAGCATTCCTGCATGGGAATTGGCATGGATGTTCCTAGAAACCTCAGCGCCCAGGGTCTGGCCCAACCACGGGACTGCAGCAAAGGGAGAGGTGCAGAAAATGTCTAAACGAACAAGAACATCAAATTTCAGTGTGAATGTGGCATTAATTCGTATGTAAATTGTCTGAGTGAGGGCTAACAGAATTGTTGGCCAGGCAGCAGTGGTGTTGGTGCCAGGTTTTCCCTTAAAAGCAGTTGTGGTGTCCATAGAGAAGGGAGCATTTGTGGGCTGGGTGACACCAAAAAGCTGGGGGAAAGAGGAGGAGGCCAACAGTGCTGGGGTGGTGACCTTGCCACCGGGGTGGTGACCTTGCCACCGGCACCTGCTCTGTGCTAGAGGCTGAGGCACCTCAGGGTGCTGCCCTGTGGCCACAGGAGCTGCCCTGGCACTAGCCCAGGGCTGTGGGGTGCTGCACACACCACGTCCCTGTCCCCAGGAGCTGTGCCTGGATGTGCCTGTGGCAGCAGCAGCATCCTGGATCAAGGACAGCCAGCCTGGGGCTCTTCCCTGTGTCCCTGTGCCAGGGGAGCCCTGCAGGGCGTGGTGGGGCAGTGAACAGAGCTGGCACATGCCCTGGCCCAGGGAGGACATCCACACCACTGGCCTGGTGGCTTCTTCCTGGCCATAACCCCAGGTTTCCACCAGGCATCTTCTGGGTTCCAGCTGGGAGCCAGGCTGGGTGTGTCTGTAATGTCACCCTGCTGGAGACACGGCCTCGCTGATCCCAGGAGTTCCTCGCTGATCCCAGGAGCTCCTCGCTGATCCCAGGAGCTCCTCGCTGTTCCCAGGAGTTCCTCGCTGATCCCAGGAGCTCCTCACTGATCCCAGGAGCTCCTCGCTGATCCCAGGAGTTCCTCGCTGATCCCAGGAGCTCCTGGAGCCCACAGCCCTTGTTTTGTGTTTGTGCCCCTCAGGCACTCCGGGTGTGGGTCTGGGGCTCTGGTGACCCCTGTGCCCCTGTCCTTGGCACCGGTGCCACGCTGGGTGAGCCGGCAGAGCCGCGGTGCAGGGCTCTCCTGGAGCTCCCCTTCATTCCTCTGCTCCCGTATTCTTTGGGGAAGAGGCTGTGACCTTATTTCTCCTGCTAAGAGAGATGCATCTGGAACCAAATGAGGGCAGTAAAGTATAATAGAAGGCTTTACAAATGAAAGTTTTGTTTCTGCTGGTGCAATACCTTGTTTCCCCCTCTTGTGTCCTGGGAAATCAGGCTGATCAATAGTTCCCATTTCAGCACAACTGCAGCCAGCATTACAACTGTATAAAATTTACAACATTGTCTGCCGTAAATTTTAATTGGAAAAGCCTCGTAGCTTTACTCTCGATTTTTGCACCTTTAAATGTATTTGATTTAAAAAAATCAACCAAATTTACAGCATGTAACATCATGCCACACACTTTGTATTGACAGTGCAATAGAAGTAGAACAAACCCACCTTCCTGCTGGAAGAGAAAATGGCTGTAAAATACCTGGAAAAGGTGGGGAGTGTGCTGAGGATGTGTTTGGGAGCTGCCAAGGCTGTGGTGCCATGCAGGTGCAGAGGGGAGGGATCCTGATCCCAATTCTTGTGGGGTGCTGGAACCACCCCGAGGAGCCACACGATGCTTTCAGCACAGCTTTATTTCTGTCACAGGTCAGGCTTAAAATGCTGCGTGATACAGTTATTGACTCTAATCTGGGCATAAACACAAGTCCTCAAGCACCAGCCCAATTAATAATTTGCATAATTAACACGCATATTAAATAGGAGCTGGCCCTGCATCTGTATTCACGGTGATGGGGGTAATGAGGGCTAGCGGAGCGGCGCCTCGGGCTGGCGGGAGCAGACGTGTGGCAGTAGTAATTTTTGCTTGGATTGACAACTGCTAGACAAGCAGTCCCAGCATAAAACTAAACCCCGTTTGGCAGAATTAATCGTTGACAAACTGCTCTTAAAGCTGTAACATTGTTTCTGTCAGTTGTTCGGTTTGATGTCACTGTTAGACATAATAAATCAATAGTGTCAGAATTTGGTAATGTTTATAGCTAGCAAGGTTTATTATTTCATATGACTGTCATGTACAAATCGCGGTATCATGGCTGCCTCTAAATTATCAAAGACACAATATTGCTGAAATAGATTTCTTAAATTCCTTCTCGAATTAATCCTGTTGATTGTTAGCAGCGATGGGGCCCACTCGTGTTTTGGGAGGGGTGAGTTTGTTCTCTGGACATTTTTTAAAGACAAGTTTGAGCCATTGTACACAGCAGGATTTATTGTTGCTGTCTCCAGCCCGGGCAGCAGCTCTCTGCTTTATGGACCTCACTTCTCCTGCTCCAGGCACAGGTTCCAGGCTGTCAGTGAAGCTGGTGTGGGGTGGGCACAGCAGAATGTCCCAATCTGAGTGGGTTTGAATTCCCACCCCATGAGAGGGGTCAGCCCCAGGATGGGGGGAAGGCTCCTGAGTGAGCTGGGGATGTGGAGAGCCCTGTGTGCTCTGCAGATGAGCTGATGGGGATTATTTGGTGGTGCTGGACGTGCCCTGCTGGGCTCCCCCATGCCCGGGTCCCTTTGCTCTGTGGTGCCCATGTGCCATGCACCCCACACTGTGCCCCACAGCTCAGTGGGCTCAGGGCTGACTCTGTGCTCCCCTGGCACCATCTCACCCCAAACACCGTGCTTTGACCCATCACACCTCTCTGCTTGTCACACATCCCCTGGGACACCCTTTCTGCACCGACAGGGACGGGACAGTCCCTGGGCTGGACTAAAACTGTCCCCTCACCAAAGCAGTGCATATAAATTACGACAATAAATTACTGCGGCCCCAGGGTAAAAGAAGCATCAAGTTATGACTTTTACATGAGTATTTAGTCAGCCATTCAATAAAAAATAGGTCTTTCAGTTGCACAGTACCATTTATCAGCTCCATATTTATTATTTATCATAGCTACACATGATGCAAATGTGAATTACCTCGCTGCTTCTCTGAGGACCCCTTGCTTTTATAGAAGTGTAAACATATATAACATAGTTTGTGGAGTCAGAGACCCAGCCTTGAAAGGAGAGACAAATTAGAGATGCAGATTTTATTTTTGCTTTCATTTCTATGTGATAAATTATCCTTCTAAAGGTCATTTCCAGGAGTAACTTTCCCTAACTTTGCCGCTCTGTGGGCAGGTCTGAAAAGAAATGTGTGGGAACAGCCGGTGCCCGCTGGTGCCGGGCAGAGGGTGATGCCATGGGGTCAAAGCTCTCCTGTCTGCAGCCAAGGCTCTGCTGTAGGTGTTTGCTCACTCCTGGTGAGGGTTGGTCCTGATGCCACTGTGGGGCTGACGTTGTCTGTGCCCTGAGATCCACAGGGTTCACAATACCCATGCCTGGAGCGCTGCAGGGCTGCCTGAGTTGGCCAAAGTTGGGGGCACAGTGACTGGAGGGTGGAGTGAGAGGGCTTTGCCCATTCTGGGTGTTCCCACCCCCAGGATCAATCCTCTCACCCGGTGACAATCATTCATCAGCAGGAAGTATCTGCAGTCATTAAAATTCCTCCCACATTTCTTCCAGCTCCTGTAGTCTATAAAGTAATTTCAATTCTGAAAGAGGGATTTAAAGATTTCTTCCCTGTTCCATGTTTCTAGAGTTTCTGGGGTCCTACAGGGAATTTCGGGCAGGGAAGTATTTCACTTACATGAATTGCCTTTCAGTTTCAAAATTCTTTTTACATCTGGGAGCCCCTTCCCAGCATGGGGCTGAGGGGCGGGAGCATGCCAGGATGGCACGCTGGGTGTGACAGAGGGCTGGGATCTGGAGGTGACAGGGCCAGGGCTGTGTGTGGCATCAGCGTGGCACCAGCGTGGCACAGCGCCCGGAGCAGGGGCACAGATGGGCACGGCACCGCTGTGACACGGGCACCGGGAAGGGCAGATCCTTCACTTGTGGAGCCCCCGGTGCTCCTGTCCCATGGGTGCTCCTGTCCCGTGGGTGCTCCTGTTCCGTGGGTGCTCCTGTCCCCTGGGTGTTCCTGTCCTGTGGGTCACCGCTGTCCCTGACCACAGGCACTGCCCGGAGCTGTGGCACTGCGCTGTCACACACGGCTGCGTCCCCTGGGCCGAGCAGGAGAGCTCGTGCTTCTTTGTTTGCATCAAGTGATCTATAATGTCCTGCAAAAACTGTAAAGGACAAGAATTAATTGCTGAAGAGTTGGAGCTGGCACAAAGCCAGAGGGTTCCGGGTGGGAGCTCGGGGAACAGCGGGGTCTGTGCCCCAGGTTCAGGGGTGCCATTTGTGCGGCAGAGCTGCCATGGGGTCCGGCGGTGTCCCCTCAGCCCGCCGGGGTGCCCTGACCCTCCGGCACCCCCGGGCTCCGGGGCACCATCTGCTCGCTCCGGCTCCGCTCGGCCCTCCGCGGCACTCCGGGCTGCGGGCGCGCGTGCCGCTGCTCTCGGGTGGCTGTGTGCCCGGCAAACGCGGGATGGGGGGCGCAGCGGGGATGGGGGCAGCGGTGCCAGCAGCGGGATGGGATGGGATGCAGGGAGCAGCGGGGATGGGATGGGATGGGATGGGATGGGATGGGATGCAGGGCAGCAGCAGGGATGGAGGGCAGCAGTGGGGATGCAGGGCAGCAGTGCCAGCAGCGGGGTGGGATGGATGCAGGGCAGCAGCAGGGATGGAGGGCGCAGTGGGGATGCAGGGCAGCAGTGCCAGCGCGGGGATGGGATGGATGCAGGCAGCAGCAGGATGGAGGGCAGCAGTGGGATGCAGGGCAGCAGTATCAGCACGGGATGGGATGGGATGGATGGGATGGGGGCAGAGCGCTGTGCTTTGTGCAGCCCCCACGCTGGCTCTGATGCCAGGGAAGCTCCCGGAGCTGGCACGGGCGCTGCGGTGGCGCTGCCGAGGGGCGCGGTGGCCCGGGAGCGCTCGGGCTCCTGTCGCTGTCGCTGTCGCTGTCGCTGGCACATGACAGCAGCGCGTTAGCAGCAATTTGCTCGGGATGCGGTGCCACGAGCTGCTCTCCCCGGGAAAGGCTTTTCCTCCCGGCGGCCCCGGCTCGGCCGCCCCACGGAGGGGATGGAGCAGCCGGAGCTGGCGGCCGGCTGCCTTTTCTGGGGGGAGGTCATTAGTTACCGCACCAGGGCTGCACGGGAGAATAACAGCACATCAGTTAGGATGCTAATTCACTCGACTGGCAGCGAGCGCCGGGAATGACAGCTTGGAGGGGTGCGGGGGAGGGTCTGAAAATGGCAGCAGATTGGTATTTTGAAAGGGGAGGGAAGTTTTATAATGATGAATAAGAAAGATGACATTTGGCGCTCACATTTCCCGTGCGTTGGCTGTCCGCGGGAGGGTCAGTGTGCGGAACCTCCCGCAACGAGCCCGGGGCTGCCCAGCAGCTGACTGGGAGTGCACCCTTCCAGGGAACAAAAAGAAAGGCCCAGATAATTAGGGCAAGTTGAACTGCAGGAGGTAGCCAGCTTCTCGGCTGCCTTTTGTATATTCATGACCCAGCTTGATTGATGGAAGGACAGTGTTTGGTGACACTGTCATTTGCAAGTTGAAAGGTAGAGTACAGGCTGGAGCTCTGCTCAGATGTGCCTTAAAGGGTCCTACAATAAGCTCATTTGGATGCTGATGATGTTCGCATCTGCATTTCTTTGTTTCTAACTGTTTCAGGAGGACATCTGTTAATTTGTATAGATTAGCTTGGATGCTTTCATTTTAAAACATCAAATTATGGAGCAGGACTGTTTATTATAAAAGTTTCCAGGAAAGTTTAAACTGATTTGGAAACCATGCAGAGCATAAGATTTAAAAACAGAATTTAAAAAAATAAGAGTATTTTTTACATTTACATTCAGCCTTCCATGCCCACGAATTAAGAGTTGCATTTCTGCTGCAATGATATCAAAAAGTGTTAGCAAAAGTATTTGTTGAATTATAAATTTCAGGATAAATGAGCCTTGCCAAATTTCATATTTGCCAGGGAGAGGAGGCCCCCTTTGCTGATCAGTGAAAGCCTTTACGTACAAAGGGGGGAAGTGAAATGTAATTAATTCAAGAGGGGAAAAGCTTTCACTGTGTAATATTTAGCCACATATTTCAAGCATAATGGTGTTTCTGTGAGAGAAGTTGAAGTTTTTGCAGGTAGTGTTTTCAGAGGACGGTGGGATGGGAGCTGAGGAGGTTTCACACTGCAGGTCTGGCTGTCTCTGCAGCAGCTGTTGGTTCACTCCGTGTGTGCCATGTGTGCTCACTCCATGTGTGTTCACTCCGTGTGTGCCATGTGTGCTCACTCCGTGTGTGCCATGTGTGTTCACTCTGTGTACCAGGGCTCTGGTGTGTTCACTCTGTGTGTGCCAGGGTGAGCAGCCCATGTGTGTTCATTCTGTGTGTGTCAGGGCAGGCAGCTCATGTGTGTTCACTCCGTGATCCGACGGGCAGCCCATGTGTGTTCATGTGTGTTTACTCTGTGTGTACCAGGATAGACAGCCCATGTGTGTTCATGTGTGTTCACTCTGTGTGTGTCAGGACGGGCAGCCCATGTGTGTTCATGTCTGTTCACTCCGTGTGTACCAGGACAGGCAGCCCATGTGTGTTCATGTGTGTTCACTCCGTGTGTACCAGGACAGGCAGCCCATGTGTGTTCACTCACTCTGTGTGTACCAGGACAGGCAGCCCATGTGTGTTCATGTGTGTTCATTGTTCATGTGTGTTCACTCTGTGTGTGCCAGGACAGGCAGCCCATGTGTGTTCACTCTGTGTGTACCAGGACAGGCAGCCCATGTTGTTCATGTAGTTCACTACTCTGTGTGTACCAGGATAGGCAGCCAGTGTGTTCATGTGTTCACTCTGTGTGTACCAGGACGACAGCCCATATGTGTTTCATTGTGTTACTCTGTGTGTGCCAGACGGACAGCCATGTATGTTCATGTGTGTTACTTGTTGTGCCAGGACAGGAGCCCATGTGTGTTCATGTGTGTTCACTCTGTGTGTACCAGGACAGGCAGCCCATGTGTGTTCATGTGTGTTCACTCCGTGTGTGCCAGGACAGGCAGCCCATGTGTGTTCATGTGTGTTCACTCCGTGTGTGCCAGGACAGGCAGCCCATGCAGTCCCTTCCCTGGAGCAGCTCCCAAACCCCGCCGAGCTGGGCAGGCAGCAGCAGCAGGGACAGCTCACCCCAGGATCAGACCTTCTCTTGGCCTTTGGCAGTGACCTTTCCTCGTGTGCCCCTTCCTGGGGACGTGTCTGTGGCTGCTGCCGCTGTAAAACCTGCTCTTACTCCAAGCGTTTTCAGGAACATTAACCCACACCCAAGCAGGCTCTGCACTCCTGCTTGGTGCTGTGTGCCTATCTCCCTGGAAAGTCTTTACCATCCTACGCCATGCGGCCAAGAAAGGTGGGAATTGGGGTCAGGGTGCTGTGGGGGCACTCTGCTGCCCGCTCCTCCTTGTGCCCTGTGCTGTGGAGCACAGCCATGGCCATGCTGGACTCAGCACTCATCTGCTAAGGATATTCCTCAGCGGCGCTTGGCAATTTATGGCTGTGACTCCCATATTTGTATTTACTCCAATTAACACATAAACCCTAATTACCCAGGTCAAGGGAGCTGGTAGGCCATAAATGGAGTGGGACGTGGCAGATCCTGGCAGCTGCCTGAGTAACAAGGTGGGCAGAGATGGGGAAATACCAATGATGGGGGCAGCAGCAGTGAGCAGACATGTGGGACCAGGGCCACAGGCAGTGCAGGAGAACACTCTCCTCCAGCCCCAGACCCACTCGTGTGTTTGAGAGGTCGTGGCAGGGGCTGGAGGAGAGTCTGGGGCTCACCCCTCCCCAGCCATGTCATGGCACGTGTCCCCTCCAAACAGGAATGCCCATCACCCCAGCCTGACGGGCACCTGCAGGGTCAGAGGGCACCTTCCCTGCTCTGTGCCCTGCAGTGCTGTGTCCTGGCACGCTCCAGGATCCTGGCAGCCATCCCAACACTGTGTGCGTGCTCTCCTGTCACAGCCACAGCACGGGGAGCAGTGCAGGGTTTGTAGGGCAGCCAGCACAGCCCCAGTGTCCAGGACCATGCTGGGCACAGGGCAGCCCTGGGCAGGGGTCTGCCAGCACAGTGACAGCGCCCAGGACCATGCTGGGCACAGGGCAGCCCTGGGCAGGGGTCTGCCAGCACAGTGACAGCGTCCAGGACCATGCTGGGCACAGGGCAGCCCTGGGCAGGGGTCTGCCAGCACAGCCCCAGTGTCCAGGACCATGCTGGGCACAGGGCAGCCCTGGGCAGGGGTCTGCCAGCACCGGTGGGCACTGGGACAGCACACACAGCCCCACAGGGTGCGGGGCACTGGCACGGTCCATGGGGAGCAGGGTGGGTGCTGCAGGGTGCTGACTGGGGAGCACAGTGTGCTGATGCAGGATGTTATGATCGCAGCATATGCTGGCCATTAGTGTGCCTTTTATTTAATTTTTTTTAATACAATCCTACATCGCTGTTGGCGGTGCAGACATAATTGCTACCTTGCCTGAATGCAGCTGAGTTTGTAGTTACTCAAGCAGGAGGTTTTTAAAACTGTGAAATAGTTTCTCTTCCTGCATGCCCCCAGATCAGGTAGAAAATGGGGAAAGAACTGCTAAATGATGTATTTAGAAAAAGCTGTTCTACAAGAGTATTTGAAACATTACAGATCTGCCAGAAGGTCCATTAACATAAATGTTTAACTCAGACACACAAACTTATGTACCGAAATGAAAATGTTTCATGCATTAATTTGCTGCAGAAGGTACTAACATAACAATTAGAGCAACATTCTGCCTGCGTACACTTAAATTTCCTGGGGCAGTGTTTCAGTGGTAACGCAAGCGTTGATGTAGGATCTCCTTGACTCCTGGTGCAACACACCCCAGCACTGCAGTTCGTTCTGTTCTATCAAATTCTTACGGTTTCAAACCTGCACTGAAGGAACGGGAGACTGACAGTAATGCACAGTTTTGGGGAAGGGGGGCCTGGCTTCGGTGCCCATCCGTGTGCGGATCAGCCAGCGCCGTGTGCCTATGCTGGTGCACTTACAAATTCACCCTTTAGGTTGTTTTGAACGAGGGTGGCAGACAGTTACACCAAAGCAGAGGAGTGCCCAGGGCAGCTGGGTAATGCTGGGATCACTCCATTGCTGCTGCCGGTTTGGTTGTATCAGATTCAGCACCTTTGCTGGGCCTTGGGTTTTTCCCAGCCCTTCCTAGCAGGATGTTCTGTGCTCCCAGAGGATATTTAGTGCTGAGTATTGTCAGCATGCACACACTGGGAATAGGGGAGTGCTGGGGGTTCCCATGCCAGCCCAGGCTCTGTCCTTGGCACATGGCTCCGTCACACGGCGCCGCTGCAGAACCCACACAGGCCGCCAACATTCCTCCTCTGAGCAAACGCTTGTCCTAAACTGAGCACCGTAGAATAAAAATGGAAACATAAAAATAGCAGTTGGAAAGATAAAACAGCATTTATAGTACTAATAAAACTGTTGTGGCTTCCACAGGAAAACATGCTCTGTAACCTAATGCTTACCTGGGAAGACTGTCGAGTTTCGGAGAGTTATAGCTGTTTTTGTAAGAGAAGCACTGAGATTTGCTTCAGGGCTGAGTGATAGATTCTCCTGCCTGGAGCATCCCAGTGTGTTTATACATGGCTTGTATGGCAGCTTTCATAAGACATTTACCCCATGATTTGCGATGAGCTTATGTGTGAATAATTAATGGCAATTAATCCTTAATTACAGTAATTAGGCAAGTCACAGGAAATTAAGCTGCAGCTGGAGAAGACCATGCCTGGGAAGAGAGGATTGGGGGCTGTGTGAATGTGCCATTCACTGACAACATTACGAGGATGAGCAGCATTCAGCAGCTTTGGCATTTCTATTGGCAGCCTTGGGTAGGACAAGAACACTCAACATTAGCAGCAATCTATAGTTGTCTACAAGAGTTTTTAGTTCAAGTGCCAAAATGTTATGTTGCATATGGTGATTATCTAAGTTTATTGGTTGCCATAATTCAAATGGGTGTAATTGTTTTTGGCTTGATGGTGACATTAGAAACTGAAGCTTTTATGTGTTCATAGGTTCTGCTGGCATCAGCCATGGTTCAACTTCTAGAAACAATCCATCCAGGTTTGCAATTATGGAAACAGATTCTACAAATGGCTGGAAATTAACAGGGAAATTTTCAATGATTAAAAAAAAGACAACAGCAAAACTGGCAGTTTCTTAGTTGAGCAGCTAATTGCTTTATTATTAGCTGCCTTTCCCATTAAAATGAGGTTTGCACAAGGTGCAGCACAGAGGCTGCTGCCTGGTTTGGAGAGTGGGACCAAGTGGGGTGAAAATGGAAATGCTGGCGGGTAAGAGTTCGCAGGGGAAAAGCCCAACTGAGGGATCTCCTGTGCTAATCCCAGCCACACCATTGTACTGGAAAGCAGATCTGTGCTGGAAGCCTTTTGCCCTGGGCAACCCACAGCGAGGCTGTTTGCAGCTCAAGAACTGCAGCCTTCCCCGTCATTAATGTGTAAAGTTTTTGAACCTCATGATTAAACATGTTTCCGTAATTTACTGGGTTTCCAAGTGGCAATGTTTGTGCCAACAACAATCTGGGGCAGAGCCGTGGAGGGAAGCACACATTAGTATCAATGGAACCTACAGAAAGCAATCAGTAATTTATGAGCTTGTGGAAAAATGCCCACATGTTCTCATCAAATTATAGGAATCCTATAATTTACTCAGTGACTACAAGGTGCACGCTCCCAAACCTGCTGTGGGGTGTTAACTGAACCTCTGATTAGATTTAATCCAAACAAGTAATCTGTTAAGGGGTCCTGAATAAATAGGTGATATGGCCAGAGCAGGGTGTTATTTTGGAGTAAGATGACAACTCATGAGGAGGTCAGTCAGGTCCACCCTAGAAATTAAAGTGCCCTGCTGCAGGTCGGGTGTGGCTGCAGCACGCAGCCAAAATCCTGCCCGTTCACCTCTGGCACCTCGAGCAGGGGGAGCAGGAGGGAGATCTCTCCTGTAAAAGAAATAAAAGCCTGGAGCCAGATGTTTGCAAGCTCTGTACTTGTTTGTAATATGGAAACGTGTAAAAACTTCAGCTCCTTGCATGTGGAATCTAGATCAATTTTTAATTTACTTGTACGCATGGATGACTCATTTGAAAAAGAAAATTGTGGCATCAAAAAAAAGACATTTCAGGCTGCATAGGTTGCTGCATTTATCTGTTTCTTGTGCACTCTGGAGTGGAAATAAGTCACAGTATCTTAATAATGGTCTTGATTTTATAAATGATTTTTCCCCTTGAAATAAGCAATCCATTCATTTTAATATGTAGAATTGGTTTGCTAGCAGGGCGACAGTTTAAAAAGACTTCCAACTGTGACACAAGTGCAACCATATTGCTTCCTATTACTCGCTAAGGTAGTTGTTTAGAAGAGAGAATGTTCTCCCTGGAAATGTTTAAAGTGCTGTAATTTTATTTAGGATAATGAGGATTTATAACAGTTTTACCATATGAAAACCTGCCTTTAGACAGAGTGAAATAGGCGGTTGTGGTTACGGAGCGTGAGAGGTGCTGGGTCTGGATCCGTCAGCGGGCCCAGAACATTCCCTGCAGCCGCGTGGGATAATTCATCACCAACACGTATGGATTTCTCTGCTTTAATCGCTCTAGACATTAATTAAAATCCTGTTTTATAGAATATTTTAATTTTGAGATTTGCCCAGCTGTACAGCCTCAGCTCTGTTGTCAGGGTTGAGCCGTGGGATAACAAATGGCTGAATTTAAGCCTAGTCAGGAATTTGGGGGGAATTTCTGGCGGAGCTGAGGGAGTTGGGCCGTGGGTGGATTGGGATTTGGTGCTGTGCTTCTGCTCAGCTCTGCTGGAAGGTCATTCCTCTGTGTTTATTTTTGTTAGGCCTTTAAAAATTTTTCCCTCATTAAGAACACTTCCCATTTATTACCAGTTTTGCTTCCTGGGCAGGATCTGCACGGGGCTGGGCGAGGGTGCTGAGCAGCACGGTTAGTGCCCTGCTCGTAAATAGAAAGGAGAAGGAATTGAACTGTTACAGATTTTATCAGGTTTTATCTCCTCACTGAAAATCTTAGCTCTCAAAACATTTCTAATTTCCCTTATTTGAAGGCTCAAACAGTTTCAAATTACTGCCCGTGGATTGTTCTTGACACCGAGAATGGTAAATTTGAGCTGTGGAAACGCTGGAATGTGTGGTGTGTGCTTTTCCTGAACAAGGGAATTCAACGGGTAAATTACAGTCATTTACTTGGAGTGTAATTTACTGAGAGCCTTTAGGCAAATGCAGGAGAAAGGACAGCAGGACAGGAAAAATAGCTAAAACAGGGACTCCCCCTCCCTCTTCACATGAAATCCACTCTGCATCCACGTGATGGGGATAATAAAAACTTCCTTATTTAAAAGAGGTATAATTCTTATTATTTTTTCAATTCATAAGGCGGGCATTTGTAAGTATGACAAATTTTGTGAAGAAAAGATTTTAACTCTCACTAAATTATATACACATCTTCTTAGGCTTGTACGTTTTGCACCTCAGTATCTGCACGAAATCATCCCATATTTGAGATTGATAAAACTGTTAATTTTATGCCTAATAACAAGTCAAGCATCTGAAACTGTCATCGAGCTAAATGGAAATTGCTGTTTTCATCCTATGGAAATATTCAATATTTAATCAATTTTTTAAAAAATAAAAATGTTTATCTAATGGAATCTACAACAAAGAGATGCACTTAAGGTTTTATTTGAAATGAGAGCATAGAAATAAATACAGTGCGTGTTTTTTCTTAATTTAAAAGGTTTTGTAACATGCAGGATAATGCTGGGGAAGTGTCGTGGCCTGGCTCCTGTGGGGTGGGAATTGCAGAGCAGAGAGGCAGCATTGTGAGTGGGTTTGTGCAGCACGTTGTAATCTGACACTGAAGTTGTGCCCTGCATTCCCCATGTCATAATTGATGGCTAAGGAAAAGCACATGCTATGCTAATCCTTTGTTGGAATAGCTTGTTAAATTGCAGTTGCCAATTTAAAATAAACTATGGAATGCCTGTCTGTATTTGAAGGTTTGCAGTCTGCAGTTTTAAACAGTCATTTTAAAGCTGTTTTTCAACTTTATGTTGCATGCACACTGTCTGCCTGTGCACACAAGGTCAGCGTGTTCGCCGCTTTAATAGCCGACCATCAAGAACAAAATCAATGAGCTGCGTGTTTCACACCAGTATCACAAGGGATTTTCCCATTTATAGCACATTTGTGTACTGATCCTAAGTTTAAATGACAATATTGATGCCCTATTAGAGCTGTGCCGAAACGGACTTTGTGCGGTTCCTGCTCCAAGTTGTGTGAACTCGCTCCTTTCCTAGACTCCCGTTCCACTTTCTGTCCAGCTTCCAAACATAAATAAACCCAGTGCAAATCCCCGAGCTGCGGAATGGGGCTTGGCTCCCAGTCCCTGCTTGCAGGAGGGGAAATTCCTTGGCTGCAGATTTCAGATCAAGATCTTCCGTGGTTGCTGCGAGGAGGATTATGAGGCTGCGCCTAAATAATCATCTGCGTGCTGATTACAGAGAATCAAGTGGCATTATTGCTTATGGATGAGAGAAGGCAGCGCTGCCCTGGGAAGACGCAAGTGCCAGTTCTGTGGGAATTTTATGAGTCCTGGTGCGGTGTAATCAGCCGCCGCCGGCTCTGACGGAAGGATAGCTCCCGGTCTGCGGGGGAATAGATCCTGTGCTGCCGAAAGGAAATGTTACTTGTGCAGGAGAAAATGATTTAATGTTGGTAGAAGGGTTATTCATTTATAAGGGATTAAAAATGACTTCAATATAATACCTTTAATTTGTAATAATGGTCTGTGGGGCTGTTTCCTGTCTAAAATAAACCGTTTGACTGGCATGTTCATTTGATCCATCCAGTTCTATGGGATATTAGAGGGATAAAGGTATTATTTTCAGTTATTGTCTATTCAGTTAAAGCGGTGAGGGCCTCGGGTAGCAGGGAGATGTGGGGCTGTCCATGGCCCACGCCCGACCCGGGGGCAGCCGGGGTTCTGCCGAGGAATGGAGTGGCTGCTCGGTGCCACACACACGGCACAGCTGCTGCTGGAATTGCCTTCATGGCACTGAAGCAAGGAGAACTTGAAGGTTGGGGTGTGCAGAATGCCTTGGGCTTGAAGGGATTGCAAACAGAAAAACCGGCACAAAGGGAGCCTTTGCACTGCGCTCTGCTCGTGATCAGCTGTGTCCTTCTGCAGAGCAGAGGTGGGTGACACTTGCAGCCGCTGTCACCAGGCTCACCCTCCTGCTGTGACAGCAGCTTCTGCAACCCCGAGCCTCATTGCACAAATCCCTTTGGGGTGGCTGCACTCATTTGGGGCACAAATCCCTGACAAAGGGACTGTGGCCGTGCTGCATTCAGTGTGAACGAACATGGGAGACAGGACATGGTCACCTCTCTGCTGGATGTGTGTCCCCTGGCAGGGCTTAGTCTGTCTGTTCACTGAGAAGTAAACAAGTGGAGAAACACCTTGTTTGGATTTGGCACATGGGTGTCACCAGTTTTTAGCATTAAATAACAGATTTCATTATTTTGATTCTTGTTTTGTGAAGGTTACGGGTTTTGGGGATCACCAGGAAATCTCCACTTCCTAGACAAAAAAAAGACTTCAAGGTTCCAGTCTTTACAGACAATCAAAAAGGTGACCCAGAGTGTCCAGCATGGAAGAGCAGATAACCAGGGTCCATTTTAATTGCTGCTAAAATTCTTGTGCGTTTTGAATTAACATGATGTGGGGAGGAAGCGGGAGGAGTCTGATGGGTATTTCTGTGGACTGTGGTATTAGCAGCTGGGTAAAGGGCAGCAGCATTCTCAGAAGGTCTGAACAGTGCTGCTCTGCCTGGGAGCAGAAGGCAATAATGAAAGACAATGCAGAAATTCTCAAATTCCAAAAAGAAATGTACCAAGAGGTGTGTTTTCAGCGTAACCACATTCTTTCAGTGTAGCAAAAGAATAAGCAGCAAAGCAAATAAACATAATAGGGCTTGTGAATTTCCTTTTGTTCCAGATCAAAAATACAAGGCAGAGCTCTGTCTGGTAGTGAAATACAGGCAGGATTAATCTGAATAAACATTTCCAGTGTGGCTGGAAAAAAGGCAAGGCTGCCTGCAAGGCTGGGTACAAAGTGCTGAGAATAGGGCTGGATCATGCACTCCCGCTTTAAATTCGTGTGTATTTAGTGCAGAATTGCTGTCTGCTTTACTGGGAAAGAAAAAGCGCAACAGAGCCAATTTTGATTGGAACAGGCAGGATTAAAATGCAGGATTATCCCTGCAAAGGCTATATCGGGTACGCGGCTCAGTGACCTTTTTGAGGAGCGAGCATGTGTGGAGCTGTGCTGGGATAAATCCCTGTGCCGTGGCTTTCGGAGCGAGGGACACGCACACCGAGCTGCCCTGGCCCTTACCTGGCACCAGCACAGGTTCGTGTGTGTACATGTAACTGCAGTTCTTAGCCCAAACACTGTCTTTGTATGAATATGTGCTCGGAAATAACGTTCCTATAGGTTCAGGTGATATAAATAATGTATGTGGAGAAGCTCATAAATGTAAGCTCGAATTTTCCTCAGTAGTTTTTGTTCTCAATCACCTTGATGAAACAATCTTGAAGGCGCTCTCCTTTCTGTGGCATTTGGAATGAGTCCCTGACAGGCTGATTTTCCACCCCTGTTGTGATGCTGCTTTCTCTAGTTAATATTCCTCTGTAAGTGTCGTACCAAAGTAAACCAAAGGAGCCCGGCTCATGACACTAAGGCTGCATTTGCATTAATTATGCAGTCAGGGCTGGTGAGAAAATGCTGTCACAGAGAGAGAGGCAGTAAATGAGAACCCTCCGAGTGCGCCTGAATGAAGAGCATTAAGTTCATTTACATGGGCGCAGGCCGCGAGGCTGCCGGGGAACAATGGCTTTGCTCTTGTCGCTCGCCGCCGTATTGTTCTGCGGCTTAATGACTCCCCGGCAGAGTGGGTGCGCTCACAAAGACACAGCCACGATCCCTTTGGTATTAATAACGCCAGTAATAATTAATAATATCCCACTCATCGGAAGCTCCCGGCGCCCCGGGCTGCTGAGGCCCCGCCGGCGGGGAGGCTGCGGCCCGACCGGCCCGGAGCCCCGCGAGCCTGCGGTGCCCTCACCGAACCCGAGCCTGAGCCGTGCACCTGGCGGGGATAGCCCTGACGGTACCGGGTGCTGCACCGAACCCGAGCCTGAGCCTGAGCCTGAGCCTGAGCCCCGCCCGGAGCCCCGCGGCCTGCGGTGCCCTCACCGAACCCGAGCTGAGCCCTGCTCCCGCTGGGAGACAGCCTGCCGGTATACCGAGCCTTAGCCCTGCTCCTGGCGGGGACAGCCCTACCGGTAACCGGTGCACCACCGAACCCGAGCCTGAGCCCTGCTCCCGCTGGGGACAGCCCTGCCGGTACCCGGTGCTGCACCGAACCCGAGCCTGAGCCCTAATGCCACCGGGGATAGCCCTACCAGTACCGGGTGCTGCACCGAATCCGAGCCTGAAACCTGCTGGGGACAGCCCTACCGGTACCCGGTGCCGCCCCGAGCCCTCCTTCCCCGGTAAGGACAGTCCTGCCGGTTCCCGGTGCCTCACCGAGCCCCCCTAACCCCCGGCGGTTCAGGTACCCGGTTCTCGGTACCGCACCGAGCCCCCCGAGCCCCGGTAAGGACAGTCCTGCCGGTTCCCGGTGTACCATCGAGCCCCCCGAGCCCCGGTAAGGACAGTCCTGCCGGTTCCCGGTGTACCATCGAGCCCCTTCCCCCGGCGGTTCAGGTACCCGGTTCCTGGTACCGCACCGAGCCCCCGAGCCCCGGTAGGACAGTCCTGCCGGTTCCCGGTTACCGCCCCGAGGCCCCGAGCCCGGTAAGGACAGTCCTGCCGGTTCCCGGTGTACCATCGAGCCCCCTTCCCCCGGCGGTCCAGGCCGTGCCGCTGAGGGCTGGGTCAGGGCTCCTGGCGGGGTCTGGAGCGCTGTGGGGCTGCCGGGCCAGGCTCTGCAAGAAAAAAGATCTTTAAATTTGTTAATTTACAGCGATCCCTTGTCTGTTTCCAGCATCCAAGGCGTTAGCTCTGTAGCGAGGAGAAATGGTTGGGATTTTCACTTTTGTTTGCCTGTCCCTTGCCCCAGGGCTGTGCCGGGGGTTCCCATCGCCAGCCCATGGCCAAATCCACCGGATCCTTTGGTAACACCACAAATCAGCCACGGGAAACTGCAAACGTGTGAAAATATTCACTGACATGGCACTGAGTGAACCTGAGCTGAGGCTTTGGTGAGAATCCCAATGCCGCCTCTGATTTCACCATGTTCACAGCTATTAAAAACCTCTCGATCCTTCTTCTGCCTCTCTGTGCATGTGGACATCATGCTTCTCATGGAGTGAATGCAAAATGTGTGACCCATACAGACATGACCATCTATTGAAATGAGGAGAAATATTAATACATATGTAAAAAATTAAACATAAGCACCTTGATTCTTTCATATGTGAAGATTATTCTCCCAATATTATGTTGAGATACAAAAGCTTGGGACAATTTTCATCGAAATGTGGAGATTTCTTTTAAAGTTCAAAACTTGTTGTCATCTCTGTTTATCTTCCAAGGTTTCCAGACACTTTAAACTACACTTTAAATAAGTCACTATTTTTATTCATATGCTGACATAATTTTCCTTGGAATGATTTATATTTCAATAATAGTTTAAATTATGTTTTGCATTCCTTGCTTTGATGTCATGCAGGAGGTGTCATCACAAGATAAACTTTCACATCTGAGAGTCAATAAATTGTGCTTAGGTAGTCTAATGAAAATATTGTGAATGGCTATATGGAGTTATATCCAGTACAGCCAAGCAGCACAGATACACACAGATATTTAACAAAGGGCTGTGTTTGATCTCATGGTGTCATTGGCTTTGACACCATGGCACAGTACCAGTTTACAGTGATACGAATCCTATAATACTATATCATGCTTTTATCCACTAAATAAAAACCTGCCCTATGTTTTATTACAAAGTAGGTGGCCTGGAGGAGAAATATATGTATTCTTTCCTTTTGGAATAAAATATGCATTTGGGCTTCTCATTTCATCTCCAATCTGTGTTATTCCTTAAAAATGCAGAACTGCCTGAAGTCCTCTTTAATATTTAATTCAACAACTTTTTAATCTGTCATTATGCTGTGATGAAGTAAGCATCAAGTGTCGCTGAAAAAGATTAAATTATACTTGGAAATAGGAATTGAAATGATTTAGGGTTGGAGGCTGAATATTTGCTTTGCACAAGTAATAATAGTGGGAGCTTGGGTGAGGCACGGGTTTGGATCTGGCTCTAATGCCTCTGCGATCCCCTCTCCCTGGTGGCTGCCCCTTGATTTACTCTGGCACTGCCAAACTTGATTTGATTTCAATGCAGGTAGCAAGTGGAAATTCCACACTACAACACATTAATTACTCTCTGCTACTCCTTACTCTGATTTTCTTTTTTCTCTGTAAACATCATAAACAGTGATGCAGCAACCCAATGGGCAGCTGCTCTGAGCTGCCTGCTAGTTTCTTGTTAGCAAGTTTATCTTAAAACAGAAAAGCAGGAATATTTGATGTCTACCTCTGGAAGAATGGATGGTGTGAAACAGTGGAACACTTGTTCCTGTCCATTCATGAGGGGGTTTGTGCCAGCTTCATCCCATTGCTTATTTTGGGCTTTCGCTCTCCCCTTTTTGATGTCTGCTTTGGATTTCTGTGCCATGGAGAAATGGAGAAATGGAGAAATGGACACAGTTCCTGTCTTGGGGAGTGCTCGGCACCCAGCGTTGTGGGATGGGGTGAGCAGGGTGGGACAGGAGGGAAGGTCCCTGTGCCTTGGGCTGGTGACACTGGGCATCTCGGCACCCTCCCACATGACAGCTCGTTCCAGTGGAAAAGAATAAAAATAATTTTGGAGCTGTGGTGCGTTTTCCAAGGAATATTATCTTTGTAGCTCTAATGGCAACACCTGACAGAAGGGAAGCTGTCTCCAAACACACCTTTCTCTTAACTCTGAGAAATTGCAGGGATATAATGGGAATTCCCTTAATGGCTGAATGACATGGAAGTGATGTCTCCACTCCTGTGAGGTCTAGTCAGAGTCTGATGCACTTTGCAGTCCCACTCCAGAAATGGCCCCACAGTATTTGTTTACAGTCCTGGCAAAACCTCGTTCTTCTACAGCAAATAGTAAAAAAGCCTATTCCCTCCTAGCCAATGCATTATTTATAATTATTCTCCCTTCCTTGTAGAAATGTGAATACCTCTATAAATAATTGATTGCAATTATTAATTGGGGAACATGCAGTATTTTTTCAGCACTCCTGTTGTCTCACAGAGTTCTGAGTGCACTGTTTTCAGTGCTCCCACTGCCCACGCTGGGTCCTGGTCCCTGTGTCCAGAGCAGAAGCTCCATCCCTGAGCCCAGGATGTGTCCTGGAGGATGTGCCCATGGGGACACGGCTGGCTGTCCCCTATGCTGTCCCTGTGCTGGCCCAGGGGCTGCCAGTGGCCGCTCTGGGCTTGTGCAAAGGTGAATTTTGTCTGACAGGGACAGAAGTTTTTTCTAGTCTAGAGAGATGTATAACCTCTGTCAGAGGAGCAGCCTGCTCTGTGCTGCTGTAGAGCCAAGCACCTTTTAACCTCTTCAGACTGTAAATTCTGAGCAGTTGATATTTGAGTGTAATTCCTCTCCAACTGGCATTATTATTTGATTGCAATGAATTACCTTTTTAAAAAAAATCATAAGTATAAATTCACTTGACTGATCCTGCAAATTATTTATGATGTAGTGTTTTGGTCTAGGATAACCTTTTAAAATAAATCAGTTTTTCAATAATAGTTCAATGTTTGCCCACCTAATGGTGTTCCCATTAAGATCTGCATTTGTCACCAACCTGCCTTTTCTGCCTGTGCAGGAGACAAGTCACCGCCCCTAAACCCACTCTGCTTGTAGGGTAAAGTAAATGCATGTCTTTGTAGGAGAATAAATAAAAAGAGCAAGCTGAGTCAATAAGCGGGTTCAATTCCTGCCTGCAGCCATGGCGGACAGCTCATTTGGTAGATGTGGGTGTTTTGTTTACATTTATAATGCAGCTTTATTTAATGCTGACAGATATAGCTTGTGGCAAATGATAGTCAGAATGTATGAGCAGTCATAATGCTTCTGTCTTCTTATAGTGTGCTGCTGAAAATAAGCAGTTCACCTCTGTTTTTATTGAGGAAAGGATATGAGACAGCTATAGCTTCGCGAGGCTATTTATTGAGTTGTTTTACTAGCTGTGAACATGCCGCTTTATAGCAGTTGTGAAAATGGACTTTGCTAGTGTGTGGGAAAGGAAATAACATTGCAGTATACAAGGGTAGTAAAAAAACCCTCTATAAATAATTTTTCAGACTGAAGAATATTCTCATTTAAAAAGCTAGAGAGCCTGGTGATTTTTGCCAGCTGCCAGCTCTTCCCAGGATGGCACTGGGTTAAAATTGCTCCATCAAATGCTATTAATATTTTAATGTAAAAAAAAGAAAATTTGGATAAGCCGTTTCAAGCTGAGGTGTTCAAGAGCTTTGTAGTGAAGTTTGGTGTAGTTGCTGAGCTCTGTGTATTCACACACCTGTCCATGTTTCATAGGATGTGATCCTTAGAATGCAGAGCAGGGAGGAAAGAGCCGTGTTTGCAAAGCTTAGGAATGGAGGTTGGGTTTGGAATTGGTGTCACTTGGTTGGCCTTTACCTGTGCAGTGTCTGCCTTTACCTGTGCAGGTGCTCACTGACCCCGTGCTGCTGGCCACTGATCCCATGCTGGTTTGATTCTTAGACATGTAACCCTCATCACAGATGAGGAAGGATTTCAGTTCAGTGCCTTTTCTTGTTTTATTCCCATGTTCAGCAGCAACACTGAGGGGCACAAATCATTTTCATGTATGCAAAAATAATTTCGAAAATGGTATTAGTCTCAGCAGGTGAGGCCTTTTGTTTCTTCCATGTTTATGTACAAATTCCTAGGGAACAGTAAATATTAAATTGAAATAACCCTCCCTTATTATTACACAGCCAAAGATTCAATTTAATTCTCTTCAGATAAGGTTTTTCTGGACACATATTTGCAATTGCGTGGCCTGTAAATACAGTTCAGACTGTAGCCAGGGGCTCCTTCCCACCTGCCTTTTCTGCAGAAAAGGCACTGTATTTCTGTGCTTTTGGATTTTTTGGATTCAGACAGCTTCCTTCTCACTCTCATTATGTTTATGGATGACAGGAGTGCTGTAAAATGTCCCCTTTCCCCCTTAACTGGACAGAGAAATGGGTTAATCTCTCCACAGAGCCATTCCTCTGCTTCACCACCTGTTTCCAAATCCCAGTTGTCAAAGCAACAAAAACTCAGAGCCTGGTGTGGGCCTGAGGACTGGGGGATGGCAAATCCCTGGCACCCACAGCACCCCGGGGTGACTGAGGAAGGATGTGATCTGTGTTTGTTTGGAGATGGCACTGTGATAGCTGTGGGATGGCACTGCAGGGCTCACAGCCCATCACTGCCTGGGCTCACCCTGTAGAGCCTTCTGGAGAGCACAAAGGCATGGAAACCTGAGCTCTCCTCCTCTGATGAGATACCCTGGAGGTTATTCAAAGGTGAGATGCAATCAGCCAAAATTTTACATTTTATTCTTTGCGCTCCAGGATTAATCTCATTTTTGTGAAAATAAATATATGGTCTTGCTCTCCTAATAAGACTATCTCCATGGTGTTTAAGTAATAATCATTTATTGTTTAAATACAGTAGAGGCTGTAACAAAATGCTGTCAAGAGCCATCACACTCATTAACCTGCCAGCTAATTAGCCTCCTCCTGCCTGATTGCTGACAAGTTCTTCAATCTGAACCTATCGCTGTTGTGTCAGCACTGAAGCACCAAGCAAAGTGGAGGAGGGCTCCATTAGATGTTTGCGAACAAAGTCTGTGCATTAAAGGTTTGTTTTCTGCACTCCAACAAATGTTACAGCATTAATATTCTCAGCTGTAATTAAATTGGCAACTCTTAATTATGGTAATTAGTGCATTAACCATATCTTGGCCAGCGTCACTTGCAGGCGAGGCTCAGGGATGGAAGAGGAAAGCCAAGACAGTGCCCATTTCCCAGCAGAGTTCCATGACAGGGGGCACAGCCTCTGCCCCCCAGGCTGCAGTTATCCATAGGGTGAAACCAGAGGAGAGGAGGAAAAGCTGGGATGTGTTGGCACCGAACACTTCACTTAGTGTTAAAGAGACACCTCTGGAAATGGAAGGGATGCAAACGTCCCTGCCTGTGCAACCAGATTGTCGGTGTTTGGTTGGGGTAGTTGTGCTTTGCAAGGGCAGAGCATGATGCCCTTCATGCCCTGTCCCAGACTCTAATCAGTTGCCCAAATTTTCACTCCTGAAGAATTCAGGAAATGTTTGTTTTTTTTGGTCCCAGTTGGCTGCCTTTGAATTGATATTCCCTTGACAAAACCAACTGTAAATTGCCATATTTTGTGTTAGTGCCCTGGAGTTTGGAGAGCTTCAGCAGCAGCTGGCAGAGGCTGCCTGTCCCTGGTGCCACGCTGGGTCTGCCAAGGGACCTGCAGGTGAAGGTGCTCCTTCAGAAGATCTCTGGTTCGTATCCCAGCTTATCCCCTGGTTCTAGGGAAAAGGGAAGTTCTGCCTGATGTCTCTGTGCAAGGCAGCAGCTATTTAGGGGCAGCAATTCTTGCTACTTTCAAAAGGGGAGAAAGTGTTACCTTGATATGTGCTTTTTTTTTTTTTTCCCTAGTGCATAATAATTCTGTATGTATATAAGAAAAAGGGAGATAACCCAAGGCAAATTTAATTTCAGATTAGGTTTTTGCTTAATGTATTATTCATAGTATTATTTATATCATCACTTAGACATATCCCTGGCAATAAACTGAAAACTTAACTTTAACAATATCAGGCACCTCTGTTTTCGGGGCCATGGTGGGCTGGGAGCCTTTGGCTCCTCTTCCTCACATGTGAGGGTTTAATAAAGGCTGCAGGGTGGGGGAGGGTGTTTAATGAGGGGCTTGGAGGGGGGTTGTTTGGCAGCTTTTTTTTTCCCCCCAACATTTTTGCTGCATGACCTGGTTTTGCATTTTTCTGCATCTCTGTTCATCTAATTAGGATGTTCTAAAAAGACCTGGACCACTTATTGTACAGAACTGTAGCCTGTGGGTATTTAATAAGGAGCTTTCAGTGGTACATTTGCATCTTTTGCTCCGGGTCTGAATAGCGAATTACCTTAAAGATCATTAGAAGCGCTGCTGCATTGTTAAAACCAGGCCACGGTATTCTAATGACAGTTTAAAACTTGAGGCGTTCCCTGTGCCACGGCTCACCCTGCCATAATTGTGTGGTGCACGGGTGACCCTCTGCAAACGGCAGATATTCCCCGTGTGTCCCAGCATTGCTGCGGGCAGGTGGGATCCACCCAAAGCCCTGCACCTTTGGAGTGTGGCAGTGACAGCGGTGACAACGCGCCCCGCTTGTCGTGTGCGCTCCAGTGTGCGCCTGTCACAAGGGCAGGGCAGTGAGTGTGAGCACAGCGAGGGGTGGAGGGTGCAGGGTGCCATCACCGTGCCAGCCCAGGGCAGTGGGTGCTCCTCACCATGCCAGCCAAGGGACAAGGGGTGCAGGGTGCCCCTCACCGTACCAGCCGAGGGGTGGAGGGTGCAGTGTGCCCCTCACCGTGCCAGCCCAGGGCAGTGGGTGCAGGGTACCCAGTGGGTGCCAGCCGAGGTGCCGCTCACAGCCGTGCTCACAGCCAGGATTGCCGTGTACTCCAAGAGCTGCTCCCACAGCCCGTGCACTGAGAAGCCGTGCGTGTTTTGGGAAGCAGCAGCAGAGGCTGAGCTCACGGACACCCTCGGGAGCTGGAGCAGTGTGGGTGGTTTGGCCAAGGGCTGAGCTCTTTGTTCAACCTTGGGTTTGGGTCCCCAGGCTGCTCGCAGCTTCACCCAGCTCCTCCTTCCCAAATGTGTTCCTCTCTCTGTCAGGCCCCTGTGGTTTGTGTTTCCACTTTCCACAACACATTTGGTGGAGCTGATGGGCTTTGTGGCTGCCCAGATCTTACAACACAACCTGGAGAAGTTTCCCACGGAGACTTTCACATTCCGTGTGCCAGCTGAGTGCTGACGCTGACCAAGCATCGAGCAATTCTGCTTTTTGTCCGTGCCAGGATAAATGTCAGAGCTGTGCCCACCAGCTGCCAAGTGTGTGTTCAGCATTTCCCCCTTTGTGGTTATTCCTTCCTGGCTGCAGAGGTGATGCCAAGCTGGATCCAGCTGGGTGCTCTGGTGTGTCCAGGACCTGGGGCAGATCTGTGCAAACCAGGGATCCCCTCATTGCCTTCCCTTCCCTCTCCTCGAGTGCTGCCAGCTCAAATGAGGCAGGAACAGAGCTCCTCTTTGTGCTTTCCCTGGGCTCAGAGGGTGTCGAGCCAAGGCTGAGCACTTGTTCCTGACCACATCAGTGCTGCTGGGGCAGCAAGGCTCTGATGGAGTGGCATGCTGAGGAATTGCGTGCAGAAATGAAGGACCATCAGGTGAATCCACTGCTTGGGCAAGCGAATGGTTTTAGATGGTTAAAACTGCCAGGAGTAGGCTGGTGATTTGGCGGAGGAGCTGTTTGTGCAGGGAAGAATTTCTCTTTAAAAAATTCAGTGTAACCAGCATTATTTTTTTCCTCTGGGATCCCAGACAATGAATGCACAGGCCTGTTCATTAATATCAGTTGTCTTCTGCAGGGAGTATCCAGATTTGTCGTGCCAGGTTTTAAATTTTTAATGTATTACCAGTTCTTACGCGGAGCAGGCCTTTTCTTTGTTCTTTTTTACACTAATACTGTTTTGTATTCAGCCTCGCACTCAACTGATGCATCTCTTGGTGTCCCTTGTAAAAGCTCTCCCCTTATCAGCCCTGTTAGGTCTGACAAAGTCTGTCTTTGTGAGTTCCTGCACATGTTCATGTCCAATTTTCTTTTCAGAAGCGCAGGGTGGGGGTTTGAGCAGTAATTGCTCTGTGCTAATCTGGGCTGTTTGGCTGTGCCGGGGCTGTGCTCTGTGGGGTGGTGCCCAGGATGGGTCATGGCACAGATGGCAGTTTGTCACCCCGCAGTGACCAGCAGGAGGGCACTGGGGCCACCAAAGCTGTCACCTCCACCCCACCGTGGGTTTGTCTGCAGAGGAATCTCTCCAGGAGTTCTGTGCTGGTGAGAGGCTCTGGTTTGAGCTGTGCCCACTCTGGCCATGCCCCCATCCTGGTGCAACCTGGCAGTGCTGGCAATCCCCTCACATGTTGTGCACAGCCCTCAGGCACCTTCTGGGCTCCGATGTGTCGAGTCAAACCAGACCAAGCGATTTGCATGACAGACTGTAACTCTTAAAAATCGTGCTCGTAAACATAAATAATTAATCACATTATAGTTTTTATCATCCTTTTCCTTCCTAGCAGTATTAATAAGTAGCTCATCTTCTAGCAGCACCTGTTAAACCCAAAGCTGTCAGTCTTTATTTTCCCCAGAGAGCTGGGAAAAATTTGTTATGCAATAATTTCTCTTTTACTTTATGCTGTGACTTGGATGTGTTTTGTGTTGCTCTGTGTGTACTCAAGGTGTGTGAATTGTCTCTATTATTTGCTCACTTTGTACAAGCCCACCCCTGGGTGCCATCACCCTCCTCTCCACGTGCAGGACACAGGAACGGTCACTCAGAGGCTCTGTTGGGGTCAGTGGTGTGGCTGCCATGGTGCCCTGGCCATGGCACTCCTGCACCCTGACCCACTGGCACAGGAGGCACCAGCATCTGCAGAGCCATCATTTCCACCTCATTTCCCTTGTACAGCCCATGTGCTGCTCAGTGCCTGCTCACAGAGCCCTTGGGGACCCAGGGGTCAGGCAGGATCAGCTGCTGCCCACTCTGCTCTGGGCACAGTCCTTTGCCCCTGTGCCAGGGCCTGTCCTGTGCCAGCTGTGCCCTCTCCAGCAGTGTGAGGTCCCATTTCCCCGTGGCCCTGGCTCGTGGTTGGGGTCACAGTGACTCTCTGGGTGCTTTGCAGTGGGTATGAGGGTGGGGTGGGCTCTGTGTGGGCAGTGCCCTGCAGTGGGGTCTGTGGCTGCTCCTGGGGCTCTCCAGCTCCAGCACTGGGCTCCCTGGCAGAGGATACCCTGCACATCTGTAATGCATCCCCCTGGCACCGTGGTTCACACTGTCACCTCCCTGTGCTGCCCAGGCTCCATTTGCCCTTTTGGGCTCCATTTGCCCTTTTGGGCTCCATTTGCCCTTTTGGGGTCAGGTCTCTCAGCTTGGGCAGCTCTGCCATGTCCCTGGTGCTCCCTGTGCCTCTGGCAGTGCCTGTGGTGTGGGGAAGGGGCTTCATGGTGCCCTTCCCCATCTGCGCTGTCTGTCCCTTCCTCTTCCTCAGTTTTCAGCCCTGGAATTCCAATTTAATACTCATGCAAAGAAGACTGCAATAAATCTTGTAGTCAGCATTAAATATTGTTTGTTTTAGCTGCCTTGCACTTCATGTTTCCCCTTTTAAGGCAGAGCCATTCGGAAAGGTTAGATTCACAGTTAGTGGCGCTTTAGCTCTCCCTTTTGAATCAGTGAGGTTGCCGTTTTATTGCTCTCTGACTTGCACTTCAGTGATGAGAGTAAACTAGCATCAGATTAAAGGTCAGCAAATCCCATCAAAGAGAGGAATATTAGGGGCACAGATAGTTGGAGAGGCAGCACACCACTGGGTATTGACAGGGTGATTCCAGGGTATCACTCAGCAGAATTATAGCTGCCCAGAGAGTCAGTACTGCTTTAATGAGCCTGTGTGAAGAGGAAGAGGGTGGATTTATGTAGTTCCTCATAATTTTCTGTAGAGACTGTTATTGCAGACATTCTGTGGAGTGTTCTGGTCTTTCATTTAATTCAAAGGTCCTGGAGCTTTTCCATCCAAAGATTCCTTTCTGTTAGCTCAAATCAAAGCTGACATCTCTGCCTCTGCAGAAAGCTCTGAAGCTCTGGCTCAGGGAAGGCTGTTCCTGGCAGGTTCCAGGTCCTGTGTGCAGGTAATCCAATCTGCAGGGCTGAGCAGGGGCCTTGCTGGTGTGTGTGTCACCATCACACAGACAGCTAAAAGAGTATTTTCTGTGTCATTCTGAAACAAAAAAAGGTAAGAATTTCCAGTGTGTTCTTCTGTGGTGTCTGGGCAGGGAATCCTACATTATTTCTGCCCCTGTCAGGTAAGTATTGTCTTCAGCACATGGTTTGCATGGTTTACATGAGATTTCTTTCTTTTGTTGAAATGCAATTAAATAAAACACAGAGAGCACAGGGATCACATTGTGAGTACATTAGGTCATGTAAACCCCTGCAAGAAGGAAAGCACCATAGGGGACCAGAAAGTGGCAGCATTTATTCCCAATCCCTCCTCTCCTGTTGGTGCTGGGATACAGAGACAGAGATAGGATGTTTATGCTGGGGAAAAACAAAAGATTCCAAAGATTGCCCACACCCAGTACCTTCTCCCTGAAACAGCAGCTGGAGCATCTCTGTGTGCAGAGTCCCTTCTAACACTTGGTGCTTATGCAGCTTTTGTTTACAGCTTGCTAAAAACAACATTTTATGAGCAACTTTACCGATCAGTTTTAGAATCTGTTCATTTTATTACCTGGTGTAGATATCCATTTATGTGATTTATTGGGAGGAAATTCTACAAGTATAAAACTTTGATCATATTTATACGTAAGTGCGCATTTTTGCAATGTTAAGGCAGAGACCTCTGCCTGAAGCTCCTCTGGGAGTGGCTGTGCCATCCTGCTGTGCCACAGGCCACAGTTTATGGGACATCACCAGGCTTTGCAGGTTTTTAGGGCTTTACTCAACATCTGCAGCAGCCTGCTCTGCTGGAAGCTCTTGTGGAAATGTCCCTGCCTTGAGATGGGTTTGGATCTGGCTGATCTGCAGAAGGTCCCTTCCAGCTCAAACTGTTCTGATTCTGCACCAGCATCCCCAAAGCCACACACCAGTGCCTCTGTGTGAGCACAACCATGTCTAGTCCACATTTTGTATTTGGAACTTTCTGCACGATGGAGACATAAGATGGCTGCAGGGCCTGGGGAGGAAAGACATGCAAAGAGAAGTCAGATGAATTATCCAGTCACCAAGGATCCTTAGTGCCATCAGGGATTTATGGGGGAGGCTTTCCGAGATCCATGAAATCCATGGCTGAGCAAACGTGGTGTTTTTAGTGGGAACAAGGGTGCAGGGTTTTCCTTTTCCTCCTCCTGGGAATGTGTGCTCACAGTCTGTGAGGTGGCTGCAGTTAGAGAGCAGACTCTCCATGAGCAGCATCAGCCTGGCCTCCTGAAGCTCAGTGTGTTCCCATGGGTATGTAAATATAGGCACAGCCTTCTGAGAATGTAAGGACGGGAAATCCCTGCCCAAGCACAGTGCAGAAGAGGCATTGGGTAAGTGTAGGATCAGCATTATTAAAATCCATGTGTTTTGGACACATGTGATGCCATTGCAATGATTGTGCCAGGGAAGGGTTCCTTGGGCACCTCCTTGTGTAGCTGTGTGTGTGTAAATGAGTGCTCGAACGCTGCTGAAGGGTCCTGACACTGCTGGGATCCCATCATCAATCCAAGTGCTCAGATTGGGGATGGGATCAGTGCAGCCCAGGCAATGAGCCCCGAGCTGGGCTCATCCTCAGTCCCAGTGCTCAGATTGGGGATGGGATCAGTGCAGCCCTGAGCTGGGCCCATCCTCAGTCCCAGTGTTTGGGATTGGGGATGGGATCAGT
>CM019229.1:11637379-11662379 GCA_009741485.1 Malurus cyaneus samueli
TGCCATAAGGCAAGATAATAGTGCTTGAGTGTTATGAACTGCAGAAACTGCATGAACACATTATATTTTAAGCACTTAATCTGTTTTACAAACTATGTACATTCTTCTGCTAAATAAGATGAATTGGGATTCAAGAAGCAGCACATCCTGACAAATCTTCTCCTAAAGGCATCCATTAATATAAATCAACAGTAGCAATTTTGGTTGATCATTTATTTGCAAGAATCATTAAGGTTTATTAGCATAATTATTCCCTGTGGGACTTCATGTCACATAAATGAAAAATGGCATTATCAATATTTAAAAGATAAGTACGTAATGTTCAGAGTAGTTAAACAGTACTCTGCAGGTGGTGTCCAGCTGTAGCAAATTAGATTAGGTTTGATTCCTAAATTCTGGAGATATAACTAGAGGCAAAACTAGGTTCCTTATTGTGCAAGGCATGAGCACACAGCCAAACTCTGTAGTTACTCATTACTGTACGTGTGTGTAACACTGTTTTCTGAATTCAAGGTAGCAACTTGTCTTAAGATACCAAAGAGGAAGCGAGTGTTGCTTACTGGTGGAAATCCTTCTATAATATTGTCTTTCTTACGTTTAACAGTTCTATATGATGACCTGAAATTTTCTCAGTGAAACAAGACAACTTTACCCCTCATCTCAGTGGAGACATGGAGAAGGGCCCTGCTTTCCTGCAGTAGCCCTGAAACCAAGATCAGCTGGTGCCTCTGTACCACCTCTGTGATCATCTCGATACTACCACTGAGTTTGGCTAACAGGAGTGCTTTTTGAAGCAGACACAGAGATTGATGCACAGCAAAGCCTGTGGGTAGTGCTGTGGTGGGAACATTTCACAGACAAAAATCTGTGGGCTTTGTCTGGCCCACAGAGATACAGAGCCAATTCACTGCTTCACTGAGGAATTTTTGTTGGAGCACAAAATTGCTCTTTTATCAGCAACAAAATGTATCAGTAACCACTGTGCACTCCTCTTATCTCGAAAGGCTCTTGAATAAAACATCAATGATTTTCCTAAACATGCCCCAGGAGTGCTCCAGACACATCCTTGTGCGGGGCAGGGAAGCAGAGCCTTCACCAGCCCGGGGCTCATGGCCAGGCTCTGCCGAGGCTGCTGGGCAGGAGGAGGTGCCAGAGTCAGAGATGGATGCAGGCAGCAGAATGACTTTCACATTGCTCTCAGCCCTTTCTGGGACTGATGGTTGTTTTCTGATATTGCCCTTCAGTTGCCCTTTCCGTTGGGTTGGCTTGAGGTTATGGCTACAGATTAGTGTGTTTAATATTCTGTTGTTTGCAAATGACATATTTTTTTTCTTAGTTTTCTGCTCTTTGCTAAGCTCCCCTTTGGAACTCCTCGGCTTTTTAATTATTCACAAAAGCTGAACTGAACTCCTTGGAATTAATTGTTCAGTGGTATCTTGCAGGAACAAAAGGGGCTCTCCTTTCTTCTAAGAACATTTCTTGGTGTTCAAGTCCACACTGGAATTAGAGCACATACCAGAACCTGGACTTGGTGCTTCCAAGGGAGTGGACAGTCCCCAGGAAGCACATGCCATCTCACCCTTTTGCTTAGTCTTTACTTTTTTATGGGTGCTGCTTGAGCTTATGATCTCTGTTCTCTTTCATTGGTTATGATAGGTAAGTGGATAAAGGTCTTCCTACAAAAAACAGAAGTGCCATTACAGCAGTGTTTTACAACATCCTTTATAGAAGAACTATATTTTCTGCACCTAGACCAGGTGTTTAAAAAATTCTTAGAGGTGAAGCAGAAGGCACTGGTGTGCTCCCCAGTGTTTGCTAGTTGAATTAAAAGGAGCATGGTGAACATGGCTCTCTAATTGTTTTCAAATCACTGAATACTGGCAAAGTGGTGCTGAATTCACAGGAAAAGAAAACTCCATCCTACAACTAAATACTTATTAAACCCACATTTGTCTCATCAGAAATGGATGTATTTTGTTGAACACATTTGAAGCACTGAATATTTTTGTTCCTTGTAATATTTTTGTTTACAGTCCATAATGTCATGAGTAAAAGATTGCTTGTGCCTACTGCTGCTATGGGACATGTTTTTCCTACTACTGAAGGATAATTAAAAGAAGAAAAAAATTATTCTAAGACCTTGGGGTTGACAGTATCTCTGATAGCCCTTAGCTGCTAAAGAGATTTCTGCATGTAGCCCATCCATGCACTATCTCAAGCAAAGCAAGCATTAGTTTCTCTGTGACTTATCTAGGTCCTTAGTAGATCAATAGCACAGCTCAGATGTTTCAGACTCTTCCCTGTTAATTCGCATTTATCTTTTCATCCACAGAAGGTAAATTACTTCACAGAGAAGCTGTGTTATCCCCAATAGTGGTTTATAATGTTGCAAAGTCAGCATGACCCACATATCTTATCTCAGCTGGAATGCATTTGTCACTGTCTCATGTTATGATCATCTGGTAAAGTGCCCTAGAAAAGAGGTAAACCTGCAAAATGGCTTCACCGTTTTCATTTAATGACCTTTTCTGCTGTGTGTTCCTGCATCACCTTCAACTGAAACTGCTAAATAAAAGAAACTTACTTTTTCTCTTTAATGCTCCATTTCATCATTTTTACCATTTTACCATTACCGTCAGCAGACTTCGCTTCTGCTGTCAGGAGTTCACCAGTGGCTGCTGATGCTGAGCTTAAGAACTGATTCATTTATTAAGATGCTGTGTTAACCCTGAGAAAGGACTGCTGAGTGTAACTCTCCATTTGAACGGTTGGTGCTGATTACCTAAAGCTTTTCAGGCTCTAGGAGGGTTTAATGCTCTTAGGAAAAAGGAATGAGAATCAGGTCACTGACCTGTAGCTGTAGTCAGGCTGCTGCAAGGAGAAATCCTGTATGGAACAAGAGTTTGATAGCAATTATACAGCTGGCACTCCTTCCTTTCCATACTACAAGAAAGTAGATATTTCATTATTTGTTATTCTAAAAACTTCATAAACTACATAATGAAAAGAAAACTTAAACATACTGGATTTCTAAGAATTCTGACCCAGCTGGTTGCTAAAACAGTGCATTTTAGAAGAGCAGAGCAACCCTGCCTGAACTCTGCTCTGCAAGTGTAAAATTCTAGGTCTTTAACTGAGAAATTAATCAGTGCCATTAAGGAGCTCTGCTTTTTGACACGAGGAGAAGGTAGGTCTGTTTTCACCACAGTGCTTGATTTCTCCCCAAATAAGAAGGTAGAGGGAGCCCCCTCCAGGGAGGGGGTCACTTGCTGTGACCACACAGCTGGGAGAGGAGCAGCAAAAGCAGGTGCTCCCTCCCAGGTGGAGGAAAAGAAACGACCTTGGTGAGGAGAACGGGATGTGCTCAGAGGGCCCGGGACAGAAATGCTGGGTCAGGTGTGCTGTCCATGTGCTGCAGAGACCCCAAAGTGTGCAGAGACCGACAGGGAGGGGCAGTGCCCTGGGGCTGGAGAGCAGCAATGGCTGCAAACTGAAAAAGGAGACGTTCTGGCTGCATGCAAGGAGGGAACAAATAAATGAAGATGCCCAAGCTTTAGGACAGGAGCCTGCGGTTCCTTGGGGGTGCTCTCAAGAAGAGATGGAACCAGCAGTTGCTGGTTTTGAGGATTAAGGTATTGAGGATAAAAGAATTCTCTGATTGCATTATTTTCTTGTTTGTATTTTAAGCACACTTCATCAAATGTGAAATGCATAGGAAATAAAAGAACAATGAGGCTCCAAGGATAGGAAACCTCAAAATATTTTCCCGTTGGGAATCTGTTCAGAGTATTAGTCCTGTGTTCTGTCTCTTCTGTGAAAGACACACTGCTAACGAATAGTTTGCATGCAAATAAAAGACACCTCTTTGTTTTAAAAATAACTTTGTGAACTGACTCACTGGTCTCTGATATATATTTTGTTCAAATATTTTTGCTCCACTTTTGTTCTGAGTGTCCGTTGCTCGATCCCTGGAGACTGACGATGATAGTGTTGTTTGTCGCTCTCCTTTCAGAGAGCTTGCTATTCCACAAGTGAGGATTTCATGGTGAGCTCAAAAGATACATTTTACATCTCAAGGGTAATTGTTTTATTTCCTGAAGTGAAGGGCAGGGACTTGATTGAGTTCTTTTGTCTGGTAAGAAAGAAGATTCCATTTTTTCAAGTGAGGCATGTAATTCTTTACTGAGGAGAAGGGACAGCGGAAGAACCTTTTGCACCTTTATCCTCTCGGCCTTGCCACCTCCAAACCTTGAGCACTGAAAGTCACCATCATCATTTTAGTTAAAGATGTGGTCCCCTGTAGTTTATTCCTCCCTCCCCCAAGCACTGTGGGAAAACACTTTTCTCATTAAAAGGATAGATAATAACCAAGGCTTCAGAAAGAATTCCACCAGTTTAGGAAAATTTGTAAAATATTAAAAATAGTAAGTGTTCTCATCCCACAAATATATAGATGCAAGCACATCTAGCACTGCACAGAAACAAGCAGACTTTTTACCTAATTTTCAGAGGTGTTCTTCTCTTAAGCTTTATTAATTTAAATTAATTTATAAAGTATGTGACATTAATGAATTTGAAATATTACTTTAAATAAGCTTAAATGTCTTTAGGTTTACAGGACTGTGTAGAAAGGAATATAAAGATGAGGAAAGGGGGTGGGCAGTTTGGGGAATTGGTTGCCACAATGTTGATTTCCTTCCTTGGGCAAAGTCAGGCTGGAGAAACTGTGGAGGGAGCAGTTGCGCTCTGTGTAAGATCTCTTTCTGGGACATTAAGGGCTAGGTTTTCTTGAATAAAGCATCCTCTGTAGGAAGTAATCTTACCAGAATCATACAGAATCATCTATTTGGGTGCTGCTCACGTCCTGGCGGTTGGGTTCTGCCCCGTGCCTGTATCTCCCACACGTGTTGGGAATCCATCGCCATAACTATGCAGGAGGGAAGTTCTTAATTAAACGCTGTCACCTGGGGGTTGTGTTTAGAGGTGAGCATTAATTTAAAGTCACGACTCAAGAAATGACCTTAAATGCCAACTTTCAAAACTCTCCCCTCACGACGGTTCCAGACTTCTTTTTTTTTTTTCCTTCAACAGCATTACTGTAATGTTTAGAATAAAGGCATTTTCACTTAACAACTTTATTTTTAATAGACTTCTTTTTCCCTAATAAATTTCCTTTCAACTTTTCCCAGCACCTCCAAGAAAAGCCCAAGACCTACATAAATCCAGCTTGCTGCTCACTGACATCTGAGTCCTACATAGAAACAAAGACAACTAATTATTTTTTATTAGCATCCACCCTGCTTTTATGAACTTCGCAAAGGTCATACAGCTGGTGGGATTTTTTTTGTGGTGAAGAAGAAGTTGGGTTAGAAACAGGCATCCTGCCAGAGCCTCGTAATGATGGGGAATGTAATAAAGCCAGGGATTGACAGTTTATGTCTTGGTAGTGAAGGAAATGGAGGTGTGGAAGAGTATTACAGGGAATCTTTCTAGTCATATCTTCAATTCAAACATCAGGGGAAATGCTTCAGAATCGGAGTTTATGAATTCGTAGTAAGCAGTTTCCTGGCATGTAAACAAATCTCGCCGGGCTGTTTTAGGAAGGTGGGGTTTGGGCAGCGGAGTAATCATTTTTATTATTCTGATTTTCCAAATAGAAATGGACATATATGAATAAAAATGTTCAGGCGCGCTCTCCACGTCAGGCTCCTAACAGGATTACATGTCAGCTCTTAATGTCTCGCTCTGTTTTTCTTTGCCATGAAATGGCTGCATTATTGCTCACAGGAACTTCACTGTAATATATGGTAAGAGACAAGTAGCTCTTTATGGCCAGTGATTATTCGGTTTGAATGAAACCTGTGATTTATGTCCATTTAACTGAAAAGCCTTGTAAATTCCCAGTGCTGCATTTTTCCTCAATAGAGAATGAGTCAAGCGAAGTGACAACTAGGTTGGCGTGGAAATGTGCAAGTGCATCGTGGTGTTATATTTAATATACCTGACATGAAAAACGTGCACACACCACGCAGTCACCTTAAGTAGGAGTGAGAGTGACATTAGGGTGTGCAGCCATGGCAGGGTTCTGCCAGGCATTGATTCCCTCAGTGCCCACCAAAGGGGCAGGGGGACAGGGGAGATGGCATTGAGGGACAGGGGAGATGGGCACAGGGGACAGGGGAGATGGGCACTGAGGGCAGGTGGGATGGGCACTGAGGGACAGGGGAGATGGGCACTGAGGGACAGGGGAGATGGGCACTGAGGGACAGGGAGCAGGGAGGGGACATGGCACAGAGGGACAGGGGATGGCACAGAGGGACAGGGAAATGGCACAGAGGGACAGGGGAATGGGCACACTGAGGGACAGGGGAATGGGCACGCATGGGGAGACGGGGACATGGACAGGGGACAGGGGACATGGGCACTAGGGACAGGGGGACAGGGGACATGGGCACAGAGGGACAGGGGAGATGGGCACTGAGGGACAGGCACCAGGGACCTGGGATGGCTCTGGTGAGGGTGCAGGTTCAGCAGAGCGGGGTGCCAGGGAAGGTCAGCCCCAGGGATGGTGGCACAGCTCGGCAATGCCCCTGTGCCCAGCTGGCACTCTCTGTTCTCTGCAGTCCCATCCATGCCATGGGCTCAGTGCCCTGCAGCGTGGCTGGCACAGCCCCAGAGCCTCTGGCAGTGGTACCTGAGTGCTCGGGGAACTGCAGGGCTGGGTCACACCGGGCACGACCCCTGGGCACGGGCACCTTCCCCACCCTGAGGGAATCCAAGGGACAGGGACTCGGGCAGACCATGCCCTGTGCCCTCCTGGCCTCGCCCAGGTCAGCACTGCACCTTGTGGGCAATATTGCTGTGCTGGCCAGGGCACTGCTGTACAGTTCAGGCACTGCAGGTTTCTAATCTGCTTATTTATAATTCAAAAGCTTGCCCATATATTAATGAACCCTTAATGAGCTGTTGAAAATGCCTGAATTACAGTCAGATTATTAAACTCCAACAGCCCCTGTAATCATACCATTTGAGTGGGCTTTAGGTACTTTTCATATCTGCAGCTTTGTATTGTGAAGGAGATGGGTTTATTCGAAGGAAGCTTTGTAATAATTTTGACCTGCAATTTATTTATTGGCCTCTGAATGCAGTAGTCTATGCAGATGCTCTCGTCTATTATGTGTGGGGGCAGGTGCACAGCATGTTGAAAGACAGCTAGTTACGATTTGCTGAAAGATATGCTAAAACTGTGGTCTTAGAACAAAGCCAAGTTCATTGTTAAACAATGTTTTAGTGTCTGTTTATGTGGTTTGTCTAAATCACAGAGATACTGAGGTGCACGGTGTGGTTAGGAGCAGATCCCAGGCAGCAGCACACTCGGTTTTTGTTAATCCACGGTGCTCTGGTGTCACGGAGCTGGGGGGTGTGAGTCCTGTGCAGCCCCAGTGCCCGGCAGTGGCAGTGCCGGGGTGGGCACGGTTATTGAGGGGTCCATGGTGGTTATAGCCATGGGCAGGCAATGCCTGGGGTGCAGCCCCAGCCCCTCCTGGGTTATTGAGGGGTCCATGGTGGTTATAGCCATGGGCAGGCAATGCCTGGGGTGCAGCCCCAGCCCCTCCTGGGTTATTCAGGGGTCCATGGTGCTCCAGGCCATGGGCAGGCAATGCCTGGGGTGCAGCCCCAGCCCCTCACAGGTTATTGAAGGGTCCATGGTGCTCCAGGCCATGGGCAGGCAATGCCTGGGGTGCAGCCCCAGCCCCTCACAGGTTATTTGAGGGGTCCATGGTGCTCATGGCCATGGGCAGGCAATGCCTGGGGTGCAGCCCCAGCCCCTCACAGGTTATTGAGGGGTCCATGGTGCTCATGGCCATGGGCAGGCAATGCCCGGGGTGCAGCCCCAGCCCCTCCTGGGTTATTTGAGGGGTCCATGGTGGTTATGGCTGTGGGCAGGCAATGCCCGGGGTGCAGCCCCAGCCCCTCACAGGTTATTTGAGGGGTCCATGGTGCTCCAGGCCATGGGCAGGCAATGCCTGGGGTGCAGCCCCAGCCCCTCGTGGGTTATTCAGGGGTCCATGGTGGTTATAGCCATTGGCAGGCAATGCCTGGGGTGCAGCCCCAGCCCCTCACAGGTTATTTGAGGGGTCCATGGTGCTCCAGGCCATGGGCAGGCTCTGCCCCAGGTCTGTCCCCTCCGCGCTGTTGGCGCCGGTGGCTCCGCTGGGAGTGATGTATTGTTGTGTTCTTTCCCGTCCGTGCTGCACCTTAATTCCTCGATGCATTGAAAGGTCAGTGAGCTAAACAGTAATAAACTCACAGGGTGATAGAGTGAGGGATAAAAGAGGGAAACAATGGCCACTGAGTGTGAGCTTATATGTCAAAAAATACATATATTACTAGTGTATTCAAATGGAGAGTAATTTATAAAGGCAGGTGCTGCTAGGAGCAGCTTTATTGCCGGCCTAGAGCAGAATGTTCCTGTGTGCTGAGGGCCTGGGAGATGCTCTGGCTCCTTCCCAGACACGTTGGGAGTGTTCGACCTGCAGCCAAGGGGCTGCTGTGCCGAGCCATGTGTCTCACTGGTGACAGAGAGTTCATCAGTTTTGCAGTCCCCTGCCCCCAGGGACACCAGACACTATTAGTTGTGCTGATCTGCTTCATATAGTTCATAAGGAAAGCTCCGAATTAACACACAGCTTAATTCTTGTTAGAATTAGTTAATCAGCTCGTGGCTTTGCCATTCAAATGAACGATGTGTCTCACTCAGGGCAGGATAAATGTTGTGTCTGCACACACACTCTGTCAGTCCTTTGTCTGTGGGTGTCCTCGGGCTCGAGGATGGGATGCTCTGGACGTGGGAGTGGTGTTTAGGATGAAGATGAACACTGTGCCCCCCCTGTGCCAGCAGAGACACGTGTGCTTGCGTGCCAAACACCTGAGTGGCTTTGTCATTGTCCTCATGGTCTGAGCTCCTTCCTGTTGTGCTCCAGGCCCTTTGCTGGCTCCTGCAGCCTCAGTGCAGCTCCTGCTGTTCAACCTTGCAGCCACTCGCTCCTGTGTCAGGGGTATAGAGAACGGTTGGGGATTTGGAATGTTAATTTGAGTCTGTATTGTGTCACTTTGGACAAAGTCCTCTCACTTTTCCCTGTTGGTGGAAGTGCATAATGCAGAAATCACAGCGATTGTACCAAGTTATCTTGCTGCAGGTTTTGGCCATGCATCTGTGTTCGGGAGCAGAGTGGGACTGTGATGGGACACTGTGAGGGAGATGATTCCATAGTGAAGGCAACAATTCAGCTGAGGAAAAGCAGCTGGAATAGAGCACAGTAAACATGGACTCAGAAAGGGTCCAAAAGCTAGAAGAGAATCATTTTGTTTGAATGAAATCAATTATGAGATTGAAGAAATCATTGATGAGAAGGGAAGGAGAGCTTGAGTGGATTAAAATCAGGACGTTGTTGAACATGCTGGCTGCAGAGCAGAGGAGAAGTGTGACAAATGAGGGATCAGCTCACCAGGGAAGTCCCCTCTGTGTTATGGCCAGGAAATCCTTGCTGCAGGGACTCACAAGTGTGGCATCACCGTTCCTGGCTGCAGCACGGGTGGCCTGAGCCGTGCCAGGACTGTCCCCAACACACAGGGACACGCTGGGACAATGTGTGCAAGCATCAGCCTGTGCCTGTGGACATCTCAACAGGCGACAGAAATAATTGAAAGAGTTGATGAGACATTTTTATTATTCCCGTGGAATTATATGGAATTATCGTTTTAAATGAAGGTGACAGGTTCAGAATATGCATTTCAGAGTAAAATTAATGCTGTGTTTTTTGGAAGGCTGGCCAGTGGGGGGTCCCTGTCCCAGCTTGGGACAGTCAGTGCAGGATCCCTGTGCTGTTCCCAGAGCACAGGGAGCACATTGCTGTGCCCAGCTCATGCTGGCAGCTGTGCTGGCACATCTGGCACAGCTGCTGGGAGCTCCAGGAGCAGGGACCAGCACAGGCACCCTGTGAACCCGTGCACACCCAGGAGCTGCTGTGGCTGCAGCACGAGCACTCGCCCTGGAACAGAGCTGGAGAGGTTAATTGGGCTGGGAGGCACGTGGTGCCTGAAGCCTCTGATGAAAATGTTGATTCAAGAAGCTGTGGCTCTGGTGGGTTTGTACGGCTGTAATTATTTCTAAACTTCCTTTTCGGTGCAGCTGGCACCAGCCTGGCCTGACCTGATTCACTTACAATTTGTCAGCTCTGATCTATAGGGTGCAGAGAAGCTGCTGACTGAGCAGTGTGTTAGAAATCCACAATTTGAACCAAAACTCAGATTTTAAATGTCCCGTGGGGTGCTGGAGGCAGGGCAGGGTACAGCTGTGCCTGTGGTGCCCGGGCTGGTGGGTGTCACAGAGGTTTGTGGCGGGCACACAGTGAGCGGGCAGATGCAGAAATACTGACTTGTGTTTTCTCTTGTTCTCTCTTTTGTGCCCAAGGTTTGAGCATCCGAGGAGCCCAGGAGGAGGACCCTCCCGACCCTCAGCTAATGAGACTAGACAATATGCTTCTGGCAGAAGGAGTCTCGGGTCCGGAGAAAGGTGGGGGATCGGCGGCAGCAGCCGCAGCCGCAGCAGCCTCTGGAGGGTCTTCAGATAACTCTATTGAACACTCAGATTACAGAGCCAAATTGACCCAGATCAGACAAATCTATCACACAGAGCTGGAGAAATATGAACAGGTCAGACATCAGCTTCTCACTTGTTTGTGTACCTGATGCTGCTCTCCTCTGCTTGCCAGTGCCCGCCACTGCCTGCTCTGCCCACATCCCTTCTTCCCTTTCCCCACCCCTTTGCCCATGGTGGGATTCTGTCGGGCTCTGAGGAGCCTCTGGCTGGAGCCAGGACCCGTGTCTGCATGCCTGAGTGTGTTCTGTTGGCTGTAATGGCACAAGAGCAGCACCCCAGCCCATGTTTCTCCCCTTTACCCATAGAGGCAGAGAGGAGGAGAGGTGTTGGTCACTCAGTGCCCCTCTCTGCCCTGTGACCACACAGCTGGATCTGGCAAGCCTGGCATCACGGGCAGACATTGGCCATGTCAGCCCACAGGCTCCTGGAGCAGGTGGCAGGAGCCTGGCACAGGACTCAGCCATGGCAGGTTGGATGGTGCAGGCTGGAAGGGAGTGGGCAGTGGGGCACCTGGCCCAGGCTTTGGACAGGAGCTGGGGAAATCCTGCTGCAGGAGGTGACAGCATGTGCTGTCTTTGGAGTGGAGACTGTGCTGCAGGGACCTGTGGGTTTGTGTTCACTGCTGGGACCTGAGGAGCTGAGGAGACGTTTGCCACTGGCACTGAGAATATTTGCCACATGCTGGCAGGTGCCAGCAGCACAGTGTGTGTTGGGTGCCAGTGGCACTGCCTCCTCATCTGTGCTGTCTCTATCACTGTGCTGTTCAAGTGGTGAACAAATAACTGAGCAAACACCTGTCAGGGTCCTTGTGCAAATCTGCTGCTCTCCCCTGACTCCCCAAGGCTCTGGTACCCCCGTGTGGTGCCCTGGGCTCTCCTGGCCGTGCCAGCTGCAGCCGTGGCACTGGTGTGGTGGTGGCTGTCACATTAACCAGCCCCACACAGCAGCAGTGTGTCTCACAGGCACAGGGACACGGGCTGCAGGCAGATCTGGGCCACAGTGGCGGCAGCTCAGTGCTTGTACTCAGTTCCTGGCAAACATCCTTGCACTCTAATAAGTTTAATGACGTGGGGGAAGCAGGAGCATTTTTTGCCCTGTAGCTCCATTTACAAAGGTTTCAGCTGAAATGTCACAGCCATCCGTCCACACCACAGGAAATTTTGGAGGATGCTCAAGTGCTGCTGGAGCAGGAGGGAGAGGTAGAGCAGAGGATGCGACATGCACGCTTCCCCGTGGATCCTGACACCCAGCCACGTCTGCTCAACAGACGGGTGATCATTTCCCAGCCTGGCAGCAAACTGTCTCCTGCCAGTTTGTCTCACCACAGTGCCCGAGAGGCAGCCAGGCCTTGGCATCTGAGCCTCTGGCACTGCAGGTTCTGGGAGGCAGCAGCGCTCCTGCAGCGGGGAGAAACGCTGGGCACCTGCGTGTGCCACAGAGCTGCTCCTGCCACCCCTGCCACCACTGCCATCCCTGCCATCCCTGTCCATCCCTGCCATCCCTGCCACAAACAAGCCGCAACTCTAGCCACCTGTCACCCTGCCACCCTGTCCATCCGCACCTGCCACCCTGCCTCTATCCGCCCTGCTACCCCTCCCCCCCTTCCATCCCTTCCATCCCTGCACCCCTGCCACCCTGCCACCCCTGCTATTCCTGCCACCCCTGCCACCCTGCACCTGCATACCCCGCACCCCTACCACCTCCTCCCTCCATCCCCCACCCTCCATCCCTGCCACCCTGCCACCCTGCCCCCTGCCTATCCCTCGCACCTGCCACCCTTCCCCTCGCTGCCTGATCCCTCCATCCCTGTCCATCCCTGCCACCCCCCTGCCACCCTCCCCCTGCCACCCCTGCCACCCCTGCCATCCCACTGCCACCCATCTGCCATCCATCCTGCCACCCCTGCTCCATCCCTGCCATCCCTGTCACCCCTGCCATCCCTGCACCTGCACCCTGCCATCCCTACCCCTGCCACCCCTGCTATCCCTGCCATCCTCCACCCCCTCCTGCCATCCCTGTCCATCCCTGCCACCCCTGTCCACCTGCCCCCCTGCCATCCTCCCTGCTCCCTCCCATCCTGCCATGCCCCCCATCCTCCCCCCCCCCCCCTGCCCTCCAACCCCCCTGCCATCCATCCATTCTGCCACCCCTCTCATCCCTACCACCCCTGCCATCCCATGGCGGCAGGACCAGAGCGCCTTCCTGGAGACACTTTCCAGGCAGAGTTTGATCCTGATATTTGTTGCCAGTCAGGGGAATGCACTCAGGGAAAAGAAAAAAAAGAGAGAAAGAGAAATGGAAAGTGTGTCACGCCATCACCCAGCGCTCCCTTGCCGGGCGCCGGGAGAAATGGCCACGCACAGGCAGCGCCTCCATAATTTACAGCTCCTATAACAGAGATGACATATTGAAAGCTATCTGCTGTAATTACACTGAAATACATTTTTTGCTGTAGGCAAAAGTACTGTAAGGGTCCCAGGCCTCCCGGAGCAGCTGGGAACCCACTTCCCAAGTTCACAGATGTCTCCTGAATTCACCCCCAGTTGGGTGAAGTGTGGCAGCTCAGAAGCCACCACCAGCCTCACAGGGCACTGGTGCCACCCTGCCCCTGAACACTGTTTTGGGCCATTTCCTCCTTTTCCTGCACGGTCGTGATGAAGCACTGAGGCAGCAGGAGCATCCCTGCCCCTACAAGGTTTCTGAGCAGGTTAACAAGGCCATCACTTATAACCTGACATTATTAATAATGTCTCAGGCACCAAGCAGAGGCCTGAAAAATAGTCCTGGAAAAGGGATCAAGTAGCTCGGACGCTATAAATAAACAAGAGAAACAAGACAAAGCATCAGAGTGTTCTGAGCTTCCCCCACTGTGCTGTGTGAGGCAGCTCTGCGCAGGGGAGGTGAATTCAACTCAGACTCTCCAAGCAGTTGTAGCCAAAACAAGGCTCATCAGGCAACTGAAGTAAAATCAGGGAAAGGTTTTTGCTTCTTGAAAGCAAGAAACTGATCTTTTCTTTTGAATGTCCACTTTTTGATACTGTGTCTCTTATAGAAGAGACGTACCTGAAAATATTTCTAATGCAACAGTTGCCAATTTTATTGTACTTTAAAATTGATTCCCTGAAAACAAGGGAGCTTGTAGCAAGCTGCGTACCTGGAATGTCCACCCCGTGCTGAATTCTTGGGTTCAGCTGCATTTTGGAACAGTCAGAGCTGCTGTGTGATCTCAGCTGCTGCATTTTGGTACCTGTGTCCCCTTCCCTTCTGTGCAGGGTGAGCCAAAGCTGGTGCTCCTGCCATCATTGGAGGGCTGGACATGAACTTTTGCTTGCTTGGGCTGTGCCCTGATGAAAGAAAGAGAATATCCTGATGGAAAGTGAGGATGTGCCCTGTGCTCTGTGCCCTCAGTGTGGCAGGAGAATGGCTCTGCCCAGGGTTGCCCAACCTCACCAAGCACTGCCTCCAACGGGTGCTGCAAGGATGTAAATTAGCCTGTAATTTACTTTCAGTAGTGTAAAGAAAAAAAATCACTTTGCCTGAAGTGTATGCATCTTTCTTAAGGGTGTACCCAGATTTTAATTATCTAAATGTAAATACTTAACGAATTTTACTTAGAGTAATGAGCTAAAGTGCACACTACATAAATGAGATGTTCTAATTAATCATGTATGAACTACTGGTTTAAAGAAAAGCTATGTGAATTCTGCGAATGTTGGGCTATTGCCAAATTGCTAATCAGCATTTGCATTCATAGATGGCTTCACTTAATAAGTTGTGAGACGTTCAGCAAATGTTATAGGAAATTATGAGTTTTTAGATGCATAAACTTTTCACTTTTAACTCTTTCCCTCACATAATCTATTGAAATGTTGGAGAATCCTTGAAAATATGTCAGACCTATTATGTAGATATTTTGAAGCCCAGCTTTAGAGGGAAGAGGGGAGCTGGCAGAGTTTTTGGCAGGTTCCAGCCTGCAAAGGAAAGGCAGGACAGCAATGTGACGGCTGCTTGGATGTGCAGAGCTCAGACCAGGGGATTGATTCCTGGTGGTGGTGTCACCTGAAGTTTATATCAGCATGTCACAGTCTGGGAATCAAGGGCTGCGACCACAATCAAGTCTGGGAATGCTGCGGCCACACAGCACAGGCCAGGCTGGGGCACAGTGTCACTGGAACCCACAAAAGGTGCTCAGAAAGCTCTCAGTTCCTCGGTGTGCAGGGCTCAGGGCTCAGGGCTGCCCTGGCCAGCATTGCCCAGCTGCTGGGAGGTGTGTGGGTTCCTATTCACACCCTGCCCCTGCCTGCACTTCCTCAGCTGCTCCTCTGTGCTGGGATCTGATGGGGACATGGGCATGGGGAAAAGGCTCCATGGCAGGGGCAGTGCCATGGTCACTCAGCTCTCCTGGCTGGACAGGCTGTGTGGATCCTGTGGCCATGGGCATGGGGAAAGGGCTCCATGGCAGAGGCAGTGCATGGTCACTCAGCTCCCCAGCTCTCCTGGACAGGGTGTGTGGATCCTGTGGCCATGGGCATGGGGAAAGGGCTCCATGGCAGAGGCAGTGCATGGTCACTCAGCTCTCCTGGACAGGCTGTGTGGATCCTGTGGCCATGGGCACGGGGAAAGGGCTCCATGGCAGGAGCAGTGCATGGTCACTCAGCTCCCCAGCTCTCTGGACAGGGTGTGTGGATCCTGTGGCCATGGGCACAGGGAAAGGGCTCCATGGCAGAGGCAGTGCATGGTCACTCAGCTCCCCTGGCTGGACAGGGCGTGTGGATCCTGTGGCCATGGGCATGGGGAAGGGGCTCCATGGCAGGGGCAGTGCTGTGGTCACTCAGCTCCCTGGCTGGACAGGGTGTGTGGATCCTGTGGCCACACGTGCAGAGGGGATGGGGCCATGCAAAGGTGGGGCCATGCAAAGGTTCCCCAGCGCTGCCTTCTCCCAACAGCAGCTCAGACAGAGCTCGTGTCCTCGTGGGATGGCACAAACCCCTGTCTGAGCCTCTTCTTCCTCCACAGGCATGTAATGAATTTACCACACATGTAATGAACCTCCTCAGAGAACAGAGCCGGACACGTCCCATTTCTCCCAAGGAGATTGAAAGGATGGTGGGCATCATTCATCGAAAGTTCAGCTCCATCCAGATGCAGCTCAAACAAAGCACTTGTGAAGCAGTAATGATTTTAAGATCGAGGTTCCTTGATGCCAGGTAAGGCAGAGGCAAGTGCCGCTGTCTCTTTTGGGGGAAAGCAGTAATTTCTGGGCACCCAGGAGAGCATGGCTTGCTGGGACTGGTGTCCCATGGCAGCAGGGGTGAGTGGGAGAGGCTGCTCTGTCAACAAAAGCCTTCATCCACAGCTGTGGATGGGACCCCCTATGCAGTAGGCTTCCACAAACAGCAAGGTCTTTTCTACATATTTTAGTGCAAAGACTGGGCTTGTTTGCCCCAGCTCCTGGATCACTGTTGGAGCTCAGAGCCTGTCCCAGGGCCCACCTGAGCGGGCTGCTCGCTCCACGGGCTGCTGGGAGGCAGACTGACTGCGATTAGGAGGGGGTTTTGAGCCAAAGTGGATTTGTTTTGAAGCCTGATGAGGTGGGATGGTGATAGCCAGCCCCATCCCCTTCACAGGGCTCTGTGTGCAGAGCAGGGTCTGGCAGCTGGCAGAGCCTGAGGCAGAGCAGGATGGAGCCAGGCACAATAGGGAGGAGCAGCAGGCACCATGCAGAGCTCCCTCCTCCAGCAGCTCACGCTTCACACCTGAAAGCTGCGAGGAGCTAAACAAGACCAAAATAATGTTATTAACAAGGAGGTCACTGGCAGGTGTGGGAAATCAGGGTAATTGCAGGCAGTTGGAGGAGATGTCTATGGAGAGCTCCAGGAACGCAAAGGTAGAGCCTGCAGATGTACATTTTAAAGTGATTTCTTTAAAAAGGAGGAAGGTAAATAAGGCAAAATGAGCGGAAGCATAGTAATGAGGTAAACATAGCTCTAGGGAGGGAGGCTGCTGCTCCAGGATCAGCACAGTTATACTCTGATACTCTGCAAGGGCACACCGGGGATTGCGCTCGGCTGCCGAGGGCCTGGGGCACCAGTGCTGATTGCAACAGCCCTGGGGGAAGCAGCTCCGAGGAAATGTTGAACAGGAGCTTTCCAATGTTCTGCAGAAGGAGAGCAGCCGTTGGCACACAGGGATGGCACTGCAGCTGTGCAGGCGCTGCCACCATGGCGAGGGCTGGTGGCTTCTGGTGGCTTCTGGTGGCCACAGCGTGTGCGGGTGCTCTCTGCAAAGCTCCACGTTCTGGCACCCCTTGGTGTCTGTCCCAGAGCCTGAGCCCTGCAGCCCATGGCAGGAGGGGGCACAGATGGGTTTTACCTGCAAAGGCTGAAATCCACTTGCTGTTGGAAGCCAATTAGCCCAGGGAGGGCCATGTGAGGACACATCAGTGCCCCTGCCCTGCCCTGCCCTGTGCTCACCCTGGGGAGTGGGTGGGGGCCCAGCTGATCTGTGCTGGAGGGAACCAGGGCAAGGAGCTCTGCCAGGCTGCTACTGGCATTGAGGGGCTCTGTGGCCTGGAGCTTTGGGCTGGGCTGTGTACCCGGGTGTGGAGGAGAAGCAGAGAGGCTGCACGTGGCCTGTGCCCCCATGGGATGAACCCCGTGGGGAGTTTGGGGTGTTAAGCTGGAGGCAGAGTCCAGAGCCCTGCAGGGCTGGGTGCAGGTCGTGGTGTTGGGGTGCCCAAAGGGATCAGGGTGCCCAAAGGGATCAGGGTGCCAGGAGAGCTCTGCTGTGTTGCTCTGTGCTGCAGCACAGGCTGTGAAATGTGGGCACCTGCCCCCATCCCACCCTGCTGGCATCTGGAGGAACAGTGGTGGTTTTCCATTTCTCATTTCAGACGGAAAAGGCGTAACTTCAGTAAACAAGCCACGGAAATCTTGAACGAGTATTTTTACTCCCACCTCAGTAATCCCTACCCCAGTGAAGAAGCCAAAGAAGAGCTGGCAAAGAAATGCAGCATCACAGTATCACAGGTAAGCATCAGGGAGGTTTCCCTGCACCCCGCAGTGTGTCAGCTTTGTGATGCTGCTGTCTCCCCCAGGCTCTGTGAGTGGTTCCAGTGGAGGGAAGTGGAACAGAGCAGAGCCTGCCCAAAGCCCCTCTGAGCCCTTCATATTGGTGTGTTGGCCATGAGGAGGTTTGAGGGCAGTGGGACATGGCTGAGCTCTGCAGGAACGGCAGCATGTCCCTGGTGGCTGAGGCTGTGCTGGAGTACAAAGGTGCTGTGCACAGAGGAGAAGACAAAAATAAAAAGGCAGCAAGGTCTGCATCCCACTTCACATCAGCCTTTTCTCTGCACAGCAGTGAGGTTGAGTCCTGCTCTGCTCTGAACTCATTACAGCTGACCAGGATTTTGGGGAAAGGACGGTTTATTGACAAATTCAGGATCTATCATTATAGATCCAAATTTCTTTGATTGCTCAAAATTGTTTTTCTAAGCCAACCAGAAATTCAGCCTCTAGTTACACTGAAGTGACACGAGTGGCTTCTCTGTGGCAAAGCTGCATTAGGCAGATTGCTCCTTTTACCACATGTAACAGCTGTTCCTGTGAAGTTAATGCAAGAAACCCAGCATCTCCCCAGTCAGGATTGTGCTATTGTTGGCTGTGGCTGCTTTCTGTGGGCCAAAGTACCTGTCCAGCTTGGACTGGGGTCTCTCAGCAGTGCTCAGCCTGATGAAACCATCAAGTTTGCCTTCACCAGGCAGCTTAAAAAGCAAAACACTGCTTTGTGTTCTGTGTGGCCTGCATGTTTGATAGAAACCCGATTATTCCAACACAAATCTGGCTTGTACAGCTTGGAGAAGAACTTGAACTTGGGGGGCAGTGAAGTGTCCTGGCAGTTTCCAAGTTCTCCAGGCAGCCCATTCCTCCCTTATCAATATTTCAGGTCCTGAGAGGAACAGTGCCTGCAGCACGTGTGTTAACTATTAATGATTGCAGGCTGCACTATTGGCATTATTAACAATGCAACCTTTAGCTTTATAATTACGACCAGAGTTGAGATTTACTTTATAGGTCTCCATTGAAAGCATGAAAAATTCAGGCACTTTATTGAAGACTTTCAAATGAAAGGCTGCCCAGCTCCGAATTTGGAGTAATTTGATTTTGGATGCCCTCAGAGCTGCCCCAGGACATGTGTGTGTGCTTTGCTGTCCCCTCAGCTGCACGAACCACACTCTGAGCAGGGTGGGAACCCCTGTGCTCAGTGCCTGGGGAAGGTGCAGGATGGAGATGGAGGCAGATTCTCCCACTCCACTGACAAATAGCTGTGGTGATGGGCAGGAAGTTTGGCCTAGAAATGCCAACTAACCCTGCAGTTGTGCCACACAGCTTTTCGAGGTGCCTTTGGAAATCAAAAATTAGGATATCCATGCTATTCATGCTCTCTAACTGTGAGAGCAGATCCATCAGCCACTCAAGCAAGCAGCTGATCACAGGCATCCCTCTCTCTCATACGTACTCTCTCCCATTAGATGATACGTGGCCCTATTTCCAGGCTTTCCCATCTCATCCCGAGCTTTTCCAAGTCATTTATAAATCTTGCCAGAGTGAAGCTCCAGCCATGGCCGAGGGCCCAGCCCTGGTACCAGGGTGAGTGGGGAGCAGTGCCCTTGCACCAGGCTGGTAATGTCACCCAGCAAGGCTGAGGCTGCTGTGGACACTTCTACAATGCAGCTACTCCCATCACTCACTCAGACTTCCTAATGCATTCAAGAAACAACTAATTCATGTCTGTATCAAATATTAAAGACAAACCTATATTCCTGTCACAGGCTCTGTGCCATTGCTGGGTTGTTGGACCATCTGCTTGCCTTTTATTTCATTCTAGAGCATATACATTAAATCTTATCAAACAACCAATTAAGAAAGAAATCAGATCTATTAGCACTAGAAGCAATCAGTTATGGCTTCTCAAATGGTCTATCTCATTTCCTTCGTCACTTCAGCCTTATCTAGATGTAGCTTTTTAACTGTCCACTTGGCAGGATCACTAACCACTTCCCTGCCAGGCACGATTCACTGGTGGGTGCAGAGGGAACAGCTCTTCAGCAGGTCTGGTGGGCTCTTTCCCGTCCCATCTCCCCCAATTCCATTCACTAAACCTGAAGAATTTTTAGTTTCTTTAAGCTGGTGTTGATGGCATGGCCTCTCCTGGCTGTACAGCAGGGTGTGTGTTTTTGAGGCCATGCAGTAGAAGAGCTCTGAGCAGAGCAGAGCACCCCACTCACTGCTCTGGTGACAGAACTCAGAGCATGCAATCACAGCTCAGGATGAATTGAGCAGTCATTGGAACCCTGGCAGGAGCAGCATCACAGGGAACAAACAATGGCATCTGAGGAAGCTCAGGGCTTTCAGGAAAGATCTCTAAATGTGCATATTTTCAGCCTTGACCAAGTGTCCCTTGGACCTTGCTGTGCTGTCACCATGCCCCATTTACCTCCTGTGCTGCAAACACCCCGGAGGGGCAAAGAGCTGGAAAAAGGAATCAGTAACACTCAGAGATGGCTTTGGAAACTCTGGAGCTGTTGGCTCCTCTTTGATGAAGAGGCTTTGTACTTCCCCTGGCTGAACCAGGCTCCTCTGGAGCCTCTCCTAACGATGATCCCAAGTGTTTCTCTCTTGTACTGTCAGTGCCTTGTACATGCTGGGGGCACGTTCGTGGCAGAACATCTTCTCTCTCAAACACTTAATTAGTGAGTGTTTTGGGTCATCCTCCCCCCAGATTAAGCCACTGACTGGAAATCCTGCTGCCATGGCACTTTACTGAGCTGCAAAGAAAATTGTCTCCCAGAATGGTTTCATTGCAGCTGGGAGATCGATGGTTTCACTTTTGATATTGGTGTTTAAAATAATATGTAAAATGAGAAGGTTTTTCAAGAAAAGCATAAAGATAAACTATTTATTAAGATGAACACCTCACACAATTTCATTTTTAAGAGTGTGGGAAAGGTAATTCTGGGGAAAAAAATATCCTTAGCAGAGAAAATTGTTGGCTGTAATTTAGAGCTACCCCATCAACACATGTTGGAGGGAGATAAAGTGTATCATCTGTTCTCTCTTACGTCGCTGTGAGGCTGATGTTTTATACTTTTGCAGATGAGCCTCTTTCAGGGTGTCACAATTGCCCATCAGTCCATCACACGGGCTGGAGAGAGGGCACAGCCAGTGCTGAGAGCGGGGCAGTGGGGTACAGCAATAGCATCTTTCATTGCTTCAAACAAAAGAGAAATGGGGTTGACAATTTAACATTGCTTTACAGAGAGGAGGCTGCATCCAGCACCCCTCTGGCCCCTGCATTTTCTGAGGGTTTTTGTGCAGGGAAAACTGTGGATGGAGGGGCTCTTATCCCTGGATTTCATGTGGGAAGCAAGGAAAAAATAATGAAATCATGAATACAGCATAATGAAATAGATCTGGAGGTAAAATTCAACATTTGTTTGTACCATTTTTAGGTGTGGAACGTAGACTGTGTGCTACAAAGATGGAACCACAATGGAAAGATTTCCATGATCCATCAATGTGTAGTTGCCCAATTCCAGCAGCAATGCTCATGTCAGCTGCCTCTTTGCCCAATGAGCACTGATTTATCCCAGGAAATCAGCCACTCTGGAGACACGAGGCAGGCCTGCCCCAGCCCAAATCCCACATTAGGCATCTTGATGATTTCAGTAATAATTTATTGTCTTTTTATTTAACATTGCAATTAACATGATAAATAAGTGCAACAGTATTGTTTGGAATGTAATATACAATTAAGCCCAATTAATTAATTGGCCTTCAATGATCAGGAGGAGAAAGATGCTCATTGTTTTTTTTATGTGAATAGATAGTTTGTTTTAATGAAAAATACATTGTGAGGCAGCTCACGATGGAGACACTTCCATGTTTAGGGTGAGCACAGGGGTGGGTCCCTGTGCCTGCATCCCCATCTTCTCTTGGGCACAGGGACAGGGACTGTGGCACCCCTGGGCTGCTGTGCCTCCTCTGCAGCCCCAATTCCGTGCAGGGTCTGTGTGTGTTTCAGTCTCAGGAAGAGTTGAACATTTCTGGATATTCATTTAGATGTGGTGTGCGGGTTAAACATAACGTACGAGCCCTGCTCCTCTCATTGCTTCCAATTAAACCTTGCTTGTTAGTTTAACCTCTAGGTAATCCCATCAAACAATTGATGTCAAGGAAACACTGCCCACAGTGGCTCTGGATGAGTGGCCATTAATTTTAATTGCCTTGATATTAAAGATTAAGAAGTATTGGGACTAGCAGAATGGAAACGATCTGATGTCAAGCAAATCCACTCATTGAGGCTTCCCCAGGCTGCTGGTGATATTAAAATTTTACTGTGAGAATTAAATAAACCTTTATTAGTGATGGCTGTTGTTTGATTGGTCCAGGAGCGTGCATAAACAGAGGGGTCTCATGCACATCCGTGGACAATACAGTTGATGTGCAGAGATTCCTCAATTATGATACTGTTAATAAAGCATAATCTGATTGTACACAATAATTATTTGCTGGGTTTCATTAATGTATTATTGCTTCTCTGACTGACAAGGTGATATTAAGTGCAATATATAGAATATAGTGGAGTATTATCAGGGGAGCAGGATGTATAAGGTACCTTCCATATTACTGGTAAAGGCCAGAGATTTTCCTTTAATTGTGGTTAAACAAAAGCTGTGCTGCATCAAATACAGAGTTTGATTCGTGCCTCAGCAGGGTCCTGAGCTGGGTGCTGTGACTGGACCCCAGCCCCTGCCACGTGCTGTGCCTTCCTGATAAGCACTGGGCTGTTCTGGTCCCTTGCCCTTTATCTCTGGCTTGTTGCAGTTGTTATTTTATCTCAGCCGTGTTGGCCATTGTCCATGTTCCAAACTGGGTTTGTTATTTAGAAACTCCTTTCCAGCAGCTGAAGTTAAACAAAGCCTCTAAGCAAGATTGTAGGAACTTTCCTGAGTGGCTCCAGCCGTGACCCCTGTGTGGGTTAATAGCCAGTGCCCTGGGAGCCAGCTTGGCTTCAGTACAGCATCTTCAAAGGGAGATGACAAAGTGACTTTTCAGCCATTATTGATTTATATGATTCCTTTCATTTTCAGCCAACCAAACACCATTCTGTGAGTGGGCTGCCAAGGTTGTTCCAGCCCAAAAATAAAGAACAATTGCTCTCACTGCCTGCTCGCCCTCAGTCAAGCGGACCTCGGTGCCCCCCGAGCAGCTTTCGGGGTCTCGCACCAGTTTTTTTGACAAATGGCCAATGGTGGTAGGGGACAATGCTGTGCTCAGTTGTACAGCTAGCTCCAGGGTTCGTGTGGTCATCAGTCACTCGTTGTGCCTCAGTTTGCCAACAGAGCAGCACAGCCAGGTCTTGCTCAGCTCCGTGGTGATGTTTAACTGGTCCGGGTCAGTGCTCAGTTACCTGGAGCAGATATGGGTTGTGTTTCTGGCACAAACAGGACATTTCAAAGAGATCCTGCTTTGTCACACCAAGCCCTTTGTGTCCCTCACCCTCCCCATCTCTCCCCGCTGCAGGTGTCCAACTGGTTTGGCAATAAGAGAATCAGGTACAAGAAGAACATCGGCAAGTTCCAGGAGGAAGCCAATCTGTACGCGGCAAAGACGGCCGTGACTGCAGCGCACGCCGTGGCCGCGGCCGTCCAGAACAACCAGACCAACTCCCCCACCACACCAAACTCTGGTACGTACCACGGCGTGTCTGAGCCTCCTGAAGGGCTGTCTGTGCCCCAGTGAGCTCGGTTGGGATGAGGAGGATGCAGCTCCTTGGCAGGGCAGCCCCAGTCACGGCACGGGGAGCCCGAGGATCTGCAGTTTGCACCACTCGGGGTGGTCCCAGCAAAGCTCCCACAGCCCTACAGGAGAGTGGAGTGGGGCCCATGTAATTCCTGCAGCTGCCTGGTTCAGCCTTCTGGAACCATCTTTGTTTCTGTAGTTGCTTTAATTTTTTTCTCATTCATTGAAAAGAATGTAAAATGGGGCAGAGGTCCAAGTCTGGTTTTGTAGAACTGTTCAATTTATTGTCAAGGTAACAATGAAATAGAGGAATATTTTAGCATGTGCTAATTAGAGTTTAAACTTTGGATGGCTTGATATTGCAAATAGAAATGCAAGGATGGAACTTAAATTTGGAATTCTGCTGTAGGTCTCACTGGTGTGTCGATGACATTTTGCAAGTCTGAACATTGCATTAGTCAGGGAGTGAGTGAGGGGGCTGCTGCTCTTTTGGGCTCCAGGGGCAAAGGTTGCCACAAGAACAGACACTATTTGTAGTCAAGTTTTGCTCTGACTTAGTGTGGACAATTTTTAAAGAGTATAGAGAACCACGGGGAAAAGAAGACTTTATCAAAAGGAAGTAGGAAAAAGGTTCCTACCCTGACAGTAATAAAACACATAGTTGGGAACTGCCAGCCGTTTCCTTTGGAAGGAAACATGAAGCACAGGCTCAAAATGAGTATTTGGTGATGACACCTCATGATGGAGTGATCCACAGGGAGAAAGCTCTGATATGGAAAGCTGTTGTTGTCCAGGCTTCCAGAGGGAAGAGCTGCCCTGGGCTGCAGGGAGGTTTCAAATCAGCCCAGCACAGTGCTCTGGTGCTGGTGAGAGCTGGGCAGCCCCTGCCCAATGTGGTGCCTGCTGTGGGGTCCCATGGGCACACTCACCCCATGCCAGGGCAGCACCTTCCCCTCCACTGAGCTCTGCCTGTCCTCTCCTGTCCTGCTGCTTCTCCTTCCCCTGCCCTCAGGTCTCGAGGTGATGTTTTTGCAGCTCTCTGTTATTCAGCTACCTAACTCTTTCCTTTCCAGGTTCTTCTGGTTCTTTTAACCTCCCAAATTCTGGGGACATGTTCATGAACATGCAGAGTCTGAATGGGGATTCTTACCAGGGGTCCCAAGTCGGAGCCAATGTGCAGTCACAGGTAGGAGAAATGCCCCAGCAGGGCCTTTCTGGCAGGGTAGGGTTTGGGCTAAAAATTCCACCTTACTCTGGCTCTATTAACTGGTCTGGGCCTCGCTGCAGAGTGGAGGCTGCATATTTCTGGATGTGGCCTATTCTTACCCCGGCATTGAATTTCACAAATATAAACGAAAGAGTGATTTTTTTCTGATTGAAATTTTAAGCTTTGTGAATGCATTCGGCTCTGGCTTGAGCTCATGGAATGGGATTGGGTGCATCTGACTTCCATGGACACTGTAAATGCAGTGAAATTTTCTTTCTTTTTTTCCTTTCTTCCCTCCTTCCCTGCCCTTTAAAAAAAACCCCTCCC
>CM019229.1:11667379-11697572 GCA_009741485.1 Malurus cyaneus samueli
CTCACGAAATGTAATGTACATTGTAATCTCCTACAAATCAGGGTTGCCTTGGCAACTGCTAAAGAAGCGGAATGGGAACATGGGGTCTTAGGTTGGACACAAAACAGTGCAACTGTTGTAAATACTGAGAAGCATTTTGAATGTTCTTCATCTTGTTACTAATACACGCAAAAACCAACAACTAATTGTAATGCATACAGACTTCAGTATTCAGTACTGTACATCCCCCTGGGTTGCAGGGGCCCTTTCTCTCTCTCTTTTGTATTGTATGCGAATTCTGAAACTGATTGAGTCATGAAAATAATTTGTGGCAGTGATTCTAATGTATTAAACCGTTTCGTGTTACTTTCTAACTGGATTACACCCTGGATTGAAAAGTCTTCCTCGTGGTAGTTATATGTAGTTTCAAACATGAATAAACTTTTTGCTTTCATGATCAAACGTTGATGTAACTTCTTCCTGCTCAGTTGAAGTCAGCCCCAGGGGATGTGTCGGTCTCCAGAAGAGCGAGCTGGCGTGGAGCAGGAGCTGAGCATCTCTGTAAACACCAGCAGATCTTTGTGCCCTTTGCCAGAAGAGGATTGGAAATCCTGGGAAAAGCAGATCAGGGGCAGAGGCTTCCACCTGCCAGCTCCTGCCTCCACCGCCACCCTGCTCTGCTTGGGAGCCACAAATCAAGTGGAGGTAAAGGAAGGGGTCAGGCCTTTAGATGAGTTTAAAAACCATCATCATATTCACTCTTAATTACCATTTTTTATTTAACATTAACTTTGGAGCTATAGCCACAGCTAGCAAGTCTAATGTGATTATAAAAATATTTTTCTTTATTAAAAAAACTTTTTTGGAAGGACGTATATATATAAATGCTAATTTTAAGTCTTTTTAATAAAGTAAAGGTCAATAACAGGTAATAGCCTATTTACCATATCTCAAGGAAATTGACTCACAGGAAATCAAATTAACGTTAATCACTTGCAGCAAATGGTCTTTGATAAATATAACTACTCATTCCTCGGGTTAGTGCAGCTAGACAGGAGGAGGCTGAGCGCTCACCAGAGCCCTGCTAGGCTGGAACTGCAGCTCAGGAGCTCTCAGGAGCTGCTGCTCCATCACCTTCCCTGCCCGCTGGCTCTTCAGGCCTCTGGGTGGTGTTTTGGTGGCTGAACAATTATTTGCATGATTTAATGACCTTGTGGTTCAGCTCTTCTTAACAAATCTCGTATCAGGATTTTTTGTAAAATACCTTTGTTATCCCACCGTCCCCCCAGGCTGTGGTAACACTGCACCCCATGCTCTCATGCCCTGGTGACTGTTGCTGCTCTCGTTCATGGAGCAGACTCACTTCAATCAGGTTGGGAATTGAGCAGTTCTTCTACAGGTGGTGCATTTAAAGAAACAAGTAAATAACTAAACATGCATTGCAAAGCCTTTGTTATCCTTTAAGGAGAGCTGGGGCAGGTGGGGACTGTGTGGACTGCCAAAGACTGCTGCATGCTGAGGACAAGGCACCCAACAATTTGCATTTGCTAATGGAGCTCCCCAGTCCACACACTCACTGTTCGTGCTCCAGCTCAGTGGAAATGGTGTTTTATATATGAAATGTAAAGTGTGTCAGTGGAGGCGTAGCAGGCAGCGTAATGAACACTCAGACGTCCCTCATCTTGATCACATCTCTGCTGGCCACAGGCAAGGACCTGTCACACACTGAGGAGGTTCACAGGAAGGCCATCAACAACCTTTGGGCCGCCCTTGCGTGCCCCGCGCCCGCCGGGCATCATTAGCTGCTGCTTTACAGCATTAAGGCTTTGAGTCCCTTTGAATTACAAGTGCAATTTGGCCTTTCCTTACGTTGGAGAACAGCCACGTGGTTCCATGGCAAATAATAAACATCTTATCCTTGAGGCCTGATCACGCATCAGGGAGGTTTAGTGCCAGCACCAGCGCTGGGATCAAGCTGCTGATGCTCTGCTGTGTCTCAGCCGGGAGCTCCAGCCCGAAGCTCTGTCAGAGCCTCACACAGAACAGCGTTTTGCACCAGGGGAGGAGACCCTCAGCCCTCCCACGGCTCCAGTTCAGTACCATCCTCATCCCCTGCGCCTGAGTTTGAGCTTCTGGCACATGTGAACCGTTCAACCGGAGCCCAGCAGCCGTGAGAGGTGCCAGCCCTGAGAGCCCGTGTGGAGCACAGCAGGAGCAAGTGGAGGATTTGCTGCAGCTCCAGGAATCGCCATCTCCTGTGCCCGACACTGAGCTAAGGCAGCCGTCGCTGGGACAGGTTTGAGGCTGTTGGAGGAAAACCCCACAGAGCTCCCCTGGGCAGAGCTGGACCAGCCCCAGCTTTGAGCTGCTGTTCTGGGGGGATCCTGGCACTGCCACTGCTCTGGGGTGTCCTCAGAGGAGCCATCAGGAGCCCCGCAGTCGGGGAGACACCTGGCACTGCAGATTCAGCAGGTTTGTGACCCGCCGAGCCCTGGGAGCAGCCCCACAGCCTCCCACCCCAGAGAACAGCACAGCTCATCTGCCCAGGGTGGAGTGGGGGACAGGCTCACCCTGCACCCAGCTCTGTGTGCCCGGCCTTGGATCAACGAGGGACCCACAGCCCAGGATGGGGACAGCAGGGCAGTGTGGCCTTGGGGACAGCAGCATTCATGCCCCTCGAGACTGGGTCAGTGGGGCAGCTCTGCTGTCTCAGCCCCACATTGTGTGATCCCACAGCAATGCCAGTGCCAAGATCTGTGCCATGTATTTCCAATGTGATAAAAGTAACTGTGAGTAACTGAAGATGTTTCCAGTTTGTGTTAATAAAATACATCTTTTTAAAGAATGGAATTCTTCAAAGATTGGCAAATTTTATTTTATTTCATTAGCTTTAATGTCACTGCCATATGGACTGTGAAGAAAAGTGAACCATTAGATCAGAGGGACTGAGTTATCAGCATGACACAGAAAGCTCTGATACAATTGTTAAGGATAAGCCCCGGAGTGATTTATTGCCTGCATTGTATTAGCCACAGAGGAGTTATGATATGCTCCCCATTCCTGTATCATATTAGGATTTTATTAGTCTAATATGACATGGTAATATAATATATGCTTACAATTCCCATCCAGTGATCCTTTCCTTGGTTGTGGGGGCTGGAGAAGGTTCTGTGTGCATCATACCCAGGGAGGATGGGGGATTCCTGGGGATGCTCAGTAGCTGAGCCATCTCCTGCCTTCCCAGGAGGGACATGGGGCCTTCACCTTCTGCAGGCACCCCAGGCCGCCTGTGTGACACCAAATCCCAAATTACCAATGCTGGCTCCTTCCTGCATCTGGGGCAGTGAAGGATGGAGCTGGCACTATGATCCTTGCTGGCAGCCAAGCTCCTGGTCTGGGCTGAGTCCTGACCTGGGAAATCGTCCCTCACATGAGAACAGAGGCACCAGCTGTGCCAGGTGTGCTGTGGTGCCAGCAGAGCCCATTTCCCTGGGTTCAGGGTGGCAGGAAGGATTTCACAGGGTCTGGGCAAAGGCTCTGTGTGCCCAGCACAGAGGGGAGCCCGGACTGTGCTCCAGCTCAGCTCAGCTCAGCTCAGCTCAGCCTCGGCTCTGTGTGCGCTGCTGTGCTCATCACTGTGCCCCCCTTACCCCACCTCCCTCCTCACGTCACCCTGCCCTCTGGAAACTCAACTTCCCCAACAAATCCTGAAGACAAACTTTTGTTCAAAGTTTCCCCGGTGTCCCCATGTGTGTCTCGGAGCCCCGTTCGCCTGGGAGCAGTCGGAAGCAGACGCTGTTTGTAGCCTCATTTTTGCCTCCAGCAGCAGCAGCAGGAGGAAGGAGTTCAAGCATGTCAGCGCTACTAGGTGCTAAATCCCAAAATCTATATCAAAGCCTATTTGATCATCTTCCTGTCATTGATATAATAAAAAGGATTAATTTATTGGAGACTGCCAAAACCCTCATGTGGCAACAAATTTAAGGATCGTGTTTACACAGCCTAATTAAAACCAATTATTTTCATTCCTCTCCGTGGTGCTAATGCAGGTGCTGATGTTTGTGCTGGAGCTCCTGTTGAACCCCCTGTTCCGGGGGTGGGTGGGGACCCAGCGGTGTCCCCATGGAGCATCTCTGTGGGCAGTGACCCCGGGAGGGGCAGGGGCCCTCCTCTTCCTCTTCCTCTTCCTCTTCCTCTTCCTCTTCCTCTTCCTCTTCCTCTTCTCTTCTCTTCTCTTCCTTTCCTCTTCCTCTCTCTTTCTCTTCCTTTCCTTTCCTCTTCCTCTTCCCTCTTCCTCTTCCTCTTCCTCTTTCCTCTCCTCTTCCTTCCTTTCCTCTTCCTCTTCCACCTCCTCCTCCTCCTCCTCCCACTGCCCCGACATGCAGGAATATCACCTCGTGAAGGGGGAGAAGGGAGGATTCAGGAGAGCAGACAGGGCCATTGCCCATGGTGGGAGATCACCTATTAACGCTTGCTATTTGTATAATAAAAGGTTGCATTTTTTTTTTTTTTTGGTGGTAAAATTCAGCATAAAGAGCACGCGTCATTAAGTATGGAAATCCAGAATTTTATTAGCAATCTGCTAGATCTGAACTGACGCCAATTAAACAAAAAAGATATCATTTATAAAAAGGCAGAGTTCAAGTTGTATTAAATATGAAATGCAATTTTCTGCTGGTTGTGATTTATTACCATTGGTACATTGTTCAAAGAAGCATGTTATATTTCAATAGAGAAATATTGTTTATTCATTAATATTTTAAAACTTGCTTATTGCTGTGTATGACTCTCCTGCAGAATGAAACTTATGATTTAAAACATGAATTAATAAACACATTTGAAAGTGTTAGACAATATCATAACCGCTCATTTTTCATTTTACTGAGAGCATATTAAACTTTTATAATTCTGTGTGTACTATTATTTCCCAAATAAAGGTATGGTCCCTAAATTGCTAATTTCAGGTACAGATGAGAGAAAGCAATAACAGATGTTGGGAATCAGTCACTATGTTCTGCTAATGCGGGCTCAATTCTTTTGTTCTTACCTTATCACAGATCTCCTGTTTTGTGGCACAGCTCACTAAGAGAGCCCGGGTGCCTTTCCCGAGGGGATTGAGGGTTTGGGAGAGAGGAAAGGGAAGGTTCCATGGAGAGGACAGGGAGGGTTCCAGGGAGAGGACAGGGAGGGTTCCAGGGAGAGGACAGGGAGGGTTCCAGGGAGAGGACAGGGAGGGTTCCATGGAGAGGGACAGGGAGGGTTCCATGGAGAGGACAGGGAGGGTTCCATGGAGAGGACAGGGAGGGTTCCATAGAGAGGACAGGGAGGGTTCCAGAGAGGACAGGGAGGGTTCCAGGAGAGGACAGGGAGGGTTCCAGGAGAGGACGGGAGGGTTCCAGGAGAGGACAGGGAGGGTTCCAGGAGAGGACAGGGAGGGTTCCAGGAGAGGACAGGGAGGGTTCCAGGAGAGGACAGGGAGGGTTCCATGGAGAGGACAGGGAGGGTTCCAGGGAGAGGACAGGGAGGGTTCCATGGAGAGGACAGGGAGGGTTCCAGGAGAGGACAGGGAGGGTTCCAGGAGAGGAAAGGGAGGGTTCCATGGAGAGGACAGGGAGGGTTCCATAGAGAGGACAGGGAGGGTTCCATGGAGAGGACAGGGAGGGTTCCAGGAAGAGGACAGGGAGGGTTCAGGGACATGGGAGTTCATGAGAGGACAGGGAGGTTCCAGGGAGAGGACAGGGAGGGTTCCATGGAGAGGACAAGGAGGGTTCCAGGGAGAGACGGGAGGGTTCCAGGAGAGGACAGGGAGGGTTCCATGAGAGGACAGGGAGGGTTCCAGGAGAGGACAGGGAGGGTTCATAGAGAGGACAGGGAGGGTTCAGAGGGACAGGAGGTCAGGGAGAGGACAGGGAGGGTTCAGGAGAGGACAGGGAGGGTTCCAGGGAGAGGACAGGGAGGGTTCCATGGAGAGGACAGGGAGGGTTCCATGGAGAGGCAGGGAGGGTTCCAGAGAGAGGACAGGGAGGGTTTCCAAGGAGAGGACAGGGGAGGGTTCGCAGGAGAGGAGACAGGAGGGTCAGGGAGGACAGGCGATAGGAGCAGAGGTCCAGGAGAGGACAGGGAGGGTTCCATAGAGAGGACAGGAGGGTTCCAGGGAGACAGGGTTCCATGAGAGGACAGGGAGGGTTCATAGAGAGGACAGGGAGGTTCCAGAGACAACAGGGAGGGTTACAGGGATGGGGACTGGGACCAGGAGAGGACAGGGAGGGTTCCCATAGAGAGGCACGGAGGGGTTCCATGGAGGAGGACAGGGATGGGTTCCAGGGAGAGGACAGGGAGGGTCCCATAGAGAGGACAGGGAGGCGTTCCATGGAGAGGACAGGGAAGGGTTCCAGGGAGAGGAACAGGGAGGGGTTCCAGGGAGAGGACAGGGAGGTTCAGGAGAGGAACAGGGGAGGGTTCCAGGAGAGGAAAGGGAGGGTTCCATGAGAGAGGACAGGGAGGGTTCCAGGGAGAGGACGAGGGAAGGGTTCCATGGAGAGGACAGGGGGTTCATGAGAAGGACAGGGGGAGGGTTCCATAGAGAGGACAGGGAGGGTTCCAAGGAGAGGACAGGGAGGGTTCCAGGGGAGGAGGCACAGGGAAGGTTCCATGGAGAGGGAACAGGGAGGGTTCCAGGAGAGGGACAGGGGAGGGGTTTTCCAGGAGAGGATCAGGTGAGGGTTCCAAGGAGCACGACAGGGAACGGTCCAGGGAGAGGACAAGGGAGGGTTTGCGAGTGGAGAGGTCCAGGTGTAGGGTGGTCCAGTTAGGAGGGAGGTATGAGGTGATGGGGGTCCATGGGGAGAAGGCCAGGGATGGTTCGAATGGAGAGGATGCCAAGGGTTTGAGGGTTCTTCAGGGAAGAGGACAAGGGTGGGCGGGAGCGCGTGGTCATGGAGTAGTATGCGGGGAGGTGTTCGTGCAGGGAGAGGCACCAGGGAAGGCGTGGTTCGTGATTACAGGGAGAAGGACAGGGTGCAGGATGGTGGTTCGCCAGGGGCAGCCAGAGAGCTACTATAAGGATTGTGAGGTTGCCAGGGAGAGGACCAGGAGGGTTCCACGAGGAAGACAGGGAGGGTTCGCAGGAGAGGAGGGAGTGGTTCCAGAGAGACGGAGTCCTAAAGGGAGGGTTCCATGCGAGACCGGACAGGGAGGGTTCCTAGCAGGGTGTGGCAGGAGAGGCACAGGGAGGCCATGAGAGAGGACAGGGAGGGTCCAAGAAGAGGAAGGGAGGGTTCCATGGAGAGGAAAGGGAGGTATCCAGGAGAGACAGGGAGTTCCAGAAAGGACAGGAGGGTGTCCAGTGAGGAGACGAGGAGTTTCCAGGAGAGACAGGGGGTTCCAAGAGGGACTAGGGAGGTTCTCTGAGAGGAACAGGGAGGTTCCAGGAGGACAGGAGGTTCAGGAGAGGACAGCGGGTTCCAGGAGAGGACAGAGCGGAGAAGGTTCCAGGGAGAGGACGTGGAGGTCCGATGAGGGACAGGGAGGGATTCGGGATGTGTGCCAGGAGAGGACAGGGAGGGTTCATAAGCAGGAGTTCAGGGAGAGCAGAGGAGGGTTCCAGGTGATGGGCCAGGAGAGACAGGGAGGGTTCCGAGGTCCGCTGTGCCGCAGCTTGTGTCGCTCTCCTAATGCCGAGAAAGGTTGATCGAGGTGACATCACTAAAAATGAGGCCGAAAAATATTTATACAAATGTGATAGAAGCTAGTAATGAAGATCCTGAGGAGCTCGGGTTATTGTGCTCACCCACACTGAAAGCACTTAAGGGTCTGGACCAAAAGTGGTGATCCCTCGGACTCATTATTCTGAGTCTGTTATATCGACTCACCTTGCAGCTGCTTGATTCAAACTAACCTTTTTTTGTATCTTAAAATCTCTGCTGCCAGAGCCTTGCTGTATTACCATAACAATAACCAGTATTGCAATTTAAGAACTCATTTTTCCTCAAATAGAAAGTGCCAATCAATTTAAGGAGCAGGAGAGGCACATGCTGGGACCTCACCCTCCTGCTCCAGCCCCTTCTGGGTGGGAAGCATTTTCCTGCACATCCTCCTGGCACTGCTGCTGCTCTGCAGCACACGCTGGGCTGGGGGATTCACCTCAGAGCCTTTAATCTTTGGGGGGAGGTAATGGGAGGGATGGGGAGTGACATTTGGGACACTTTTCTAGCGCATGGCAGGAGTGGGGTCTCACTCTGTCTCTGCTGCCTTCCAGTCAAGGGTCCGAGGTGATGGGGAGGGGTCAGGACATGTCAGATTATGGGGCTGGGGAGGGTCCAGGACATTTCAGAATTGGGGCTGGGGAGGGGTCCAGCGACATGTCAGATTATGGGGCTGGGGAGGGGTCCAGGACATGTCAGATCATGGGGCTGGGGAGGGTCCAGGACATGTCAGATCATGGGGCTGGGGAGGGTCCAGGACACATCAGATTATGGGGTTGGGGACGGGTCCGGGCAGCACCGGTACCTGCGCCTCGCATGATCGATGGTGGCCCTCACACCCGACAGTTCCTCTGAATTAACCATTCACTTCTTCACTGGGCAAAGCAAATCGGCAGAGCTTATTACTGCAAGCCAGTCAATTAATTAAAGTTCAGTGCTTAATCAGGTTGCAGTGGTCATCAAGGGGGCACAGGGATTGCTCTCTCCTGAGCACCATGCTCAGAGGTTAAAGAAGCAGTGCACAGTGCCCATTGGTCCCTGTGGGATTCCCCTCAAATTGGTCCCCAGTTTGTCCCCCTGGTCCCAGGGCAGTCCCCTGGTGCTGGTTCCTCTCTCAGGGCTCTGTGCTGGGCTCAGACTGGGGCTTTGTGCTGCCAGTCTGGGACAGTGTTGGGAGGTGCCACCGGGCACTGTGGGGTGCAGGGGGTGGCCAGGGTCATTGTCACCCCAAGAGCCCCCAGCTCCTCCTCAGAGGAGCCACACAAGAGGCTTCATTTGGAAATCCATGTTCCCCCACCTTGGCTGGACAAAGAACTGCAGCAAAATCTGCTCTGGGCACAGAGGGACCATCTGTGGGACAGGAGGGCTCTGAGCTGGCTGAGAGTGGGGACAGGAGGGGACACAGGGGAACTGCAGGCACCCAGCAGAAAATGCCTTTCCAACAGCCCATGTGTTTGTGAGACTCTCCAGCCCATCCATAACTGGGAAGGAGATGCTGTCCAGCCACACGGGCAGCAGATTCAATTAGGTTTCTCTCTCCCAGAATGTGGCATGAGAAGCAATCTCTCTTTTTTTGAAGAATGTAATAACAGAGTGCAATGGAAAAGCGTCGAAGAGTCTCCAAGAACAGGACCCTTGCCTTAAATCTTGAAAGCAGTCAAGAAAAATATGTTGTTTACCTGAATTTGTTTTTCATAAGGTCTCCCAGAGGATTAATAAACTAACCTTTCGTCTGTGAACACCTGGTCCTACACACCATCAATAACAGCTCAGTGGGACAGGCAGGAGCCTGAACAGAGTCCCCAAAACGCCGGTGACAGAGAGGACACCCAGAGCTCTGCCCGTCCCTGGGGCTCTCTGGCTCCACAAACTGAGCTGGGCTGGGCCATGTGCCCAATGTGGCCCTGAATGCAGGGCTGGGGCTGCCCAGCAGAGCAGAGCTCACCCATGGGATCACTGCGTGATGGGGACAGACCCTGGCACTGCCCTGTGGGGTCTGGGGGTGCCAAAGGAGCCCTTTTAGGAGCCCCCTCCCACCCAGCTGTGCTGGGAGCTGCCATCCCTTAATGGATTGATCGGCTCCCACTGTCAGCGCTTACTCAGATAATTCAATTTATCAAATCCTATTAACTAGTGAAAGATTTTTTGATCGTTGAATTGTTTCCTATGTTAGGCAAGTCATTTTGGTTCCTCTCACTTGGAAATCCGCTTCCCATTTGCGAGAGCTGGTGATGGAGCCATTGCCCTCTGCTCTGATGCTCTGAGGGTGGGCGAGTACAGGGCAAATGGGAAAAAAGAGACACCCCAAACACGTGGCCTCGCAGGGTCCCACGGTGTCCCAGTGTCCCTTGGTGTCCCCTGGTGTCCCCTGGTGTCCCTTGGTGTCCCTTGGTACGTGGGACCATCCCTGCAGCTTTCCTGTAACTCCCTCTCAGGCACAGGCAGGGTCTGGCAGCAGTTCCCCTGCAGCCCATGATGCCTGATCAATCAGGCTGATCCGAAATAGAGCCCAGACAAACTTAAGAGAATGAGAATACACAACTTTAATCCAGGCCTAACAGGCCCCCTGGTACATTAGGGCAGACAAAGCCTCCTCCTGAGGCTACACCCAAAAATGGACACTGAGTCACGGGATCTTCACCTTTTATCAGTTCTGCCTTATTAATATATTGGGTGTTAATTCTCCAATGATCTTTACAGGTGATGGTGTCACCCACCCCAAACTCGATGTTGTTTCCATATTTTGGGGCTCTGAGGTGTCCTTTGATTCAGGCTCAGAGAGGGATTGTTTTGTCTAAAGATGAGAGAACAGGAGTTTTTAGTGCTGTACTAGAGCAGTACAAGAATACAGATGCATGAAAATAGAGAAACTAAAAATCCTAAGGCATCACCCAAACTGTCCCTGTGCCCCCCGGGCACCCCCAGACACGGAGCCCAGTGCTGCAGGAGGGCCCGGGGCTGCTGTGGCAGCTCAACTTTGGTTCCCATTTTCGATTCTTTGTTTCCATCCCCCACCCCCATCCTGATGCAAACTCCCCTCTCCGTTTGTTTCCATAGAAATCCTCAGCTGTAAACCCTTAAGTAACTTTTTTCTTTATTTATAGTGTGGTATTAATGTCCTTTCAAGCCAAGGACTCCAGGAAATGAAATAATAGAAAAGGCACCACTTTGAAAAGCATCCAGGCATTTATTGTTAGTAAGTGAAAAAGTAACATGAGCATTTAAAGAAAATATTGGCAGATAAATTGGGTTTTAAAGAAAATATAATTGGATATAATTTCTGTTTCATTCAGTTAAATATTTATTGTTTTATTGACTTATTTTCTTTCATTTATAATAAGAACTTTAAGCTGAAATTTAATTTTCTTGATATAAGTATACGTTTTCATAGAAAATTTGGCATTAAAAAATGTTATCTCAGACATTAATGGCTTTGATAAAAGCACACAGCTTGTGCAAGGGTTTGCTTTAGATATTTCCAACCTCAGTAAATATGAAGAAATCTCTATAATCATCATTATCATAACAATTACTATTATTCTAATTAATGGGTAAGGCTAATGGCAATGCATCCACATGGAAAATCGGTGCTTGCTGCATATTTGAGTTCTTCCCACAGTTTTTGCTGAGTTCTGCAGAATTTGAGCTCCTCAGAGGAGCCTTGGACAGGGCAGGGGCAGCTGAGGTCCTGTCGGGGTGAGAATGGAGCAGAGTCCGTCCTGGGCTGGGAGAGAGGGCTCCTTTGGGATCGCAGACAGACAGACGGACAGACAGACAGAGCCGGCAGCACCATCACAGACAGACAGACAGGCAGACAGACGGACAGACAGTGGCGTCCATCCACAGACAGACGGACAGAGCCCCCATCCCCATCGCACACAGACAGACAGACGGACAGAGCCCCAGCCCCATCGCACACAGACGGACAGAGCCGGCAGCACCATCACAGACGGACAGACAGACAGACAGAAACCCCCATCCCCATCGCACACAGACGGACAGACAGACGGACAGAGCCGGCAGCTCCATCACAGACGGACGGACAGACAGACACCCCCAGCCCCACCGCTCACAGACGCTTTCCGATCATCTCGGTGGAGGGGGTCACCCATCAGTGCGGGCGATTTTCTCCCCATGGGAGCCCTCGGTGATGCGGGCAGGAACAGCCCGGCTCAGGGATGCAGCCAAACCACTGCAGATGGAAATGGAGTTTGGATTCCAAGAGGCGAGAGGCTCTGGGCTGCATTACCAGCCCCTGGAGCCGCCTGTCCCCCTGAAATATGTCACACACACTTCAAACCTTTCCATTTTTATGGGCTGCTTTAACTGCGGCACGGATCCGCTTATATCAACAACAGCGAAAAAATGTCCGGCAAGAAAAGGCCTGAAATGGTAAATATTTAACAGGTCCTTTCTGTCCTCTCCTTCTATGTATTAAAATAATTAGTTTAACAAAGAGGGCTCTGTTCCCCCGTGTCTGAGCACGACGTGTCTGGTGCAGCTCGCAGCTGTAATTCAGTCTCGGGCTCTGCTGGCATTTACACGCGCTGCTCCGCGCTGCTCTCCCGCTTTATGGTGTCAGCAGGACATCTGGATTGAATTACAGCTCTGCATTCGGTCCGGAGCCGGGGATTGCTCCAGATGGTGGGTGGTGAGTCCTGTTTTAGGGATACCCTGAGGACAATCAGGAGAGCAGATGTGGGATGCCATTCCCGTCCCCAGTGCCACATTGAGCCTGCGCTCTGCCCGCTGTCCCCACAGTGCCCAGAGCCCCCAGCCTCGGCCAGAATCCCGCCTCTCCTACCCAGAACAAAAATTCCCGCGCACCCACAGCCACCAAGAACCCAAAAAGGCGTCAGGTCTATAACACACTATACAGCATACATTTCTGCTGATAGTTCTGTGAAACAGTTACTCCAACCAACCCCTCATACAAACCTCTCCACACAATCCCGTTATGAGAGAAACAGCACGCTGTTAGGAAGCTCGCACAATTGGGACTTCATTATCCCACCAGCCTTATAACGAATACCCGAGTAAACTTTCATGATGATCTGTGCTTTAAATTGACCCCGACTGAGTGAAATAGAATTGGTGATAAGGATGCCGTCCTGACAATTCCTCTCGACATCACCAACAGAAATAGGTTGGTCAGACCGCACCTAGGACAGCATGCTGCTTTTACTAAGTACCGCAAAAATCGTGACGGCTTGGCAATTCAAGTTCTTAACCACAGAACAAAAATAGGAGATATTATGGTTCTTAGACCAGCCAGCAAGTCATCACGATGAGGGGAAAGACACAGAGCTGCTACGAGGCATATTCCAATTCTCCCCCACACAACCAAGAGGACACAAGCAAGGCTCCACCGCCACCCGGCCGACCAATGACACCACCCCGAAGAGAACCGCACTATAACCCACTCCTGGCTTGCCAAAAACAAACTGCCTGGACTTCCAATACCCTGGTGTAGCACCACCTCCCTCCCCCCATGTTCAGGGCACGCTGGAAACAGAGCCAAAACACCTGCAAGACCGTAGATGACGAAATTTCACAGGGTGCCCCAGGGGCATCAGAGAGATCGAGAATCCCAGGCGCCACTCGTAACCAGCCAGCCAGGTATTACTCCTTCCCATAGCGCCAAGCCGGATCATCAAATGTTTCTCACCTGGTGAAAAGACTTTATTCCTCACAGGTCTGCTTACATTGTTCCTGAGCCTAAGTACCATGTTTCTACTTACAAAATGCTTAGGCCCTTTCGCCTAACTCCCATAACTAGGTCCAATATCCTGTCCCTCCCCCTTCTGCATAGACAGCAAGCCTATTAACCCACCACTGCATGGCCATGTTCCTGCTTCTTCACCAAAGAAAGGACTTGACACTGCTGAAATGAACCTTCCCATTGCCTTTGCCGAGGTCCAAACCCACTCACAGTTTCCAACGCCAACCACCCCAGCAACGCAGGTGTATCCAAAGAGAGAATGAAGCAAATGCAGAGCATCACTCCACCTCCCACTGAATTCCGAAGTCACTAAACTGTAAAACATCCTGTCCGTGCATTTCATAGCACCTGATGCCATGCCCACCGTTACATTCTTGGCGAGTCCAACGCACCCTCCGCAGGCCTTGCTATTTTGAAAAATCCACCTACGCTCTTCACACGCAGGGATATTGGTAATTTTGATAGATCGTCATTTCACCTCATGACAAAACCACCTGGTGATGCTGGCTTCCATATTCGATTCACACATATTTTTCTTCCCTATATCTCGGCATAAAAGCAGAATGACACAACTCTCTCACGAAGCGTTTAAATTCCAAAATACACTCGACATCGCAACACCTCATCTTTTGTGTTGGCAATGAATCCTCAGTGACCCTCACTATAAGAATCTGTAGGGCGAATATCAATCCTAGAAACTATATCCACTTCCAGGCACAACATAAAAATGCATCTTTAGCATCTGACGGTAGCCCAGTGTCGAGAGGGTATGGTGGTATCATCCTTGGTCTGCACAATCTACAGCACAGTCCCGAGCACTATGTCTCAGCAATTTCTAGCGTTCTATGCTAGAGCCTGACATCACCGGACTGATGTGCCACATCACTGCCACAGAAGCCAAGCAGTGCGTTAGCGCAAAAACGCCAGGTATTGACTCACACACCTGGACCATTGTTGTTGGCTACTCTCCCAAGGCCTCATACTCTACCCTCCACGTGCAGCCAAAGAGTGTTAAATTTGAGCGCAAGACCCAATAGTACCCCATGGCCGACAGAGGGCAGTGCTTCTTAAACAGCTTACCTTAGCTTGATGAGATACCCCGTAATAACAGCACTTCCTTCTGCCCAAAACCCCCGGTACGTCTAAACCGGTATATTGGTCTGTTATTTTGCTCGTAAGAATAGAATTCAACAGTCCCCTAACCGAGTTTAATGGCCTCACATTTCTGTTTTTAAAGAACACAGGGAGCACACATAGAAGCGACACGCGCCAACCTCAAGTGTGTACGAAAATGGGTGCGATTGTCGCCACTTTCTGTTGTCAAAAATAAACGTATCCCCTCATGCCTGAGAAAACATATCTGAAGAGCCATTGAGTCCAAGCCATTCATCACCTCATTCTAGATCTGAGCTCTTCAGAAGAGCGACAAACCAAAATCAGGTCCTTATTAGTCTCTAACAAGAATCAACTGCGACAGCCCCAATGTGGACAAGAAGAATTTATTTTTAAAAGTTTTTTGGAGACATGTCAATCGGCCCCCAATGGCAACATAACTTGTACTATATGTGAAAAGAACCACTTACAGCAGCATCCTCGTCCCTGACAAATCTCACAACCCACCAGTCCAGTCCCGGCTGCAGTACATGACACTCAGCAATACCCAAGTTGCCTTCCACTGTCCCCACTGGACAAATCAAGTTACTGGATCAATTCTCACATATTTCTGACCCCCGTGGTACTCCAAAAACTAAACTATTCTAAGACGCCTCATTCAATCGCCCCCGGCTTAATGGCCAATCATAATACATTACATCGTTCATCCTCCATTATAAGGGAACCCTTACACCTGATTCAGTTAAATATGATCAGAGTAGAAACAAGTCAAAAAAAATACGAGGTAATACTGACCCCGGTTTGGCTATTCACCGCCCCCTCCGTGCGCTCCGAGGGGGCTGTCGGGTCTGTCCGTGTTTCGGCTCTCGGACCGGGCAGTTTTTGGAATTGGTGGCGCCCGGGGCAGGTGCAGAGAGCAGCGCTGGTCCGGGCAGGGATGAACCACTGAGCTGGCTCTGAGCTCACCCTGCTCCAGCCAGGACCTTCCCTCATCTGTCTTGGTAATCAGAGACAGCACATTGATCAGTCACGGTGAGAGCTGGAATAATTGCACACTCAAAATAGCACCGATTTCAATCTTTCCGATGATAATCTCTACCCTCGTGCTGGAGCAGCAGCAGCAGGAGTTCCTGGGCAGCGGGAATGCCAGCGGGCAGAGAGGGGAGTGGGGAAAGCTGGCATTCCCAGCCGGGCTGGGCTCCAGGGTTAGGATTAGGGCTAGGATTAGGATTAGGGTTAGGTTAGGGTTACAGAGACCCTGGTGGGACACACAGCCCTGGTGGCAGCAGCTCTGGGGGCTCCTGGCTCTGTCTGTCCCCACTCCCAGCAATGGGCACCGCTGCCCTCGCCCACCCAGCGCTGCCACCACCACCCCCTCCTCTCCCGTCTGCGGTGCCCACCCTTCCAGCAGGATCTATATCTTTCCATAGGCAGTTTGTTTCATCACAGTAACATAATAATGTGCTGAGAAGAGCTCATAGTTGTGAATTAATGTTTAAAAGCTCTCACTTTTGGGTTGTTGAAATGAATGTTAATTTGACGAATGGCAGCCATTGGGATGGAGGCAGCATTAACATGGAAATCAGAGTTAACCTCCAGCGGGGCGGGCGCAAGGTGAGAGCAGCAGCCGCCGCAGCCGCTGTAGTTTTTCACCTGATGCTCCCACTGTAAATACTGCCAGTGCCCGATCTATTTATAGAACTGTAATTTAAAGGCTAGTTCAGGGAAATCTGAATGACATCTCCTTAAGAGAGGCAATCGTGGGGTATCTTGGAATATGTCAGGCAGCTCTCTTGCTTTCTCTCTCAAAAATACTCATATGTCCACTAAATCAATTTGCTTTTCTCTTGTAACTGCATTTGCAGGGCCATTCTTTTCCATTTTCTGTCACTGTCACACGCTAATTCATGTCACTCTGCAGCGCAGGAGGGCCAGTGCCTGTCCTCTGCACAGCACGGGCACAGCACAGCTCACCATCCCTGGAGCTGCACCCAGCCAGAGGGGTCCGGGGGGCTCAGGGTCACATCCCGGGGTGCTGTGGGGAGGAAGAATCCTAAGCACTTCCACTATTTATTTTTTTTTATTTTTTTTTTAGTTTACCTCATTTTCCATCAGTTTTTACTGAAGAAGTGACCAGCATTCCTGGGCTCCAGGTGCTTTGGAGGGACTCAGGTCCATGCCAGGATGGCACCCATGGTGCCAAGGGGACTGTCCTGTGGCAGGAGCAGCCCTGGCAGCTCTGCCCTGCTGCAGCTCACCCAGCCCTGGCACATGAACCAAGAGTGGCTGAGCTCAGCTCATTCCTCTGTTGTGGGGTTCTCTGCAGGGCTGCAGATTCTCGGGGTATTGCTCTTCTCTTGCACTGTGGGATGGTGCACCTCATTGCAGTCAGATGTGGTTGTTTCAGCCTTTCAAAAGAGTAACTTTCACCATCTAAATGAGACAAAAAGGGAAGAAATGCCTCACAGCCTCTACCCATGCCCTGAAAAGAGCTTTTTCTGATGGAACTGGAATACTGGAAATAATCCAGAGGAATTCAGAAAATGAACCTGTCAGAAGAATATTTTAATAAACCCCCTTTTTCAAGCACAATATCAGCAGCTCACACCCCTGCTCTGGCAGCTGCAGAGAGCCCGGGCAGGCAGGGAGCAGAGCCAGCAGAGGGGCTGGAGATGCACATTCCGGGGTCCTGGGGCTGGGCCTTTGTCACTGTCCCTGTCCCCTCCGTCCCTGTTCTCTGTGTCTGTTCCCTGTCCCTGTCCCTGGCCCTGGCCCTGGCCCTGCCAAAGGGCACTTTGCAGAGGCTGCATCCTCCTGGTGCAATTATCGCTCTACATTTGCCTGAGAGAAGGTTCTGGAAGGTGGGTGATCGGCCAATGTTGGACTCCATGGTCTTGGAGGTCTTTCCCAGCCTTTATGATTCTGTGATTGATTCTGTGATTGATTCTGTGATCCTGTGGAAGGTGTGGGGACACGGTTGGAGCTCCCTTTCCAGGCAGGTGAGCAGTTCTGGTGGCTGTGAGAGCCATCACCACTCCTCTCCCTCCCAACATTTCCTGCCCTGTGCCTGGCCAGCCCGTGCCATCAATGAAAGGGGAGCATCTTGAAGAGGACTTTCATCAAAAGTTGGAAGGTGCAGGCAGCGTGTCACCGTTCCTCATCAGGGTGCCATTGTAATGCTCTGTCATTGGAGAGACGTTCATATTGACAGTGTTGTGAAGAATGTCCTGCTCTCCCTGCATGCCTGCATTTGATAGAGTTGAATAATGGAGCAGATATGATGGATTAGAAAAATTCCCCAGCTAAGGTCCCTAATTATAGAGTTTTACCTGCCCAATTAAGGTGGAGTACTTGAGAGAAAACCAGACACCAACTCTCTGCAGGCACCCAAGTGCTCTGGGAAGCAGGAGCAGCAGTGACAGTGCTGGGTAGAGAATTACTGGAATTTTATCCTTCTGAAATGTCGCCTTGCTGATGTCTGTGCAGCAGGGAGCTCAAATGCCCTCAGAGGCTGAGCAGGACCTGTAAATGGTGCTGAGCCGAGCTCTGAGCTCAGGGTGTGGATTCCAGAGCAGAGTCTGAGCATCCCTGCCGTGCCCTCTGCCCTTTGCCCTTTGCCTGTTCAACCATCAGCCAGACTGGAACCCTCAGCGAGGAGCCAGAGTGGTGTCATTCCCAGGGAATGTGGGATTTGGGGCTGCAGTGCACACCCTGAGCCAGCCCAGAGTCCTGGAAATCCAGACATGTGACAGAGAGAACTTTTTAAAGGAAATAATTCGGCTGTCTGCAGCCTAAAGATGAATTATCGTGGTTTTCTTTTAATCATCTTAAAAACCAAAGGTGGTGTTGGTCCTGGAGGGGCTGGCAGGTGACACCCACGGTGTCTGTGGTGACATTTGTCACCTGAAAGGGCAGGAATGGTGGCACAGAGCCCCTCACCCCTACCAGGACCAACAGCTGGCACAGAACATTTCAGCATCCAAATGTCCCTCTGCCCCCCTGTAGTGGTGGGACAATTATCCCATAAATTATGAAATAAATGCTGTGCTGGGGCTCTGCAGTCTGTTTACCCGAGGTGTGCTTTCTTCTCAGATATTCCCTCTGGCTGCTGAGGGATGCAGACATGCCGCTGCTTTTTTCTTTGCCCCTGCCTCCCTTTCATCTGCTCCCGTGATGAATTGGAGGGGAGAACTACCCAAGCCTGTCTGTTTTGGCTTAGATCAGCTTTTCTTCTCATTATAATTTAAGTCTTTAAGGGTGTTCAGCAGGAGCCTGTAAAAGTCAGATCACTCATTGCTGGTGCTGTTGTTTCACACCCACTCGGGCCGGACGCTCTCCTTTGTGCTGTGCAGAACAATGGCTTTGTGCAGGACTGGCACACAGAGGGTTAACCACAAAATCCTCCAAGAGCTGAAAACTATGGATTGAGCAAAATCTCCCTGTCAGCTCTCTGTGATTTTGCTGAGAGCACTTGGACATGCTGGCATTGGATTTACAAATTGAAAATCATTAATAATTCTAACCAGGCTGTGATAAATCTGAGATCAGTCTCGATGAACCTGGACACCATTTCATAAATCAAAAAGATTACTTAGGAATTTTTTAAAATCTGACGTCAAAATGTCATGGTTACTAATGGTTTTTGTAGATCTCTTACAGTGATATATCATTTATCTACGCTACATCTAAAATGTGACACCGGGGCAGAAGTGTGATGTCTTTAATATCATGAATACATTTTATCCCATAATAAAGGTATTAACAACTTCTTGCTGTGAATTGTACGTGAAGTTCTGTGCCTGATTTAGTGCTATTGTTAGATGAACTGGTTTTCCCCCAAATACCTGCAGACAAACTGTTGCTGGCTCTGTGTGCTGAGGGGCTGAGGAGCCTTGAGCAGAGGAGGAGGGGGCTGTGCACCCCAAATCCCCTCTCCAGGCACCCCAAGCAACACCAGGGTGAGAAATGTGGGAGCCAGAATGAGCCAGAGGGCACACACAGCTCACAGCACAGGGCTTGGGCTCATCTTGGCTCTTACAGCATTTCCTCACTCATTGTGGACAGAACACTCTGAGAAAAGTTTACGAGACTTATGGAGTAAAACCCCAGCAAATGACCTCCAGAAAATACCGTCTGAAATGCTCCTTTAGCTGATTAATGGAGTTTATGCTAAATAATATCCCTGAAAATGAAAGTAAGGTCTGAAAGAAGGGAGGAAGCTGTGTCTGTGGCAGTGCTTTGGCTCTGGGATCAAGCACAGGTATGTGACACAGGCTTGTTTGGATGATCTCCATGGTAAAGGATGGCTTTGTGCTTTAGGATGGCTCTGTGCTTTAGGATGGCTTTGTGTTTCATGCCCCATGTTGTGCCAGCTCCAACTCAGGGGCACAGCCCGAAACCTTGGGGTGCTGGAAGATCTGCTGGGAGCAAGGGGCAGTGAAAGGGCCGGGTCCAAACCCATCCTGAGCGCTCTGAACCTGCCCTGGCACCCCACAAACATTAAACATCAGCAGTCAGGTCCAGAGCAGGCCTGGCAGACACTGAGGTGTCTCATTTGGGATCAGCTCTCCGTGCTCCCATTGCACAGTTTGGGTTTGCAGGGTTTCCTCACCCTGTCCATCCCCACAGAACTCTGACCCCACTCTGTGCCTCTCCCCACCCCACAGGGACCCTTTGGGGTGGCAGCACAGGATCCCCTGTGTCAGGGAATGCAGCTTCCTACAGGAGTTCTTCTATTATAAATGGCTTTTGCAGACTTTGCTATAAAACGTTGCATGGCTTTGGTGCATCCTTTTTAAAAATGAATGGTTCAGCTGTTAAAATTTAAAGCGTTGCTCCCATTTTCCCCAGAGTTGGGGATGGGCTGCAGGAGAAGAGCGCTGGCACTGCCCAGCAGAGCTGAGGAGCTATCAGAGCCAAACAGGGAGTGCAGGAATTTAGAGCCAAGCTTTATGGGCAGAGATTACATTCAGAGGTGAACAAATGGTGGTACCAAGTCTATGCAAAGCAAGTGACAAAATGTAAAAATCCTCCCTGCATTTTGAAGGAAAATATATCTTTCTTTCTGCGTGGTTCCCATGAAAAATAGGCTTTTTTATTTCCTTTTTTCATGCTAGGAAATTAATATTTGCCTTTCAAAAAGATTTGGTGAAGGTTTGCATGAAGGTCATTAGCAATCTCACTGGGGAATAAAGAAGGGAGTGATTGAGATCTGCATGGGCTTGGGACTCATTTGTGGCTTTGCTTTACACATAACATTTTTATTAAGAAAATAATACTTTGGGCCTGGTAATTGTGTTGCCAGCTGGGCCGGGGAGGGGAGAGGAGGAAAGCAGAGCACTGAAACCTACTATTTATGTCCCTGCTAGGTACAATTCCAGGCAGGTACGTGTATGGTAAATCTCCTTGAGCTGTCCCCAAAGTCACCCTGAAGCGCCACAACTCTGCTGGTGCTGAGAGGGGTCCTGCAGGGCTGCAGGGGTGTGACAGGGACAGGGGCACAGAGAGAGACAGGGGGGCACAGAGCAAGAGGTGGCAGCAGGGACAGGGTCCCAGGGTGGCACAGACAGTTCCCAGGGTGGCACAGACAGTGCCAGGGTGACACAGGGGACAGTCCCAGGGTGGCACAGACAGGACCAGGGTGGCACAGACAGTGCCAGGGTGGAACAGAGAGTGCCAGGGTGGCACAGATGGTCCCAGGGTGACACAGGGATGTGGCAGGGTGGCACAGGGGACAGTCCCAGGGTGGCACAGACAATCCCAGGGTGGCACAGACAGGACCAGGGTGGCACAGACATGCCAGGGGACACAGACAAACCCAGGGTGGCAAGACAGTGCCAGAGGGACACAGGGGACAGTCCCAGGGTGACACAGACAAACCCAGGGTGCACAGACAGTGCCGGGCACAGACAGTCCCAGGGTGACACAGACAAACCCAGGGTGACACAGACAGTGCCAGAGGGCACAGGGGACAGTCCCAGGGTGGCACAGGGGACAGTGCCAGGGTGGCACAGACAATCTCAGGGTGGCACAGACAGTGCCAGTGTGGCACAGACTGTCCCAGGGTGGCACAGACAGTGCCAGGGTGGCACAGGGGACAGTCCCAGGGTGACACAGACAGTGCCAGAGTGGCACAGGGGACAGTCCCAGGGTGGCACAGACAATGCCAGGGTGGCACACGGGACAGTCCCTGGGTGACACAGACAGCGACAGGGTGACACAGGTGACCGGGGACACTGCAGCTGGGGACAGCCCCAAACCCTCCATCCTCTGGGAGGGGACAAACGAAACAAGAGGCAGTGTCACAGCAGCCTTTGTCTGTCAGGTGGTGAGGTCACCTGCTCCTGTTCCATTTAACTCCCAAACCCCACCTCTAGGATTCAGCTCTAAGCCCTGGAATTCCTTCCAAGTCTTCCTAAAAATTAGCATAGCACGGAGCAGAGAGAATCTGAAGTTGGCTTGTAAAATCTTTTGGAAGGATCATTAAGGGTATTTCATTATCTCCATATTGCCAAGGTCAGGCTGCCCATATTTCCTCTTTAGTGCTGCGATGGGAATATGCTGCGACTGTGGTATAATAGACCAGAAAATGTCCACACTGGGAATGATGGTAAATCAATAAAAACTCATCAATATAACTCCCACTTTCCCAAGGTACTGCAAACAGCCTCAAGTTTGTAATTTACTTACGTATCCTCACCTTTTTCCCAACATTTTTTACACCAACTTCTGAACTTTTTGTCTGTGTAAAATCTTTATGAGAGACAATATATATAAGGGATAAAATGCTTTATTGAAAAGATTATTGATTTTTTTTCAGCCAAGCTGCTTGTGCAGCAGTTCCAGGCTGCTGTCCCAGCAGGGAGAGCTCAGTTTGAGCGGGGCTGAGGTGGGAAGGGATCAGGTGTGGGTTTTCCTGCAGGGCTTTGGGGCTGTTCCTCACATCCAAACCACACTTGGGCTCTTGAGGAGCATCAGGAAAGCTTCAACAAATGGAAGCTGAAGGGTGGTTTCTCCTTCCTTCCCTGGAACACTTTGCTTACACCCTTCACTCTTGCTTCTTCCATTCCTCAGTTTTTTATCTTTATTTTTTGTCCCTTTTTTCTACTCTCCACTTACCTTGGAGGAAACAAACAACCTAAAAGGCATAAACACACAATATCTTGTTTGGGCTGACAAGGGTAGCTCATCATGCACAGTGCCAGGGTGGCACAGGGGACAGGCCCAGGGTGGCACAGACAGTCCCAGGGTGGCACAGACAGGCCCAGGGTGGCACAGGGGACAGGCCCAGGGTGGCACAGACAGGCCCAGGGTGGCACAGACTGTCCCAGAGTGGCACAGGGGACAGGCCCAGGGTGGCACAGACTGTCCCAGAGTGGCACAGGGATGGGGCAGGGTAGCACACAAGGGTAGCACATCCTCTCTCAACAGCTGGAAAAGGGCTCCTGGTCCCCTCCCCAGAGCTCACAGAGCCACAATCCCCATGAATTTGGGGCTCAGGGGGTGCCAGTGACACAGGGGAGGTGCAGCAGGACATCCATCCATTCCGGGGTGGAGAATGCCCAATCCTTTATCATGAGCCAACCGCTGAAATAAAACCAATCCCATTTTATTAAAAGCCCAAAGACACAATTAGATCTTGCAGATTATGCAAATGGCGTGCAGCCCTCTGCCTGCTGGCAATTTGCTGCAGAGCCCTGGGTGCTGCAGTGCTGGGAGCCCTGGCTGAGCCCCTGCCCCAGCCCCTCACCCTGATTAGGGACCCTGACCCCCGGTGCAGCTCCCAGAGCCTGCAGCCCTGATAAATATTCCACAAAATATGAACAGCCTATTTTCTCGTGCTACCCTGACCTTTTCCCCAAGACATCAGAATGTGCTTTTTGCCAGGTACCGTGCACGTATCCCGGGGTCAGGGACCTGCAGGGCTCCATTAACTGTCAGGGGTTTTTTTTTTCCCTGATGTCAGAGTTTACCCCTAGCTAAGCTAATGCATTGAAGAGAGTCTTGGCAGGGGCAATAGACATCGTGTCACCAAGGGCAGAAAGGCCAAGGAGTGGATGGAAAAACCTGGTAGTGGAGCTTAATCAGCAAGTAAAGACCTGGAGGCAGACGGTGTTTGAGCAGAGGACCCCACAGACTCTTTGTGCAAACAGCAGCAGGGCTTAGGCTCCCCTCTGCTCCTTGGGCCTGGCACCAGAGCTGTGGGCACAGAGCAGAGGGTGACAGTGACAGAGAGCAGAGGGTGGCACTGACAGGGGTCAGAGAGCAGAGGGTGACACTGGCACAGAGCAGAGGGTCAGACACGCATGGCACAGCAGCAGAGGGTCAGGACACACACTGGCACAGAGCAGAGGGTGACACCGGCACAGAGCAGAGGGTGGCACTGGCAGAGGACAGAGGGTGGCACTGGCACAGAGCAGAGGGTGACACTGGCACAGAGCAGAGGGTGACACTGGCACAGAGCAGAGGGTGGCACTGGCAGTCCTTGCCCAGGATGTGACAGCAGCCAGGACAGCCACACCCTGAGCCACGTCCATGCAGGGAGCCCCCAGATCTCAGCTTTGGGGTCGCTCACAGTGCTCAGGCACCCGTCAGGGGGGATAAGTGCCTTCTCTCGTTCTGTCCTCTATTTTCTCATTTTTGACTTTTATGGTTTTTCATTTACAAGTCTAATCAGAGAGAGGCAGCAGGATGGAATAGCGCAATCATTCAACAGAGATTAACAATTGCGTCAGCGGCCTACAAGTGTTTGCAGCATCCCCCAGAGCGGCTCCTCCAGGGGAGGGATGGCAGGGGAGAGCAGAGAGAGCTGGGGACACACAGAGTGCCTGGACAGAGAGAGCTGGGGACACACAGAGTGCCTGGACAGAGAGAGCTGGGGACACACAGGGATGCCTGGACAGAGAGAGCTGGGACACACAGGGACTGCCTGGACAGAGAGAGCTGGGGACACACAGGGACTGCCTGGACAGAGAGAGCTGGGGACACACAGGGACTGCCTGGACAGAGAGAGCTGGGGACACACAGAGTGCCTGGACAGAGAGAGCTGGGGACACACAGGGACTGCCTGGACAGAGAGAGCTGGGACACACAGGGACTGCCTGGACAGAGAGAGCTGGGGACACACAGGGAGTGCCTGGAGAGCCCCGGAATTGTCTGCAGGAAGGTCTGAGCAGAGGAAAGGGAAGCTTTCATCACTCGTTCCATTTTCTTTAGGAGCAGTTCTGTGCTGAGAGGGCAGCCCTGCACCCCTGGGTGCCCAGTCTGATCCAGATGGGGTGCAGTGCTCTCTGAACAGGCACAGCCCTTCTCTTGGCAACCCCAATTCACCCTGGGGAATGCGCTCACAGCTCTAATCCAGCTTGTAACCTCCAAATATTTTTGCAGGAAAGAAATAATCAGGTTTAGTATATTGGTAAGAACACACATCACCATTTGAGAGTGCAAATCCCCACCAGTGAGAAGAACGACCCATCCAACTGGGGTTTCAACCCACTGCAAAAGTAATTAAGGGCACAATTAAGCAAAGCACAAAAAACCCTGGGTTTTTTTTTAAATTTTATTTTAGTCACACGTGTAAGCACCGTGTTGACTCAAGGCTGGCACCCCTCTGGGCAGGGCTGGCACAGTTTGTGGCTCTGCCCATCCTGCCAGGTCACCCCTCTCTGCTCCTGACACAAACTGCCTTTTAAGCCTAACAGGCTACAACTGGATTTTTAAGAGCAGTCTGAAGTTAAAAATAGTTGACATTTTGGAAGTGACTGCAAGGTAAAATTCAGGCTTCCACTAGGTTTATAGCCACAGGAAAGGCTTTTGACTACACAAGTGTGCAAAACATGATTACTGCTAAAGACCACAGCAGAAAAAATGCCACATGTTTATAACTGCTGTACACCCAATCAAACACAACAGATTTACTGTCAGGTGAAGAATGGATTGGCAAACATGGTAAATCACATTCTACCATGAAGTTTATTAAGCTTCAAGGCACTCTGGGCGACAGGATGCTGAAGCGAGCAGAAATTCTGAGCTTCCACCTTTGTCTTCCATGTCATTCTAAACTTTTGTGGCCCCAAAAGGGGCAGGAGATGGCACCTGAGTGCCACAGACACGCAGCTCCATGCCACAACTCCCTGCACCAGCCCATAACTCAGCAGCCTTAACCCTCCCCTGAAATGACATCTATATAAATATTGTTAATAGCACTAACATAATGTTAAGTCAGGTTTTACTGGACTCCCTCATACACCCTTTGGATTTATTAGCTATAGGATTTGAAGTAAATTTTTATTAGCCCAAGTTAAACCCAGCTACCATGGGCTTGGCTTTTGGGCTTTCTTTACCCCATCTTTCTTCCTTTATTTGAGCTTGGGCCCCCTTTTCGCAGCCCAGTGCTTCCTCCCTCAGACCCAAACGTCCTCGGATAAATCTTACCAATGAAATATTTATTAATTTTCCTAACCAGTGTTGATCTCATAAATTACCAAGACTTTTTCATGAAATGGTTATTAACATCCATGGCTGTATGTTAATGGCTTATTGACCAAATATGGGATAATTAGACCCTAGGAGCACTGGCCATTGTGATCTATGGGAAGCAGATTTGGCCCTTATTACACCAATGACCTATTTAATATCTACTGATGAATTTAAGGTAGAATCACAGGCAGAATTTGTTTCAAGGAACTGCCCTCCAACTAATGAGCACAAAGATTCTTGTATAAAATCTATTGATCCAGAAAAAAAATATTAACAAAAATCATTTTTTGTAACTGATGATTAATTGTCTAAATTCATCTTAGACTGAGATGCACCAAGAAAACACCAGTAGCCAGATATCTCCTGGGATTAACTGAACAATGAGTCCATTTGACCAGAGGGCCGTGTCTTCTCTTTCAGCCTTGAAGGGTTTAGGTTCTAATTTAAACTGTGAAGATTTATACTAATATTTGTAAAGAATTTGAACATTTATCCATGCAGCAGTGCCAGAAACAGCTGTTTAAACCTGCTGCAAATAAGTGACTTGTGCTTGGTTTCAGTTCTAAGCTGCTGGCTGCTCAAGGAGCCCCCTTCTCCATCATCTCATAATATTTAAAATCAAATTAGGGATAAAAAAAAAGCTAGAAAGGAAGGGAAACGATTTGAAGCACTCAAGCAATAGCCTCCTTGTAGGTCTGAATGCAGTCTAAGAATTAACGTGGTGGTGGTTTTTGTGAATGCCAAAACCTCCTCATGCGATCCAGCAAAGTGCCTGGACCACAGTCCCTGGGCTGGAACTGGAAATGTGCACCTGGAACAGGCACAGACCCGGCTCAGTCGGGGTGAGGACTCAATTAAAAACATTAATTCCTCAATTGATCCGGAGAAAAGCAGCTGAATGAGGGCAGAGGGTTTGGGTGGCCACTACCGTCTCCCCCCCAGCCAAGCTCAGCCCCTCCTGAGCCCCGCTCTGGCCGCTCTAAGCCCCGCTCCTAAGCCCCTCCGCTCTGGCCCGCTCTGAGCCCCCCTCTGCGCGGCGCCTTCTGGCCGCTCTACCGCTCTGGCCGCTTCCTAGCCCCCGCCTGCCGCTCTAAAGCCCCGCCCTCCTAAGCCCCGCTCTGAGCCCCGCTGGCGCCGGTCCCTGGGCCCGCTCTCGCTGAGCCCCGCTGCTGGCCCGCTCTGAGCCCGCTTGCGGCGCTCTGAAGCCCCGCCATGGCGCTCTAAGCCCGCTCCTGCCGTCCTGAGCCCCGCTCCTGGCCGCTCTAAGCCGCTCTAAGCCCGTAGCCCGCTTGGCCGCCTAAAGCCCCGCTCTTCCGTTGGCCGACTCTTGAGCCCCGGCTCTGCCCAGCTCCTGAAGCCCCCCTCTGGCGGCTCTAAGCCCCTCTAAGGCCCCGCTCTGGCCGGCCTCTGCAGCTCCCGCTCTGCCGCTCGGCCCCTGCTAAGCCGCTCTAAGCGCTCAGCCGCTTCTGGCGCCTAGCCCTCCTAGCCGCTCACCCCCGCTCCTGGCCGCTCATGAAGCACCGCTCTGGCCGCGCTAAAGAAGCCCCGCTGGACCCCTCTAAGCCGCCCTGACCGCTCTAGAGCCCCTCTGACGCTGAGGCCCCGCTCTGGCCCGCTCTACCCCGCGCTCTCCTCTGAGCCCCGTCTCTGCCGGCCTGCTCTGCCAAAGCCGCCTCTGGCCGCTCTAGGCCCGCTCTAAGCCCCGCTACTATTTGGCCCGCCTAAGCCCCGCGCTGGCCGCTCAACTCCCGCTCTGGCCCCTCTGAGCCCCGCTCTGGCCGCTCTAAGCCCCGCTCTGGCCGCTCTAAGCCCCGCTCTGGCCGCGCTAAGCCCCGCTCTGGCCGCTCTAAGCCCCGCTCTGGCCGCTCTAAGCCCCGCTCTGGCCGCTCTAAGCCCCGCTCTGGCCGCTCCTCCCTCTCCTTTCCCAGCCTGAGTGGCACAAATGAGGACAGACGGCTTTGGCAGCTCACAGCAGAGATCCTGGAACTCGGCTGATGAGGGACAGGAAACAATTCATTGCCCAAATAAATGCTGTAGTTCCAATATCAGGCAGCCGCCGCTTCTCCCACTCGCTTTAACTTTCAGGTTTTGCACAATTGCTAGCAGTGATTTTAAACCCTTTCTCCTGCCAGATTCAGCTTCTCTGCGAGCAGGAGTAAACCTGAGGGAGGATTAACTGACGGCTGCATGCAGGAATGCTGCAGGTTCTCACAGTTCAGCTGTACCAAGCTCAGGACATGATAACAGGAAATGTTAAACCTCTACTGCATTTTTAAAAATCAAAAACTTCAACCAGTCTTCCACCAGGGTGGCACAAAGCAGATGTTCCTGGCTCAGGCCAGGCTCAGAGCCTTGCCTAAGGCTGTGCTGGGCTCAGAGTGCCCGTGGGACCCCCAGAGAGCCCAGGGCAGGAGCCCTCAGGGCTGGGACACACAGCAGCACATCACTGAAATAAAATGGTCCCAGTGATAAATACAGAGTGCAGGAGCTGAGTGCGAGGAGTGATTCCCAACAGCTCTGTACCTCTCCAAATCACTGCTGGAGACACTGCCTGCAGCGAGAAAGGGGAGATGGGAGCACGTGAAATGAGGAGAAAGTTCCCCAAACTGAGCTGGGGACAAGTCTTGGAGGCCAGTGAAGGGACAGATGACAGGGACAAAGGAAAAACACCACCAGAGATAAAAGGGAACAATTAATATATGAACAATGAAAGCTAGCAGATTAGAAACCAGAGAGCTACCAGCACTGCCCTTGCACACACGTTATTCCCTGATCACAGAAAGGACCCAGGGGCTGCAGTCAGACACTCTGATTTAATAATTTCTATACTTTTTCTGCTGCTCTGGCCTCTCTCAAGGAATCCATCAGCAATTTCTTGAGAGGGACTGATGGGCATTGTCCCTGCCCTGGGAAGGTGCCACTGCTGCTCTTCCTCCCTTTCTGCAGGAGCTCAGCCCCCTTGGCTGATGGGCTTTAACACTCCCCCTCTCCCACACTGCTGAGCCAAATCTGGAGAAGCTGCAGGACAAAGGAAAACACTCGGGAGAGGAGGAGAAAGAGGAAAAAGTGGCAGAGGAGGAGATGGCAACAGCTCCTGAGTCTATCCCAGGTACAACCAAAACAGAAAACGTGATGAGAGCACACCCTGTGGGGCTGCTCCCAGGTCTGAGCCTTCCAAAGCCAAGCTCAGCCAGGACTAAAGGTGCTGAAAGGCCACCCCAGGGCCAGTCCTGCCCTCATCGTCACACCTCCCACTGAGCATCCACCTCAAGGCTGCAGCTGCATCACAGCCAGCAGACACCCAGAGTTCAAAATTAAATACCAAGAAAAGAGAAACAGCTTCCTTTCCACTATCTATTGAGTTCAAAAGGAAAATGCTGTAGATCTTCCGTGTTCCTCACAAAAATGGTGTCACTTCTGAAATGAATCACCTGGAAATTCTCCCTCCTGCCTCTCCCTGCTGCCTCCTTTCCCACCCGAAATCCACTCTTGCCTTTAAGAAAGAATAGGTGCAGATTTTAACCTCTATAACAGACGTTAAATCACATATATTTGTTTTCCTCTATGCTGGGAAAATGTCCCCAAGGAAGCATGTTAAATTTGGGCTTTAAAAGCACCAATTTAGCTATTATGAGTTTTCTATGCTTTTCTATTCAGGGAATGTTTGGCTTGAATACAGTACAGAGAAGAAATAAGATCAGCTCAACTGTTTTAAAGCTGATTGACACCTTGGGTTTTTTCCCTCGCAATCTGAAGCGAAAGAAAAAAATATAAAGGGAACCAGACACTCATTTAAAAGAAATTATTTCCTTGCCTACAGTCCCTGATCAGGGCTGCCTGTGCGGGGAGAAGGAGATCTCATAAAAACCCTTTCGCGGGTTCTTTTTCACATCATTTTGGTTCAGGTTTTGGTGGCAGATGAACTGTATTTCATCAGAGTTTAAAGGAAATTCAAAGCGAAGTTAAGGAAGTTGCTGTAAATGAGAAAAAAAATTCCCAACAAACCCTTTCATTCTAGCTTAACATATCAGCCAAACCAGGAAACAGCTGTAGCAGAAATATTGTTTTTAATAATCGGAGAGAGCGGCAGAGCCGCGGCTTTTGTTGGAACAGTGACCCCCAATGGCGAGAGCGATCGGGAGGGAGGAGACCCCGAGGATGGGCAGAGCGGGGCCGGGCTGGGCTGGGGGGTCCGGCA
>CM019229.1:11705835-11745835 GCA_009741485.1 Malurus cyaneus samueli
AAAGGAGAGATCAGCAAGAATGAATTTCGTCACTTGCAGAGGAGTATATCTTCTATATCCACTGACCACGTGAGGGCCTTATGTTAGATATTCTCTGTGGTTAAGTGCCTGCTGACCGAGGAGATGCAATGCCCACATGCCCATGGGCCACTGCCCGAAGAAGGATGGCAAGAGCCTAGCTGCCGGAGCGAGGGCCAAGAGGGATGGGGCACATTGCCCACTAGCCCACTGCCGAAGTATAAAGCACTGGCCACTGCCCACTGCCCACTGGCCGAGGGGCTGGCCACTGCCCGCTGCCCACTGCCCACTGGCTGAGGGGATGGCACTGCCCACTGCCCACTGCCCACTGGCCGAGGGGATGGCACTGCCCACTGCCCACTGGCCGAGTATATAGCACTGCCCACTGCCCACTGACCGAGGGGATGGCACTGCCCACTGCCCACAGCACAAGGGCTGGCAACTGCCACTGCCATAGAGACAGGCCCACTGACCGAGGGGATACACTGCCTACTGGCCACAACTGACAAGAGGGGCGCTAGGCAACTGCCCAATGCACCACTGCCACACAAATAAGGCCAGGGGATGGCCACGCCCAACTGCGCCACTGGCCAAGAGGATGAGCACTGCCCTCAAGAATGTCCAGAAGAGCCCTGGGTGCATCGGAGGTTTTTAATGGGAAGCTGTTGTAGCCACCTCTCAAGATGAGAGGGAGCTGTGGCACCAGGCTTCCACCCCTGTGCAGAGACTTGAGGGACGATCTCAGCAGTGCAGTCCCCAAGCCCAGCCCCACAATGTTGCGCGCGGGAAGAGCTGCCGTGCACGGACAATATTGGCTTTCTTTATTTTATGTTTTTTTTTTTACCAGTGTCAAAACCAATCTGAGCGGCGGATGCATATATTTAAATTAAAAGTAATTAAAAATGCGCTGCCAGAAAAACACGTGATGGATTCAATGTAAGAAAATGAAGTAATAAAATACTTTATGGATTAACTCATATCAGACTGTTTTGCAAATTTATTTTTCATTATGATACATCCATATCAGATAATGCCTGAATTTATTATGCTGCCTTCAGGCAGGCTGTGTCGGAAACCTCCACAGCCCCATTTGGGTCTGGTGACTGGTGAGCAAGGTTTCTGTCATCATTTCTTAGTGGTCACTTCACCTCAGTAATAATGAACGAGTCAAGCAGGGCTGTTATTTTCTTTAATCTCTTTCCTCATATTAAAAAAATACAGCCAGCCACATCATTATTGCAGCAGGCCCAGAGGACTATTTCCAGGTCATTACTCCAGTTCGTCTGAGCGTCTCAAGGTCCTAAAGGGTTTGGGGTTATATGCAATAAGGCGTTCGTCGACAACATTTCCCCTGAGCCCTAGGTGTTAATGAGAAAGATTTTCCATGTGGCTGTTAACACTGTGTGGTTTAAAAGTCACAAAGAAATGGGATTTCCTCCTCTAGCTTTGTCTGATTGTGGATCTCCGTGTTTGCAGACACGGGAGGACAGTTACCTCTGTAATTGCACAAATTCTGAGAGGGAGAATCTTTACCATGTGTGGGGTAGATTTCCACAAGCCAAATTCGAGATTCCTTTGTTTATTTACTTTTAATTTTGTGTTATTCTGGCAAAATATTTTTCCTCTCTGTGCACAGAAGAAATGCAAACTGCAAAGCTACAGCCAGGCTAATACCATCAAAATTTCAATTTTTTGCCCAAGACAGTGTCCCAACTCTCTAATCTCACTTTTGAAGAATATTTTTGTCTCAGCATCTTCAGCTTTTTACCAAACCAGAGCCCACCACTCTCATGCTGTGCTCTTAGAGCTGCTATGAATTTTAAAATGTGTAAAAATGACAGAATATTAACAATAGCATTGATTTTCCTATTTATTTTTATGCATTTTATTAACTAGACCACTTTCCAGTTGTTACCACTGTGTATTAAATCTATTCTGCAATGCTGGATATGAATCGCAAACAATAAACCAAATTGAATTCTTTATAAAGCAGAAATTTAGAAAAAATACAATTAAAATGTTGCCTGTGCTGCCAGGCCCTGGGCAGGGTTCACTGGAACCTAAATCCTGTACAGAGCCATGAACAAGCAGATAATGCTCCGAGAGCCACGGAGATAATTTTAGGAATTCCTCGTCTGTGGACAGGTTTGGAGCACACACACACTGTTATGTCAGCAATTTCGATAACAACCTGCTCAAAGCACCTCCTGTGCTCCTTCAGATTCCAGATGAAAAGCTTGAAATGGTTTTGGTCAGTCCTCTGAAAGGATATTTCGCAAATTCTCTGAAAACCTGCCTGAGTTTGGTGGGAGCTGCTTTCAGCCTCTCTTTGCTGATAATACAGTGTTTCATTTCAAGCATTTTGCAGTGAAACGAATTCCAGCTGTGGAGAGATGGTGGTGGATGGAGGCATCCCACATATCTCACAGCCATTTGTTCATTAATTTTTAAAAATCCTTTGGAATAGCTGTATAATCCACCAGGAAAGCAGTGGAGTGGGGCCGTACAGAGCTGTGGAGGTGCTGAGTGTTTCGATTGGGAAAAATCATCCTAATCCAGGTACTCAGCATTCCTGAATACAGATCCATTTTCCCCTTAACCTGTTCTTCTAAAGCTATGCCACTGCATAAATCTCGTTATTAGTGAAATTCAGCTGTAGGATGAGTGCAGAGGCATAAAACACCCCGGATCCCCGATGGGGATATTGGCATGTCCTGCAGCAAAGGTTTAACCTGCGTTTGTGAGCTCTGTGTTACAGCTCTGGGGAAATTGGAGATTGTGCTCTCAGGGCTGGATGTGCCTGATCCAGGGTCACCCAGTGCCGGCTGGAGGGGAATCTGTGAGCAGAAATCTGTGAACAGAGCCCGAGGCTGAGCCCTCGGAGCCCCGCGCGAGGCTTTGGGTTTGTTCTGAAACACTGAATCGTCCAATGGTTTGGATTTTCTGGACCTTAAATCTGATCTCATCCCACACCTCCCACTGTCCAGGCTGCCCAAGCCTGTCAAGCCGGCTTGGACAGTTCCAGGGGTCAGGGGCACCTCAGCCGTTCTGGGCAGTTGGCTGGGTCCCAACACCGTTTTTCCAAACCCTACAGTTCTGTGCCCCCCTGGCCATGGCTGGGCAGGGGCTGATGTGGGATCCAGCGCTTCCAGGATGTTAAAGGTCTATTTATGGGGGACTGAGGGGACATCTGTGATGGGCAGCTGGTCTGGGGAGAGCAGGCACCACAGCCAGGGCTGTGGGATCGGGGGGCAGCGGGTGGGATCAGAGGGTGCTTTGTGGGATCAGAGGGTGCTGTGTGGGATCAGGGGATGCCCGTGTGGGATCAGGGGATGCCGTGTGGGATCAGAGAGTGCCCGTGTGGGATCAGAGAGTGCCCGTGTGGGATCAGGGAGGTGCTGTGTGGGATCGGAAAAGAGAAAGGGTGCAACTGTGGTCGAGGTGTGTGGGATCAGAGGCAGAAGTGCAAAAAACAAGTGTGGGATAGAAGCCGTGTGGGATAAGAGAGTGCCGGATCAGTGCTGGGTTTTGGGGGTGTCTCTGTGGGATCGGGGCAGCGGGGACACGCGGTGCCGGAGGTTCTGGCAATGCCACACACATTCTGCTGCCAGCCGGGGATTCTCCGTGCCCCGATGAAGCTGCAGCTCCCTCCGCCCGGCCCGGCTCTCGCAGAGCGGTGCAGGATCCCAGCAAACCTCATTAGCGGCTCCCGGAGCGGGCACGGCGCAGCACAAAATCTATAAATGGATCCGTGTCCTCCCGCCCTAAAGAGGCTGCACGGAGCTATTTTGGGACAGGCGGGGTGCGGGGACCCGGCCCGGCCAGGGAGCACGCCAGGTAGCTCGCTAATGCTTTCAGGAAGATTTAAAAGGACTCTGTAATCTGCAAATTCTAAAGAGCTGACGGAGACAGTTATTAAGGGCTGATGGGTGATGGCTGCTTGTGGTGTTATTAAAGTGCTAAAAGATTATGTCTCTGATAGCTCTGTGCTTACAGTGTCCTTCATGGCCACTTCCACAGGGACGGCGGCAAGGAGAAAGGCAGAGGATCGATAAAAGGATATTACCACTGGGCCAATCCCAATAATAAGAGAGGTGATATATACACACCATTTAAATTGTCCAACACATTTAATGTTCATTAACACTAATTTTCACAGTGCTGGTGTTTAATGTATTATTGCAATGAAATTAATAAAAAAAAATACCCCACAGGAAATATAATTTAACTGTTTATAAACTCACCTTTTGATTGCCAATTTCCTGCCGAGCTCTGCTCCTGCACCAGCGTTTGCAGGAAGCTGCAGAAACAGCAGCAGGGGGGTCCCTGGAGCTCTGGGGGTCCCTGGAGCTCTGGGGGTCCCTGGAGCTCTGCACCCCCAGCCTGAGCACGGCACAGACCCCCATGAGCTGAGCCAGGGGCCTTTATGCCATTTCCCCTCCTTTTATCTTCCCATCCTTTTTAGCAACCTCCTTCAGAATCCTCTGAATTCTCCTCCAGAACTTCCTCAGGATCACATGGGTGAATGTGATTCGTTATCCTTGCAAAAAATCTCGACTTCAAATGGGTTCGGTGTATGGGCATTTTTCACATAAAGGGGAAAAAAATCACCGTGCAATAGTTTTGTTATTCTGCAGTAACTACTGGGGAATTACGTATTTATTTATCTCTTACGAAGCACAAGAAAATTGTATTTGGCCACAGTGTATAAATTGTGGCGTAATTACCGTAAAATTTATAGTTTTTATACTTCCAACAAGTTAGCTTTTAAATCACACAACCCCATGTAAATACTTAAAAATTATTCAGTAATTACTTATTTACATTGTAATTAAAATAAGTAATTAGCATACATTTACAGAGGATTTACATACTTATTTGTGAAAATAGTTCCTTGGCAGATGCAAAAAGAAATCTTCAGCTGATCATAAAAAAAATTAGAAAATATAGGGATGAAGGGAGCGGTGGTGGCGGTGTGACAGCCGGGGCTGCACCGGGGCGCAGGGGGTTCGCTCGGGACGGGCGCTGAGCCGGGATCAGGAGCAGAGCGGGGTGGGGATGGGTTACAGGAGCCGAGCCCAGGGTGAGCAGGAGCCGCTGGCCCCGAGGATGGCCCCAGGATGGCCCCAGGATCGCCCCGATAATCACCCGAGGATCGCCCCGAGGATCGGGCGGGCACTGCCGGGGACGGTGATCGGGCTGAGCTCTGCCCACGGCTGGCACAGCCTCCTGCTCCTGAAAATGCCTGGATCCGCTCCGAAGCGGCAGCCGTGTTCTTAGAAAGCGAGCTGGCGTGGAGGAGAGCTGCCCTGGAGCCAAACCCATCCCTTTTAAACCCGGGCAGGGTCGGAGAGCGCTTGGCGCGCAGGATTAGCAAACCATCCACGGAGAATCCGCGGGGCTGTGTACTTACTGTGTATGCATTTCAGCTAAACAAGACAAATCTGGCTGATGATTGTGTCTAACTAGGAAGAATGATTGAAGGTCCGTGCCCTGAGCTGTAAGGATAACACAAATGATGATTGGTTTGAGGCAGGAGCTCCCAGGCCAAAGGCAGCAGACGCAGCCGGCAGCTGCTCTGGCACAGCCACAGGGGACCCCGGGGTGACCGCCGGTGCCCGGCACCGGCTGTGGCACAGCCCTGGCACGTCCCTGACTAACAGAAACCAGAACCCAGCACAGCAGGGTTTTCATGCAGATTTGGGAACTGCCCCTGGGAGAAGGTGACAATCCCCAGGGAGGCTTTTCCTGCAGGCGGAGTTGAGGCTGATGGGTGTGCGGGTGCTGTGTGTGACACTGCCGGGAGCAGCTGCAGATGGGCACTGGGGACACGGAGGTGCTGCTGAAGATGCTCCCACCACGGACAAGCTGCCACATCGGCACAGCTGCTGCTGGTCCCTTCCCTGTCACCGGGACCAAGGTGACAGTGGTCAAGGCACACAGAGCTGCAGAGCTTGGCCTGGCACCAGCGGGTGCTGGCGGTTCCTGGGGATGTCCAGGGCTCTGGGCAGTGGCCTCTTCAGGGGCACTCCAGTCCATCCTGGCACTTTTGATTTCTGGGTTCTGCTCTCCATCATTTTGTGCTCTGCTTTCCCAGACTTGCCGTTGTTTTCACACGTTTCTACCACCACTTTTGTCTTTAAATAAAAACCCCATTTCTGTACCTGGTGAGTGCTGCTGGGAAGGGCTGGGAACTCCACACACATCTGGTGTTTTGTGTCAGAGCAAGATATTGTTCAGGGAATGAAGGGTTCCAGTGGGCAGAGTAATGTTCTGTAATGAGCAAGACCTCATTGCTGGAATTGCGTTTGCCACATTTGCCAGTGCAGAAATCCCTTCCTGGGGAGAAAGATGAGATGGGCACAAAGGAGCAGCCACAGCCGTGGCTCCACTCTGGAATTCGCTCCCTCCCCAGAGCACTTGGCTGGGCTGTTATCACATATGCTGTATTATTGAATTTCTCCAAAGTCTCCCTTTATCCTTATTAATGCTGTGAAAGTTGTAGCAAGGAGTGATATGATCTAACATTGGATAAAATCACAATTTGTCCTTCTTCTTGGTGTAAATGTAACAGGGCTTAACTGTGCAAACAAATAAGCCTAAATAGAAACATTTGTGATGATAAATGGGCAAGGAGAGCGCTGGCTGCAAGGTGAGAGATGACAGTGCCTGTGAACAGAATGGAGAATCTCGCCGCTTCAGGGTCAATCCCAGGCAGCCTCAAGGTCAGCTCTGCCGGCTCTCCCTGCTCCTCCTTGTCCCCATGGGGATGGCAGTGTCCCCGCGGGGATGGCAGTGTCCCCGTGGGGATGGCAGTGTCCCCGTGGCGATGGCAGTGTCCCCGCGGGGATGGCAGTGTCCCCGTGGGGAGGGCTGTGCCGCGTTCTGTGCACGGTTCAGTCCCGGCTGCTGCTCCTCAGGGGCTGCTGGGACTGAGCCCCTTCAGCACCGAGAGGGCTGAGCCTCAGCACAGGAGGGAACAGCGAGTGCACGGAGCATTTCTGAGCGGGTGCACGGAGCATTTCTGAGCGGGTGCACGAAGCATTTCTGAGCGGGTGCACGGAGCATTTCTGAGCGGGTGCAGGGCAGTGCCCGCTGGCAGAGCGGCAGCGTGTCCCTGCGGTGGCGAGTGTGGGGCTGACCCTGTCCCTGTCCCTGTCCCTGTCCCTGTCCTGTCCCTGTCCCTGTCACCTGTCCGTCCCTGCCCTGTCCCTGCCCCTGTCCTGTCCCCATTCCTGTCCCTGTCCCTGTCCCTGCGCTCTGTAATGAGTCCCCGCGCGGATCTCGGTGTGACACAACAAAAGGCCAAGGTGCAGCGGGGACAGCGATCCGCGGGTCTCAGTCCATTTGTTTTTCACACCGAATCCATCACGTAAGGGTCACCTTTCCGTGGCAGCTCTGATTTCCACGCTGCTGCCCGGGGAGTGCGGAGGGTGGGCGACCAGCAGGGACCGGGTGTGAGCCCCACTCCTGCCACCCCGGGAATTCATGGCAGGGCAGCACCCCACGGACCCTGACTGATCAAATGGATTGGAGCTGATTTGGGTCACAGTGACCGGCAGTGCTGGCTGTGACAGAAGAGTGATGGGGACAGCTCTGGGCAGTGCTGGAGGGACTGCGGCTGGAAGGGGAGCTGGGCTGGCCTGGCTGTCCCTGCCCCATGGTCACTCCTCACTGAGTGTCCCTGTCCCTGCCCCATGGTCACTCCTCCCTGAGCTGTCCCTGCCCCATGGTCACTCCTCATCCTCACCGAGTGTCCCTGCCCCATGGTCACTCCTCACTGAGTGTCCCTGCCCCATGGCCACTCCTCAGTGAGCTGACACTGCCCCATGGTCACTCCTCACCGAGTGTCCCTGCCCCATGGTCACTCCTCACTGGTGTCCCTGCCCCATGGCCACTCCTCAGTGAGCTGACTGCATGTCACTCTCACGGCCCCTCATGGCACTCCTCACGGCGAGCCGGGTCCCGCAAGCCTCCATGTATCGGTGTGATTCCTCTAGAGCTATCACTCTACCCTGCCCATGCACTCCTATCCCACTGAGCTCTCACTCAGCCTCACCGGGTGAAGATGTGGGTGATTCCTCTAGCATCACACCCTGTCCCTATCACCCTTCACCAGGGCTGCAGACCCCACACTGCCCACCCTCCTCCTCCTCCTCCTCCGGGCACAGTGACCATCTGCCGTGGGCAGCAGCCCGGGGGAGGTTGGGCTGAGCCCCGGGATGTCACACTGGCCACCCCGGCAGCTGCGGCCAGCGCTGCTCACAGGAAAAATGTTCCTTGTGCAGCGTCCTGCTCACACATGCTCCTGTTTAATATTCATGCACCGAAATGAGACAAGTGCTTAATGAGATCAGCCATGGATTTCATTTGAACTCTGCCAGCAAAGGAGTCCTAAAAATTGCTCTGCAGTGGATGTGCTAAAAAGTTTAATACTCTTGGGCTGATGACCTCCACGGGGGCTCAGCGAGGCGGCCGCGGGCGCTCCCAGTGCTGGGAGGAGAGGGAGCTGGAAATTAGAGCTTATTAAAAACTGTCCCCCGTGTTTCAGGGGTGTGAGTGGGTTCAGAGGGATCCTGGCAAAGGCACGGGCTGCTCTGCTCTCCTTTTGAGTGGACACTGTCAGGGAACACACGAACAGCAGCTGAACAATGCTCATTATTTCCGTGCATAGCAAAACCCAGCCTCGGAAGACAGAGCTAAATCTCCCAGCATCTTAAGGGATAGAAGCCATCTGTGATAAGGAGTGTTGCCTTTCAAAGATAAGGGGGAAAAAAATTGAAACATATTATACATAAATGGCTTCAGGCAATGAATCATTCCACAACATCCTCGCTGTTGGATTGTGGTCATCACAAAGAAAATAGGAATAATGATAGTAACAATAATTAATACTGTGGGTGCTTTGTGCTGCTGCTGGCTGGAGGGCCCTCAGCCAGATCCCAGACACTAGGCCAGCAACAGTAAACATACATTTATGGTAATTTTATTTGAACTCTTGAGAATACGTCCCACACCACTATGATTTGATGGCTTATTAAACCCTGCAGGGTACCTTCTCAGGATGGGAGTGCTCGGAGCAGTCGGAGGGAGAGAGAGAGCCATCAGCAGGGACCAGCATCATTTCCCTCCTAATTAAAAGTCAAAATGTCATCTAGGTTTTTGTATTGTAATTGCAATGGTCATTGCAAAGACACCATGAAATCTGACTGCATTAGCACTTCTTTGGGGGGAGGTCTGCTGGATGAAGATGTATTGAAGGCTTCGTTCTGGCATCCTTCTCGTCCAAGTCCAGGCTTTAAGTGCAGTAAATGAGCCCCCCGCCAAGAGCTCGCCTCACCTCTGGGCCCCCCCTCCCCCAGCTACCAGTAAGTTTGTGCAAGCTTATGTAAATCACACAAAAAGTGACAAGTTTTCCTATTAAAAGATAATTGTAATCAGGGTGCTGGACGTGCGGTGCACTGATGATTGGAGATAGACGGGCAGCGTGAAAAGATGGATCGTTTTAATTTGCACCAATTAAATTGAAGTTCATGGGATCATCTTCTTCAATCTTCATGAATACTTTATTTTCTGGCTGCTATGGAGCTATTAAAAAGAATGATTGAGCCAAGAGCTAGGCATAGTATATTTTATGAAATATCACCTTTAAAGAATTTGAGTGCGCCATTTTCATAATGAGTTTTCTAGTACCTAATACCCTTCTATATTACTACATTTTTAAAGTGGATTGATCTGGAAAGTGCAGAAAGTGCAGGTAATGATACATTTTGCTAGGATAAGGTGGCTGATAATGTATCATGTTACTGCTCTGAGAATAATAGATTGCCTCGTGTTTGAGATGTGGCATTCTTATTTTGGTGCTTGCCTTGTACAGACAAGGGGAGTCCTCTCTGTCTCTGGAAAAAAAAATGTTTAATTGTTTGTGCAATTTCCTTCTTGTTTCTTCTTTGTCTTTTCTGTATAGCTGGTGACCTCAGGAACAGATTTCTGAGGTTTGAGGGAGGCTGCTCTCAGGTATGCATTTGTCTTGATGGATGTTGTTAGAACAGAACAGCATGTAGGAGACAACACACTATGGGAGATAAAGAAATACACTGCCCTATATTATTTACCAGCGCCTCACATTCTCTTCCCAAGAGAAATGAGTGATGATAGCTTCAAAGGGATAAGTCAATGAGAAGGGTGGTCATCTCTCACTCACAACTGCCAAAAAGACCCCAAGTCTCACTATTTCATGCACAGACAAATCAAAACCTTAATGGGAAATGGGAGATGCTCAGCTGTGTGCCAGATTGGAGGCTGCCCCGTGGTTCTCACACAGTTTTTGTGACTGTGGAGCTCCTGAGCAGCCCCCGGCCCTGTGGCGGTGCTGCCCTTGCCCAGCACAGCTCCGGGCACCAATGTCTGCCTGGAAAAACTGCCCAGGAGCTCCTGAAAACCCCAAGTGTGTGCCCAGGGCAGGGCTGGCACCAGTCTGGTGGTTGCTCTCCTGTTTGTAAATAACTCACTTTGCAGTCACCCCGGGTAAAACCTGAACAACCCCTCCAGTGCCTGCAGCGTCTGCTGCTGGGGTTCACTCCTGAACGAGTGCAGGTGCCACCCTGGCCACTTGGGCCAGCAGGGACACTCGTGCCCAGCTCAGAGAGCAGCTGGGGCACCGAGGGTGGCCAGTCCTGCTGGGATGGTGCTGCCCACACCCAATTGCCAGCCCCGACTCCCAGGGGTGCATCCGCGCCTCTGCTGCTCACAGCAACACGATGCCGCCTCTCTCTACATAGGTTTAAGCAACAGCAATCATAATTAACCCTGCTAATTAATCAGGGCATAACATATTAATTGCTAGCACACGAGGCTCCAATTGAGCAGGTGCTGTGTGGGTCTCTAATAGGATAATGAAGTGACGAGCGGTGCCACGCGCAGCAGAGTGAGCATCACTGGGGGAGAAGGGTTGGCAAACCCTGCCCTGTGCCAAAACTGCCACCCCTCGGTGCCACCGCCCTCCAACAGCCCAGGGCAGCTCGGCCACAGGCCTGTGAGCCGGGATGGGCAGTGGAGGGTCAGTGCCAGGGCTGCCCAGTGCCCCGAGCTGGGAGCAGGGGAAGGTGAGGGTCAGGACTGGCCCTGTGAGTGTGGGGAGCCAGAAATCAGCACCCCAAACCCGGGATGTGAGTGTGGGGAGCCAGAGATCAGCACCCAAAACCCGAGATGTGAGCGAGGAGAGTCAGAAATCAGCACCCCAAACCCGGGATGGGAGTGAGGGGAGCCAGAGATCAGCACCAAAACCCGGGATGTGAGTGTGGGGAGCCAGAGATCAGCACCAAAACCCGGGATGTGAGTGAGGAGAGCCAGAGATCAGCACCAAAACCCGGGATGTGAGTGTGGGGAGCCAGAGATCAGCACCAAAACCCGGGATGTGAGTGTGGGGAGCCAGAAATCAGCACCCCAAACCCGGGATGGGAGTGTGGAGAGCCAGAGATCAGCACCCCAAACCCGGGATGTGAGTGTGGGGAGCCAGAGATCAGCACCCAAAACCCGGGATGTGAGTGAGGAGAGCCAGAGATCAGCACCCCAAACCCGGGATGGGAGTGTGGGGAGCCAGAAATCAGCACCCAAAACCCGGGATGTGAGTGAGGAGAGCCAGAGATCAGCACCAAAACCCGGGATGTGAGTGTGGGGAGCCAGAGATCAGCACCAAAACCCGGGATGTGAGTGAGGAGAGCCAGAGATCAGCACCCCAAACCCGGGATGGGAGTGTGGAGAGCCAGAGATCAGCACCTAAACCCGAGATGTGAGTGAGGAGAGCAGCAGATACCCCCTTGTGCTGCTCAGCTCCTCACACGAGGGTCCTTTCACACTGCCCCAAGCACCCCTGGCTCCTGGCACCCCTCACCCTCCTGAGCAGCAGCAGAGGGCACAGGGATGGAGTTCCTGCTCCTGCCCCAGTTCTGCGTCTGCCCCGGTGCCCCCCGGACCTGGCAGCCCTTGTGATGCCCCTGCTCTGCACAGACACAGCCTTGGCCCCAGTCCTGCATTCCGTTTTCTGTTCATTTGGTGCCTCAGGAACCCAGGTACGGCTGTGCTTTTGCAGCAGCTGACTGAGCAGGTCTTTATAAATTTAATCTTTGTCTGGACGTGGCAGCGCAGTGCAGCTCCATGCAGCAAGGATGATCTCTGCTGGCTCTGGGGGACCATCCCATTGTCACACACCCTGCAGGAGCTGTTTGCAGTGAGCAGGGCTCTCGTCACCAGGGCTGTCCTGTGTCCTCAGCAGGACCAGTGAGCCCCCTCAGCTCATCCACCTGCACATCCCTAACGTTCAAACCATTCCATTCAGGGCAGGAGCATTCCCGGGCATTGCACAGGACCCTCTGTGATCCGCTGCACCGTTGTTTAGTTTAATTGTCCTAAAATTGGCAATAGATTAAAAGAAAATAATTATCCCTAATTATGTCAATTAAATGGCTAATTCATTAACGAGCTTAACATCCTTTCCTTGGACCATCTCTGCCAGGCAAGATTGCGTTTCCAGGAGGCGACGCCAGCGCTCGCTGCGTCCTGTGCAGACGCAGTTGCAGCGTGTTTAGCGCGAGCTGCAGGAACAAAATCCCCTCATTATTCAGATGACAGAACAAAACTATAAATAGTGGATCGCAATTAAAATCAGAACAATTACTTTTTATCCATTATGCTGCCTTTTGCACAATAGCAGCCTATAAAAGGAAAAAGCACCGTCCTTTTAGATCTCTCTCTCTCTGCCTCTCTCTCTCCCCTTATCCAGAACTGTAGCTGGCTTGCTAATTAGGAGGCTTTTGAATTAGATTATTTGCATGTCTGAACAGGGCTAGGGTATTAAACATCCCCGAGGACATACTATAATAACCTCTTCAGTGGCTTTTAGGATCCCTGAGGAACCGGGAACTCTGAAAAAACCTCCAAAAGGAAGGAAAGTGCATAACGATTTCATCCAATTAGGTATGGATTAGTCGGCTTGGTGTCTTTGAATCCTGCTCGCCGGGAGAAGGTGTTCTCCTCCAGGAACATTTGACAAAATCATCAGGGAAATTATAATGCAGTACCTAAATGAAATCGCAATACCTTAGTTTCTCCTCCAAGAAAAAATAAACTACAAAATCAATACAGTGGTGTATAAAGAAAAAAAAGAAATGCACCAGTCAGTTTATTGCCTGGCTGTGAGCACAGCCCTGTGTTTATAGCATCCATGAGCGACAGTCAAAGTCAGGCTCCAAAGGACAAAGCTGCTGCTGCTGGGATTGGCTACGGCTGATTTTAATTTTTAAATACCACTGGTATTATCCTCTTCCTAATGGCTTTGCACACTCTTCCAGTTTTAAGAAATCACCAGCCCATTTATATTTAACAAGACAATTAAGCTGCCCGAGCTCTCGGGTGGCAGCAGTGGTCCGCAGGGTGTCCCCACGGGCGCTGGGGTGGCACTGGGCAGACTGGGCAGCTCCAAAAGGCTCCGAGTCCTGCCTGGACCCCCCAGCCCCACCCACGGCAGGGACACTGTGGGTGAGGGGAGATGGAGCAGGAATGAGGAACGAGGAGAGGGAGGAACGGGGTTTGCATTGATTTTCCTCCTTTTAGCTTTTATTTTTTTAAGTACTGAGATCTAATTTGGAGGCAGTGGAACTGGAGCTTTGTGAGGAGTATGATTATTATGAACTGCCTGTGGAGGTGAGCCGTGCTCACAGGACTGCACCTGCGGGGCCCACTCAGTGTCACCCCCACACTGCTCCCGTGCTCTGGATTGTTGCTGTCTAATTGGAATGGATTTCCACAACAGCAATAAGAGAAACTACCTAGAAAACTAAACATGCAGCATTAAGCTTTATGAACCCTAAACTGTGTGGATAAAATTGGCCACGCTGGTGTTGTGCAGTCAGGGCTTGGGTTTGTATTCCTGGAGCTGCAGAGTTCAGGCATTGCTGGCACAACATCCCCTGACCCCGAGTAATCCCTCAGCTAACAGGGGATGGATGGATGGATGGAGGGATGGATGGATGGATGGATGGGTGGATGGATGGATGGATGGATGGATGGACAGGGATGGATGGAGGGATGGATGGATGGGTGGATGGATGGATGGATGGATGGATGGATGGATGGACAGGGATGGATGGATGGATGGATGGATGGATGGATGGATGGATGGGTGGATCTCTGACTGCCAGCCAGACCAGGGTTCCTCCCCACAGCTTCTTCTGGGCCACCAGAACTCTTCTGAGGGCTCTCGTGGTCTCTCTGTGAGGAGCACCCCTCCGCCTCATTCCTTGTATTTTGAATTTTCGTCTTTGAACTCCCATCATTGCCCCTGTTCCTGTGCTGGGGAGGGCAGTGAGAACAGCCCCTGGTGTTGCCTGTCCTGATCACACTCACCATCGTTTCACACTCCCCATCGTTTCACACTCACCATCATTTCACACTCACCATCGTTTCACACTCCCCATCGTTTCACACTCACCATCGTTTCACACTCCCCATCGTTTCACACTCACCATCATTTCACACTCCCCATCGTTTCACACTCACCATCGTTTCACACTCACCATCATTTCACACTCACCATCGTTTCACACTCACCATCATTTCACACTCACCATCGTTTCACACTCACCATCATTTCACACTCACCATCATTTCACACTCCCCATCGTTTCACACTCACCATCGTTTCACACTCCCCATCGTTTCACACTCCCCATCGTTTCACACTCACCATCGTTTCACACTCTTCAGGCTGAGCTCCCAAAACCCTGGCTATTTTCCTCTTTCCACTCAGCTCAGTCCATCCCACAGCAGCACCAGCACAGTGAGCTCCCACTGCACCCACAGCAGCTCCCCCAGCCAGGTGAATATTTTCTCTTTCCCATCCTCTGGGCCCCTGACATCTCATTTGCCACTGGGCTTTGGACACAGGTTTTCCAAGGTCTTGCAATGAACAGCTTCCCAGATTGGCCAGTTACAGACTGGGGAAATTCTGGGGTTTAGAAATTCATATCTACCAACAGCAGCTTTCATTAACTATCTCTCATCCTTCTGCCTTGGCCAAATTTCTCAAAATTCCTTTCATCTTTTGTGAATTTAACTAATCTATACCCGTGCTTCCTTTTCCAGGTCAGTAATTAATGAATTAATGCCATTAGATTGAGTGTGTAACCATGTAGCACACTGCTAGTGACCCTTTATATTGACAATCTCCCACTTTTGTTTCCTTCCTCTTAGTCCATCTTATTGATTCATAATGTTACTGTATTCTTACCCCCATTTTTATCTTGTTTCCTAAGAAATCCTGTGGGAAGACCTCATTAAAAGCCTTTTGAAAGTCTAAAAATATGTCAAGATATTCTCTTTTATCCATTTATATATTGGTAGGTTCAAAGTATTCTAACAGATTAATGAGACATGATTTTCCACAGCAGAAACTGTGTTGATTGGATGTGATCTTCAAGGTATTTTATCATTCTATATTTAATAAATGTTTAAACCATTTTGCCATATACCTGTGCGAAGCTGAACAGTGTCTAATATCCTGGATCACACTTAGAGTCTTTTAAAAATGTATAATATACAGATAAAACCCCTCTGCTTTTCTTCCAGGAAGGGAAAACAGTGCAAATATTGCTGCTGTATTCGTGTTTTTCCTTAAATGCTGTGAATATCTCAATATGTGGTCTTTTATTTGCTCTCAAATGAGCTCCAGGATGTGACACGATGGGTGTGTGAATGAACTGTACATTTTTCTTCTCATACATCCACCCGTGCTGCAATCCCAGATGGATTCCACACCTGGATGAGCTGAGGGCTGTCAGGCTGGAGCAGTGTCCATCCCACAGGTGACTTTCCCTTTCCCACCAGACCAATCGATTCACCCCCATTTCAACTTTGTTACTTTCTAATTCCTTGGATTTAATCCATTTTTCCCAGAGTTTTTATAAGAAATCTCTGGCATTGCCCCCATTATTATTTCACTCTACAGTTTATCTTGTCAAAGTTTGAAGATTGAAACCATAAACCAGTTTTTTCCTTCTCTGCTGGAGAACAGTTAATTTCCTTAGAATGAATACCCTCTTAATTGCAACCCGCTGCTCATTAGAAAACAAATTACTGGGAAATTATTTGTCCTTTCAGTTGATTATTTCTCTGCTTTAGAAAAGTGGGGAGTTCTCCCGCAGCTCCCAGCACAGGGACAGTGGCACAGGGATGGTGGCACAGGGACAGTGGCACAGGGATGAGCTGTGGGTGGCACAGGGATGGTGGCACAGGGATGTGCCGTGGGTGGCACAGGGACGAGCTGTGGGTGGCACAGGCACAGGGACACTGTGGGACATGTGTGCCACTGATGGTGCCACCCCGGGCTGGGCTGTGGCTCTCAGCTGCTCATGGGGCTGTGTTCCTGCTCCAGAAAAGGGGGAAACTGAGGCAGCGCCCAGAGAATTTTGGGGCTGAGCTCTTTTGAGACAATGCCCTCCCAGGGCCCTGCTGCCCACCCTGGCACCACAAAATGATCATTGCTGCGTTTGTCCCAGTTCTGTTTGCAGATATAGAAACAACCAAGAGCTGATAAATCAACCCAGCTCCTCTACAGCCAGAGCACGGTGTGAAAATGAGGTGTCAGTGTGTGCCGTGTACCCCCGAGCTCAGAATAACCCAGTACCGCCCCAAAATTTGGACATAAACAGAACATGAGACAGGTCTGTTAAATGGGTAAGCAGGAGATTAAAAAAGGAAAAAGAATGGAAGTTCCCTGCAGCCTAATCACATCTCTTAGGGAAATTCCTGCACCAACCCAGCCGTGAAGGCGGCACAAATCGATGTGGCCCAGGGGATCAACATTTTACATATATATATAAAAAATTGTAAACATCTTTTATGTATGCAATGTAATAACTACACTCAGCATCATGGGCTCTAAAAGCAAATGTTATGGGCAGTTGTATTGCAATAAAGTGGTTAAATGGGAAAGCTTTGAAGGGTTGATAATTTGTACTCTTTTCTTCACTGAACCAACTTCTTCTTGTCTGAGGATGACAAATTCAATCACTGTTCTATAGGAAGAGGTTCTCATTTATCAGGAATTTTCCTCACACTCTTTCCATTTCCTATGCTTTTCAAGTTCAAAAAGAAGTTGGTTACCACCCTGATAATAAAAATGGGGTGGAGATGTAAGTCAGGCAACAAAACTTTCCCAATTTGGGGGCCCAGAGCGTGGGGTCCATCAGTGGGATGGTGGCACAGGAGGGGATGGAGTGTCCATTCCAGCTGCTGTCCAGCTGCATCCTGAAGAATTCCCCAGCCTGGTTTGGGGTGTTCTTGCATTTCTCCAGCTGATTCACAAACAGAAAGTAGATGCTGCTACTAAAGTGATGCCCAAAACCATCAAACTCGACTCTGCGTGTCTGGTAGCTGTAAAATACTGTCTGCAAAAATATGAATGAATATTTTAAAAATTTATTAACCAATAAAATTAACAATCAAATATTATTTCTGACTCGCAAATAAAGCCCAGGATGCAGGTTTGCTCCGTGCTAATTAAGCTCTGCAGGAGGATTCCCCAGGGCCGTGTCACCGCTCCTTCCGGACTGAAAATCAAAGCCAAGCTCTGGGCCTGCTGCACTAAATGGACAGTAAATAACACATTCTCTGCCTTTAATTATTTAACAAGCACAGCAGTAACCCAAGATGATATAAAACATGTACCAAAATACTGTATGGGAATGCAGCCCTGTTGCAGGTGGGTTTTGTTACTCTGGGGAACACAAGTTCTGTCTTTGAGGAGGCAGCAGCTCTGTCCTGGTGTTCCTGGTGTTCCTGAATCATCAGCTCTGTCCTGGTGTTCCTAAAGCAGCAGCTCTGTCCTGGCTGCTCCTGGTGTTCCTAAAGCAGCAGCTCTGTCCTGGCTGCTCCTGGTGTTCCTAAAGCAGCTCTGTTCTGGTGTTCCTAAAGCAGCAGCTCTGTCCTGGCTGCCCCTGGTGTTCCTAAAGCAGCAGCTCTGTCCTGGTGTTCCTAAAGCAGCTCTGTTCTGGTGTTCCTAAAGCAGCAGCTCTGTCCTGGTGTTCCTAAAGCAGCTCTGTTCTGGTGTTCCTAAAGCAGCAGCTCTGTCCTGGTGTTCCTAAAGCAGCTCTGTTCTGGTGTTCCTAAAGCAGCAGCTCTGTCCTGGCTGCTCCTGGTGTTCCTAAAGCAGCAGCTCTGTCCTGGCTGCTCCTGGTGTTCCTAAAGCAGCAGCTCTGTCCTGGCTGCTCCTGGTGTTCCTAAAGCAGCAGCTCTGTCCTGGTGTTCCTAAAGCAGCAGCTCTGTCCTGGCTGCTCCTGGTGTTCCTAAAGCAGCAGCTCTGTCCTGGCTGCCCCTGGTGTTCCTAAAGCAGCAGCTCTGTCCTGGCTGCCCCTGGTGTTCCTAAAGCAGCAGCTCTGTCCTGGCTGCCCCTGGTGTTCCTAAAGCAGCAGCTCTGTCCTGGCTGCTCCTGGTGTTCTCCTCTCTGCCCAGTCCTGCCTTTTCCGTCAGCCCCTACAGTGGGATCACTCAGCTCAGCACCGAGCGTGCCTCATGTTTAAAACCCCCAATGGTGATGAATTGGAATGAAAAGCTTTCCAATATTACAGACTTTAGAAGTGTTTATTAACAATTTGATAATACTGCATGTGGAGGTTTCACGCTCCTCCAATGACTCCTTTGCTGGGAGCAGAATGATTTCACCCCCTTTGCTTTTAACTCCCTTGCATTTATCTTGCCTGAGTGTCTCCACTGGATATTGTTTACTCTTTGGATTAGTAAACTCAGAATTAATTCCACTGTTTATTGCTGAAAGTGGCAGTAAATCCAGCATCAGGGAGAGCCAGGAATCTGCTGAGCTGTGCTGCATGACCCTTGCACGGGCCATAAAAACAGCTCCCTGCATGAAGGGCCAGAGCAGTCAGAGGCAGACCCCATGTCATTGGGCTATGGGCATGCACAGGAGCCCGTGCTCAGCCCTTCTTTTCATTAGGAATTATAGATGCTGCAGGAATTTTGGTGTCTCTCGAGGGAAAATAAAATCAAAGGATAGAGAAAGCCCTCCCTGCAATCCAGGGTGTCCCGATGTCCCATCTGAGAGCAGCGGTTAAAACCAACTCCCAGCACAACCTGGGGCTCCTTTTGCTCCGGATTCCTGGAGCTTCAGGCAGGGAGGGTTAAAGCACGGTGTCTGTCTGCTCCCCACTTCCCTGCCTGGCTGGTTTGTTTTTTTTTTCCTGCTATTAAATCAGCCAAGAGGAATGTGGGACCGGGAGCTGAGCGGGGGTGGTTGCAAAGGTTACCTAAGTGAACCGCGCAATTTTTTTCCCTCAACTTTGTTCCATCTTAAGGTAAAAGGTTCATGCAGAGGGCTATAAATTCCTGTCACATTTTGTTGTAATCTCTCTATGGTTTTATTACTTAAAACGCTGCACTCTGGAGACGGGGAATTTTCCAGGGGTTTGAGGCTGACACGGAGCCACATTTATATTGTGCTGAAGCTCCTCTGGAGTCTCCTTGAGACATGTGGCCGGCCAGCCCGGCATGAAGGCCTTATCAGTCACTGCAGCATGGATCAGCCATGAATTATCCGGGGATGGAGGTGGCTGTGCGCGAGCGGGATTGCGGGGCCGCCGGGTGACAATAAACATGTCCCGCCAATGTGTCCTCCATCACTCAAGTTCAGATAGCAGATCTGGACCTTAACTACAGCTCCCCATCTCTAAATCTCCCCGTGACCCGAGCGGGAGATGGAGGTGAGTCTCAAGGATATCTGTCTGCAGGGAGCTCACAGGGGGAGTTTGTGATCGGGGTGTGCTGCAGTCAGAGCTGCTCAAACCCCACAGCACACCCTGGATCTGGACAGAGAGAGAAGCCAGGGATACAGGACAGAGTGTGGTGCCCTGAAAAACCTTCCAGTGCTGGCAGAAGCTGGGGAGCATCTCCTGGTGGCTTTTGTCTCTGTGAAAAGGCGAGTGGAACGAGGTGGGGGTGAGGAGCAGCAGGGACGGGGCTCTTCTGCAGCTCCAGGGTATCCCAGAGGGAATCCTTGTCCATCCTCAGCTCCCTGTGCCCAGCCCCAGGATATCCCAGAGGGAATTCCTGTCCATCCTGAGCTCCCTGTGCAGCTCCAGGATATCCCAGAGGGAATCCTTGTCCATCCTGAGCTCCCTGTGCAGCTCCAGCATATCCCAGAGGGAATTCCTGTCCATCCTGAGCTCCCTGTGCAGCTCCAGGATATCCCAGAGGGAATTCTTGTCCATCCTGAGCTCCCTGTGCAGCTCCAGATATCCCAGAGGGAATTCCTGTCCATCCTGAGCTCCCTGTGCAGCTCCAGGATATCCCAGAGGGAATTCTGTCCATCCTGAGCTCCCTGTGCAGCTCCAGAATATCCCAGAGGGAATTCTTGTCCATCCTGAGCTCCCTGTGCAGCTCCAGAATATCCCAGAGGGAATTCTTGTCCATCCTCAGCTCCCTGTGCAGCTCCAGGGTATCCCAGAGGGAATTCCTGTCCATCCTCAGCTCCCTGTGCAGCTCCAGGATATCCCAGAGGGAATTCTCCTCCATCCTGAGCTCCCTGTGCAGCTCCAGGATATCCCAGAGGGAATTCCTGTCCATCCTCAGCTCCCTGTGCCCAGCCCCAGGATATCCCAGAGGGAATTCTTGTCCATCCTGAGCTCCCTGTGCAGCTCCAGCATATCCCAGAGGGAATTCCTGTCCATCCTCAGCTCCCTGTGCCCAGCCCCAGGATATCCCAGAGGGAATTCTTGTCCATCCTGAGCTCCCTGTGCAGCCCCAGGATGAATCCCCTCCAGTGTCCATCACCCCACAAATGCCAAGGAAGAGCGTGAGCCATGGTGGCACCTGATCTTTGGGCAGTGGCAGAGACCCTGTGGCTCCCAAAGAGGAAAGAAATAAATCAATTAGGCCTGTTCCTAAATTAAAATAATAATAAGAAAGAGCCTAAATGCAAAGCGTTAATGAAGTAATGAGGGAAAGCGGCATGCTCAGTGCCACAGCTAAATACAGCCATTAAAACCCATAACCTCTGTAAAATTTGTGATAAAATTACAATTTAATTTTATAAAGATAATTTATTAGCTAATACCTCATTGCACATGTTAATAGCTTGTGCTTAAATAATAGTAATCTTGATTGCTCTGTGGTCATTAAACTTTTTTTTTTTACATACTGTTTAACTGACCGTTTTGTATGTGGTTTGAGGAGAAAAAAGTAATTATTGAAGTCTTAAGCACTGAGTTAATTTCTAATGAAAGGATAATTTTATTCCAATGATTTTACATTTAATTAACTAAAGCTACATGTAATGTGAAGTTCTAAGGCGGTGCTGATTCATCTGTGCCCTGGACAGAAGCAGTGGAGTGCAGAGGAACAGCACCAACAGTGGAACGAGGGGACAGAGCAACCCCAAAAATGAGGCTGGAAATTGGATTTGTTTCTGTGCTGCTCTGAAAGGGAGGTTGCAGCTGAACTGGGAAGGGACGTGGTCCTTGTTTTGGGCTCTGTGAAGTGGATGTTGTTCTCACCCTGAGGATTTCTGTGCCATAGGAATTATGAGACAAGAATGGGAGGATGTGGGATGGTGAGTGTGGTATTGCAGTTTGGGAAAAGCTGGAAAGCTGGGGAAAGACAAAAGAATTATTATGGGAATGAAGCAAACCAGACAGAAAACCATGCTTTTGTCAGTCTGAAAACATTTGGTTTGATATATTCACTACCTTTCACTTTGGGTTCAGGTCAGCTTTTACACGTAAAAATTATCTTTGGTACAAAATGCCATAAAATTCTCTACGAGAAGCACCGAGGTGCAAATAGTCATGATCCAACAGTGGCACTTTTTCCATCATTCCTTTATTCCCTTTTCCTTGCTGCCAGCTCCCTGTGCCCACGGTGGTGCCCAGCTCTGCCCACCCCGGAGCCGCTCCATCGCTCAGGTGTCACAGAGGTGTTTCCAGCTGCAGGGGAAACTCGTGTCAGGCTATTGATGAACAGCAGATCCGTGTCAGCGCAGATGCCTTTTTAATGGCGTGTCCTGAGGTGCAGACATTAGGGTTATATCCTCCTGCCTGCCAGCCCTCAGCGCAGCAATCACTCCTCCTCAAGCAGAGCCGGGGCTGCTCCGACCCTGCTTCCCCCTTATTAATGCAGCTCTCACCAGCACAGGCATCAAAATACAAATCTGGAGCTCTGTGTGTGCTGTAGGACCGTGGGGTCCTCGGGGATGCACAGGGTGAAAGGAAAGTTCAGGAGATTCTGCTGTCCCAAAACCGCCCTTCAATCCAGCATGGGCTGCTCATCACGTGGAGATGTTCCCATCTCCTAAGAGGTTACTAGCTGGGGATTTGGGGGTTTGGGGGATATCTCCCAACTGGACAGCAGGGCTCAAACTTAAAATAAGCATTATTTAGCCCACAGTATGCATTTCTCAGAAAAATATCAGATGTAAGAATGTTAGCCCCAGGAATCACAGGGACACCAGGAGCCCTCACACACCGTGCAGCGACTCCACGAAAGATTCTGATTCTGTAAGAAAAATCTCTCTTTGCCACGCTTTGCAGGATTTAATATTGTGCCCATTAACAGAAGCAAGCACCACCTTTGGAGCACACATGCAAATAGCAGGGGAGAAGAGAGGAAGACAATAAAACTGGAAGCAGCCTTTGGAAGCGCAAATAAATAATTGGATTGCAATGTGGAAATGTTTTCCGGTTTGATGGTCACTTCCTTTCATTGAAAATAAACCACTGAATGGCTCAGTGGGTCCCACACACCTCTGAATGGGCCCAGCTAGCTGTGGGTATCATGGAGGTACATAAAAACATAGTTTATTGTTAAATTAAGTGTCCTGTTCTTGAAAACAACCCTTAAATTTAACATTCCAAGGCTGCTGCCGTTTATTTGCACTCTCAGAGCACTCTCAGTGCTGTCCACTCAACTACTTGAGAAATACATTGTAATAAAAATAAATGGACAGTTTGGGTTTCTCTAAAATTAAAAGAGGATATACAGCAGCCTTGCACTCGTGCCTTGTACTGAGGTAACCTGTGATAAAGTCACATTGTGTCAGAGATGGCAAATTATGCCTGCTAATTACTTACCGGAATTTCAGATTTGTCCTTACCATAATTAAAAAGGTGTCACTTTATTAGAATAGGGCTGGAATGATGGGGCTTGGAGCAGTGGAGGAGATTTCTGGTTAGAGATAATTACCAGTGATGTATTCCTTTCTCTCAGTGCCGTTTTTGCTGCATTCCCCCCATTACGGGGTAATGGATGTCTGGAACGGTGGAGCCGGAGCGGTGTGGGAGCTGCCACCCCGAGGGGATCCCAATACCCACCCCAAAGGGATCCCACTGCCCACCCCGAGGGGATCCCACTGCCCACCCCGAGGGGATCCCACTGCCCATCCCGAGGGGATCCCACTGCCCATCCCGAGGGGATCCCACTGCCCACTGCCCCGCCGAGGGGATCCTCACTGCCCACTGCCGAGGTCACTGCCACTGCCCACTGATCCCGGGGGTAGAGAGGTCGAGAGGACGAGCTGGGCTCAGCCCGGTTTTGGGTTGCCCTTTGTGCCCATGGGGTCACTCTGGTGTTTCCCTGCCAAAGTCTCCAGGTGCTTGTGCTCCACAGTGCCAGCTGCTCCCAGGGGCATCCTGCACACCCCGATTCCATCTCTGCAAAGAGCAGCGTGGCCCCAAACCTGCCCGGGGTCCCAGGAGGGGCCGGGCTGCCCCACAGCCCTGCAGAGCCCTGTGGATTCAACCCCATTGTCTGGCCCTACTGTCTGACCCCAATGCCCTGTCCCACCGTCTGTCCCACTGTCCATCCCACTGTCCATCCACACTGTCCATCCTCCTGTCCATCCCCACTGCCCATCCCCACTGCCCAGTGCCCAAGCTCCGACACACGTGCCATTTCCAGCACTATCATGGCTTTCTGTTGGCAGAAGAGACTTGAAGCAGTCGAGGGCAAACTGGAGTCTCTCCTGGGCCTGGCAAAAGCCAAGAGCAGCGTTTAACCGCGATGAAATCCACAGCAAACAGGAACACAGCAGAATAACGGCACGGCTGGAGCGGTTCAGTGTTATCATCACACACCGATCCCCGGTCTGTAACACAGGGATGGCGTGAACCCCGCAGCAGATGAAGGTTATAAAAGAGGCATTACTGGGAAAGGTCAGCAGGCTATTCAAACACGGAGCAGTTGCAATCCGCAGATTCAATCCCGACTGCGATTTGCAGGGCTCGGAGGAGCCGGCGGAGCGGGAGAGGCAGAGCTTGCTGCAGGAACGGGAGAGTTCCTTGTGCAGAAAACTCATGAGCCAACAGCAGGAGAAATCGGCCCCTTTCCACCCCTGCGGGTGTCACCAGCAGAGCCCTGTGCCACAGAGGTGTTGGCAGTGCCACTTTGTGGATGTCACCAGCAGAGCCCTGTGCCACAGAGGTGTTGGCAGTGCCACTTTGTGGGTGTCACCAGCAGAGCCCTGTGCCACAGAGGTGTTGGCAGTGCCACTTTGTGGGTGTCACCAGCAGAGCCCTGTGCCACACCGGTGTTGGCAGTGCCACTTTGTGGGTGTCACCAGCAGGCCTGTGCCACAGGGGTGTTGGCAGTGCCACTTTGTGGGTGTCACCAGCAGAGCCCTGTGCCACACCTGTGTTGGCAGTGCCACTTTGTGGGTGTCACCAGCAGGGCCTGTGCCACAGGGGTGTTGGCAGTGCCACTTTGTGGGTGTCACCAGCAGAGCCCTGTGCCACAGAGGTGTTGGCAGTGCCACTTTGCTGCCAGCCCCACCCCGAGCTCTTCAGCCACACTGGAAATAACAAAGAGTGAGACGGCTCTTCCATTCGATCCCACTCAGGTCTGGCTGCAGATTGTCATCAATCCAATCGAAACCAACACATCTGGACGGTGAAAACATCTTTTCCTTCCAGCAGAGACCTCCCTAGGCTGAGCGCAGCACTGCAGCCACACTCTGCATGTCTGGAGAACACAACAGCTCCTGTGGCTGATGGAGAGCCCCATCAGACTCCACATTTTTATAAAAGATGGTTTGGTTAGCTCATGAGGCACCGTCCTTATTGCCAAAGGGTTTTGCTCCCCAAGCCCGTGCTGAATATTGTATTACTTTGCCATGCTCAGAAACTAAAATTACAACAATTTAATTTTGAATATGGTAGCATTATTACCATTTGTATTTGCCATTTCATAAGACTTTTCATTTCAAATGCTTTTCTTTCCTGTCAAGAGGAAAAACCTTCAATCTATCGGCTTTTACCAGAGAGGGAACTGTGCTGGAGTGTAATGCAGTATTGTATATTTCTTCTCTAATGCTCTTTTGAACAAAATCATCTATTTCATCAACAGTATATCAGCAGTGACCAAAGACCATTAAATAATGCATCTCACTCAGGAGCAGTGGAGCAGGGAAAGGGCTCTGACCTGTTTTAAACCTTATTACTTTCTTGCATTATGCCCCTCACTGCAATCTTTTTGTTTAAGTGATTTCAGCTGAGGCGTTGCTTCCTGCTTTAAAACACACGGTGGACGTGTTATTGCTGAGCTGGTCGGGCTCAGCAGCAGCATTTCTGTCCTACAGCAGAACCAGCTCCTGCCCAGGAATCCCTGTTAACCTTGCCAAATACATGTGTGTGCATCAGGGGCTGGTGTGGGTATCATCCCCTGAATTTGGATCTCAGGGCACAGACTGCCTCTCATTGGACCTGTGGCTTCACTTCCCAGCAAACGTTTGGGGCTCGCAGTGAGCAATCCCAGGGCTGGTAAAGCACACACAGGATTGAATCCAGACTGGGATGGCCTCAGAAGAGAAGGTGCAGCTGTAACAGCCAGAGGAGGTCGGAGCTGGCACTGCCCTGGCATTGAGGCTGGCAGGGTGCTGTCCCCACCAGAGCAGGGTGCTGTCCCCATCAGGGCAGGGTGCTGTCCCCATCAGGGCAGGGTGCTGTCCCCACCAGGGCAGGGTGCTGTCCCCACCAGAGCAGGGTGCTGTCCCCACAGGGCAGGGTGCTGTCCCCACCAGGGCAGGGTGCTGTCCCTACCAGGGCAGGGTGCTGTCCCCATCAGGGCAGGGTGCTGTCCCCATCAGGGCAGGGTGCTGTCCCCATCAGGGCAGGGTGCTGTCCCCACCAGGGCAGGGTGCTGTCCCCACCAGAGCAGGGTGCTGTCCCCACCAGGGCAGGGTGCTGTCCCCACCAGGGCAGAGTGCTGTCCCCTCTCTGTGTGCCTGTCCCAGCAGGGCCATGGTGGCACCTGCAGCCTCTGCCAGTGAAGGAGCTGCCCATGACCAATATGAATGTTCCATCCTCTGCCCAGTGGAGCCCTGCACACTGTGTGCCAGGGGGCAGACGGCTGGCAGAGTGTGACCCCAGGGCTGCAGTGTGGCCATCCCCAGGGCTGCACAGTGACCATCCCCAGGGCTATAGAGCAACCATCCCCAGGGCTATAGAGCGACCATCCCCAGGGCTATAGAGTGGCCATCCCCAGGGCTATAGAGCATGACCATCCCCAGGGCTATAGAGTGGCCATCCCCAGGGCTATAGAGTGACCATCCCCAGGGCTATAGAGTGGCCATCCCCAGGGCTATAGAGTGACCATCCCCAGGGCTATAGAGCGACCATCCCCAGGGCTATAGAGTGACCATCCCCAGGGCTGCAGAGTGGCCATCCCCACACTGTTCGTGCCCAGCTTTATGGCCGGGCAGTGGCCTCTGCCCTCTGTGAGCTGTGCTGAGCCCCACGGTGCCCACCTGCCCCTGCCCCGGTGGGATGTGAGGTGGCACAGGGACAGCTGTCCTGGGGGTCGGACAGGAGATGTCCTGGGCAGGGGCAGCCGTGGGGGCACAGGGGGTCGGTCCCTCTGTGCTTTGCCCAGGTTGGAAGCTTTGCTCACCAGCCCAGGTTGGAAGCTTTGCTCACCAGCCCAGGTTGGAAGCTTTGCTCACCAGCTGTGTGCAGTGCCAACCCCGGGCACAGCTTTGCCTCTCCCAGCCCTGTGCAGCACAGGCCCCCAGCAGCCGGCGAGCAGAAAGCCTGAGAGACTTACAATTACATTTTCTCACTAGTCTAATGAGGTGAGAGACAGACAGAGGAGAGAGTTCCCTGGGCTAATTTTCCAGCCAGCAGCCACTGCATTCCTCCTGTACAGCAAGAGGCAGAGGAGAAATGACTCTTCCAGATTAGAGCTCTTGCTGAAGGCATTCCAGAGCATATTCCTCTAGGATACTACAGCAAAAAAATGGAGATGACAAACCATTTTACTACATTCAGCTGGAATGAAGTGACCCACAAACAGAGCTGTGTGGTGCCGGGGCTGCACTGGCCAGGAGAGAGCAGCCAGGGAGGGCAGGGAGTGAAGCTTGGCCTGAATCATTGCTCCAGTGAGAGAGGGAACAGGTCAGACCTGCACACGGCAGGGATCAGCTGGGACAGGGAACGAGCATTGCATTTGTCTGCCCTGCAAGTGAACGATTTGTTATCATGGAAATGTTAACAAAGGAACACTCACTGCCTGCGTGGGCACAATGGGCTGCAGAGGACAGGGCTGGAAAAGAGGGCTCTGCCTCTCTCCAGGGCATGCTGGGTCCCTCAGACTGCAGAAACTCCAGAAAATCCCTCCTCAGATCCACAAAGAACATGGAGGGAGTGCTTCTTTCTTGGTTCCTGCCCTCTGTGGTCTTTGCACTGGATTCATGTGTGCTCAACATTCGACTCTTTGGAGGTTCTCTGCTGGCTTTTGTTGAGATCAGTGCTGTTGTGTGCTCCCCTCACATCCCTGGTTTCAAACACCCTTCCAGCATGCCTCAATGGCCCTAAAAATCCTGAACATCCTGACCCGGGTCTAAGTCAGGAGGAAGAATCAATAAAATCCCTTCATCATCATGACCACATGCAATGTGTTCACCCATTCCTGTGGGTGAGGAATGTTTCATCAACCAGTCCCTGAACAAAACTGAAAATTCCCCATTTGCCTGACAAATCCAGTCAGGCTGACCCATCCCTAGCTATCCTCTGAAGTGTTTGGAGATTGTAATTGGCCCTGGAATTAGTTTTAGCCTGAGATTACATTTTTGTGTGCAGGAGTCACCCTTCTTTCATTTTCCAAAGGAGCTCTTTCCGAAAGCACTCTGCTGCTCTGCTCATGCAAACTAGGAAGAGATCTGTCAAATATCAAATACGAATTTTGTTGCTGAAGCTCTTGGAAAATTGACAGGTAGCATGCAAGCAAACATTAAATCAATAACAGCAAATTTCCCCCGGGAAACTTGTAGTGTTTTCTCATCAAAATCTTTAAATCCTTAAAGAAGCCATAAAAGGTTTGCACACTGGGTGTTGGTTAATCTGGTTACCCCTGCATGGCTCAGCAGAGCTGATCAGCAGGGCTGGGTAATACCCAGTGCTGATCACCCAGCAGTGTGTGTAATATCCCGTGCCCCAGCGCTGATGTATTGGAGCTTTGTTAGTCACTGTGGCTCCTTGGTAAATTCATTTGGAGTCCTCCGGGGTTTTAAATCTCTCATTTGGCCAACAACGAGGTCTGAAAAGATTGCAGTTCATTTCGACCCACAGTGGATGGAAGGCTCATTTACTGGCTGCAGGCAACTCAATCAGGCCGGCCGCTGATGAGTGAGTGACTTGTTCAGACCACTAGTCAATATGTGTCTGCTGTGATAGAATGTCAGCATCTGCTGCCTGCTCCTGTCTCCCACTGCTCGGGCTTTTTTCATTTGGCCTGATCAATGTTATTAAAAACACCTAGGAGTTCCTTAACTGCTCTGCCACTTGAGGCTTTTCTTTCGTTCTTTTTTTTTAAACACAAGTTTGTATTATCTGCAAACACGTGCAGATGATGTTCACAGATTGATTTTTTACAGGAGTGTGTGGGACGGGGTGTGTGTGCACACAGAACTTGTGCACTGCAGTTACATCACCACAGATTGAAATTTTTGTTTGTGTTGCCCTGAAGTAGCTCAGCCTTAGAGCCTATTGCAATCATACTCTAATTATTACTTGTGAATAAATCTTCAAATACAAGCATGCAAAAAATAATGCTCCTTTTCTAAAATTGAAGCGAGGATGCCCAAATGGAATCAGTGACACCCTGTGGATATCCACACATTACAAATCAGACTGCTGCTCTGAATAAAGAGGAAATAGAACTTAGGTAAACAGGCAGAGGGTTAAAATCATGACAGGTACACATATTTAGGGGCTATTGGGGACCTCCAGGGAAAAGCAGCAGTAGGGATGGTCTGTTCAGGTCATGCTTGGACAGGGGGTGGGCAATGTGAGAAGGGCTGAATGCTCCTTGTGACTGTCTCCTTCCCCATCAGGAGCTGGACTAAACCTTGAGATAACAAATACCACTTCTTGGGTTTTACAAGATCTCATTCCAGGCAACTTGTCCTAAAATCCTTTCTGGATGAGTGCTGTAATCAAGAAAACAAAGTAAAACATGGGGTTTTTTTTTGCCAGATTACTCCAAAGGCTTTGAATGATACCAATCCCTGCTGCCCTCTCTGTTTTGCCCCATCAATGGATGTTCCTCCTCCATCCTTCAGAGACAGAAGATCATGTGAAGCCTTGGCCATCCCTGTGCTGACAGCCTGCTCTGAGAAGGGTTTGCCATGGGTTCTGGTGCTCAGAAGTGTGCCCTGAGCCACCCTTGGCTCCTGCTGCTGCATCTCCTCAGGCTGCAGCTCTGCCAGGCTTTCCCAGGGCTCTGGTCCCCTGCATGGCACAGAGGAAAGGCAAGGTGATCTGCTGTGACCTGAGGACATGCTTCAGAATCCTGCCATGCTTCCATCCCTGCCCCCTTCCTCTGCAATATGGCATCCAAAATAGATACCAAGAAATGACCTGCCAGGAAAAAATGGAAGCCTATAATTATGTTATTGAAAACATGTTCCATACTGTATTATTTAAGGTTATTTTATTATGATGTTGAGATGAGTTTCTTAAAGAAGAAACTCTGGGTTTATTGCGCTCCTCACGGAGAGGAGCCCTGGGTGATTTGATAGCCTATTTGAACAAGAGGGATGCTTTACGAGCCCCTATAAAAACTGATGACCCCACTCACATTTGTATTTAATGAAATAAGGAGGAGCTTTCGTTATGTTTTCAATAACCTTCAGTGCTCTTTCAAACCTGCTTCAAATAAACCCCAGAATCTGCATGTTTCTGTGCTGAACCCCGGCTGTCTGTAGGGAGGGCACTGAAGGTCCAGCCTGGCTGGTGAACATTCCTACAGTCCCTGTGTCCCCGTGTCCCTGTGTCCCTGTGTCCCTGTGTCCCCTGGTGCCACACCAGGGCCCTGTCCTGATGATAAGGATGTGAGAAATGCTGTCCCACTGGAGAAGGGTGCCTGGGAGGAAGGTTGAGCTGAGAAGGGGCTCCAAAACTGCCTCAGCCTCGCAGGCACCAGGACACATTTTATCTCTAAATATCTTCCCACATGCAAAACCAGGCGTTTTCTTTATACAGTTTTAGTCTGCCATACAACATTAGATCTTTCTGAAAAGTTCCAGTGCTCGGATCCTCCTCATTACATTAAATAATTGCTCTGCTGGAAGGATCAGAGCTGCACGCTCAGCCTGTGGCTCTTCCCGTCCCCACCTCTCCCATGGGACCAGCCCTGGCTGGGGGCAGACAGGTCCTTGGGAGGTCTTGGGTGGTTATCTCATCCCCATCTGGCAGCCTTGTGGATTGGAGATTTAGACAGAAATGACCACGGGAGCCAGCAGAGCCCGGGCTGAGGGCTCCGTGTGCAGCAAAGCAGCAGCTCCTGTGCTCCGCTCTCCTAAAAGGCACATTAACTGTGATCCACGGGGCTTTGTCCAGATTGGGACTGCTCCCTGCAGCCAGCACACAGCCAGGGTGATTCAGGATGGATGAAGGAAGGGAAGAGCTGTGGTGGGTGCAGCAGGGTGGCACTGTGCTGGGGTGTCCCTCCCTGTATGGTCACCGTGGTTCCGTGTCCCATGGCCATGGGAGCCTCCTCCCCCAGGGCTCTGAGATGAGGAAGGGGCACCTGGCAGGGTTTATTAAAGCACATCCGAGCCCTCCAATTGCATTTGCATTCACAGTTTGATGTAGATGCCACATCAGCAGATGCCTATGAATAAGCTGGAGCAGGGTTATAGCATCCTGGTGCTGCAGTGATTCAGTGTGATGCCACTGCAAGCTGTTCTGGAATGGGCTGCAACTCTGATTTTTATGATCATTGGAACGTAAAGGGTCAGAATCTTAATCTCCTAATACTGTGTTTTTAACAACATTTACACTTTAACATATTGAAAAATCTCATCTCTTTCTGCCACCCAGCATGACAGCACAATTCAAAGCCATCAGTGCAGCAGTATATTTCAGTATTTTAAACATAAATCAACCTGGCTGATTTTTTTTTTTTTTCACTTCCAGTACTTCTAAAAACCTGGGTTTTTCTAACTTTAATGTTTCTTATTTGAACCTTTGTATTCAGTGGAGTCTCCCATCTGAATAATTCAGCAGTATCAAAGAGAGCAGAGAATGGAGGCCCCAGTCCAGCACCCAGCACAGATACAGAGCTTTGTGGCCCATTGCAACACGAAACCACTACCCAAGGAACACAAAAAGTTTGGGGATTGTCTGCAAGCGTGGAAAGAATTTAATTCTGCATCACCGTGCAAAGTTATGTGACAAACAATAGGAACGTATCAGGAATAAAGAGCATTTTTGTTTTCACGAAACCTTTGGGAAAAGGGAATCACTTTTTTTCCAGAATTTGCAAATCTGGCACAAACCATTCCAGGAGCCAGTACTCAGTGCAGTACTCACCTCCCAGAATAACCAAATTCAGCTCTTCTCTGGGATGTGCAGGGGCAAAAAAAAAAAACCAGAAGGAAAGGATTTGGGGTTTCCTCATTAGTGAAGCCTTCCCTGCTGGTGTCCCTCTGCTCCTTTTCTGTGCCTCTTTCCCTTCCTCACCTGAGCTTTCAGGGCTGAAATGTGGTGCAGAGAACTCTGCCCCTTCCCACGGCTGCTGCCCCACACCAGCACAGCCTGGCCTGGCGTCTGATTTTTCATTTAAACAGAATTTCCTCACCCAGTTTTGCTCTCTGCTGGCCCAGATTTGCCTCCACTCCCACGTGAGAAAGGAGCTGGGCATATGGGCTGAACCACAATGATTTGATTCATGGGCTGAAATCATCATTGAACAAGTGTCACAACATGGCATTAGATTAAGAACTAAAGTGATGGGCTATGGTGAGTCTGTTCATTAGTATTAATAGAGCTTAATTAGGCACAAGCATGGTGTTGCAGGGAAATGTGAAGTTGGCTGCAGTTTCCATGGTGGGAAAAAAGAGGTGTTATTCAATGAAGGCCAAAGAGACCCACAAACCTTGCTCCTGCCTCTGAACCCCAGCACCATCTGGGCCTGGGATGTGGCCTCACCGCCCCAGGAATGCAAGGGAGTCAAGGACTGGGGCACATTAAAAACCAGAACTGAGGAATGGGAGATCCAAACTAAAACCATGAAATCTGGGGCAAGTGCTGACCTTCACCAGGGGACTGAGTGAGGGGAGAGCTGCTCAGTTCTGACCACTCTAACAGAGAAGATTACCTGTCAGACCAGCTCTTCCAGCCCCAGGGAGCAGTGCCAGAAAGAAACTGTGCTCCAACACCCAAACAAAGAGAGACAAAGGGACAGGGACAGGGAGAGGCTGCAGGAGCCAGTCCCTCATGACACTGGCCCAGGTGGCTGTGCCAGGGCTGGGGTGACTTTGCAGCCAGGGTTAATATCCATGGCTGCATTCAATGCTTTAGTAATTATCTCTGTAGTTTCTTTATCTTCAGTATCCTCCCTCTTGCACCAGTTTGCCTCCATTCATGCTGCTCTTTGCTTTATGGTTTAAGCCATTTTACATTTCTCCCCATTTGGCAGCATTAAATTTTATTTACCATATGTCCCTTCTGCTACAAAGATGATAAAATCCTTTGGATTTTTGTTGTGCTGTTGCAAGCTCATTCAGCACTCACCTCAATTTCGTGTCCCCTGCAAGTGGAGCTGATTTGTTGTTGGTTTTCACAAGGTCCAAGCTGAGACACTGCCAGGCTGTAATGCAGATCTGCACTCTGCCACTGCTGCTTTCCCTTTGCCAGACACCATCCCCTCAGGAGGTCTCCAACACCTCTGTGGTGGGACAGAGCATCATATGGACCTCTGGCAAAAGGGCCAAGAGAACTGCCAAGAAAATCCTTTGTTCATGGCTATTTCCCCCTTTTTATTCGCATTTTGTGGGAAAGGTCTCCCCCCTTGTTGCCTGTTCCATCAGTTCTGCTACACCTGGGGTTAATGTGCTTTTCAAGGGGACCATGAACAAGTGCAGGAACAGCCCAGGATTAAAATGCAGGGCCAGATGGAGTTTGCCCTTCCTGTGCTCAGACTGTGGCAGGGTGGCTGCCAAGGAGGCATTGCCCAGCCATGTGGAGCCCAGTCCCAGCCGGAGGAGCAGAAATGCACCTTTGGATGCCCCAGGAGCTGGTGGCAGCCCAGGCACGGGGCTGGAGCTGTGGCTCTCTGCCCTCTGCCCTGCAGCCAGGGACAGCTGCACTCTGTGAATCCCTGGGGATGGCCCCTTTGGCCACTTCTCACCAAAGCTCGTGCTTCCCTCCATTCTGTGTAAATTCAAATGCATCAGACCATTCTAGCACTCATGAATGAATGAAATGTGAAATGTTGCTACACTGGACTTTGCTGTTGCCTTCAGATGTAGCTGGACGCTGTGGCTTAAAATTGTTTCTACCTTCAACCACATCAGGAAGTGATTTGGAGATCCTCAGTGAAAACCCAATATTTCTAGAAGACTTTTAAGTGAGCGAAGGGGCAGAGTTTGAGGCACAGCTAGCTCTGCTTTCAACAAAATAGGAATCTCTCACTTCCATGACATCTTTTGATTTAAAGGCGTGCTGGAGTCAGGATGGCTGTGCATACACCAGTGAGTCCATTTGCACCATTGTCCTGCAGGGTAAGGGCTGAGCTGCCACCTCCCAGCACCTTGCACGGGATTTTTCTCCCCAAGCATGGCCTGTTTTGCAAACCCTGCCGTGGAATTGCCATCTCTGCTGGAAGAGGACACTGGAAATGGAAGCATTGGCCCCTCTTGCTGTGGGTGCTCCCTTCACAGAGCCCGAGGGGTCTGTGCAGCATCACCCCCTTCATTTCCACCCAGCTCAACAAAGGACTGGGTCACATTAAGAAACCAGAACTGAGGAATGGGGAGTCCAAACTAAAACCATGAAATCTGGGGCAAGTCCCGACTTTCAGCAGGGGACTGAAGCATCTGCCCTGCTCCAGCAGTGATGCCAGAGAGCCATGGGGTGGTTCAGACCATGGTCCCATCTCCACCCTCAGGGCAGGGACCTCAATGGGGTGACCCAATGGTGTGATCCCACTGTGGCTGGGATGGCTGTGCCACCATCCCATGGCACTGCTGCTGCCCCATCATCCCATGGCACTCCTGCTGCCCCACCATCCATGGCACTCCTGCTGCCCCACCATCCATGGCACTCCTGCTGCCCCATCTCCCATGGCACCTGCTGCCCCACATCCCGGCACTCCTGCTGCCCCATCATCCCATGGCACTCCTGCTGCCCCATCATCCCATGGCACTCCTGCTGCCCCCATCCCATGGCACTCCTGCTGCCCCATCACCCATGGCACTCCTGCTGCCCCATATCCCATGGCACTCCTGCTGCCCCACCATCCCATGGCACTCCTGCTGCCCCACCATCCATGGCACTCCTGCTGCCCCATCATCCCATGGCACTGCTGCTGCCCCACCATCCCATGGCACTCCTGCTGCCCCATCATCCCATGGCACTGCTGCTGCCCCACCATCCCATGGCACTCCTGCTGCCCCATCATCCCATGGCACTCCTGCTGCCCCACCATCCCATGGCACTCCTGCTGCCCCACCATCCCATGGCACTCCTGCTGCCCCACCATCCCATGGCACTCCTGCTGCCCCATCATCCCATGGCACTGCTGCTGCCCCACCATCCCATGGCACTCTGCTGCCCCATCATCCCATGGCACTGCTGCTGCCCCACCATCCCATGGCACTCCTGCTGCCCCATCATCCCATGGCACTCCTGCTGCCCCACCATTCCATGGCACTCCTGCTGCCCCAGCCCTGCCACCACCACCCATCGATGGGGAATCCGACCTGAAGAGAGCTCAAATTAAAGGTAAGTAATTTCCTTTTTTCCTACCTTGAAATTCCTATTGATTTCCCACCTAAATAGAAATTCCTATCGATTTTGTGTCTGTTCATATTAGTATGTTACCTTGTCACCTTTTGTTTGCAATATTATGTTGTTTTACGTGTTCGGCAGTGGTCGGTGGAGCTCTGTCCCTGCGGGTGCCCGGAGCACCCCGGACCCGACCCCGGATGGGCAGGGACAGAGGGCTCGGGGGATCACTGGAGGGGGAGCGGAGGGGAATGGAGGGGAACAGAGGGAGCAGAGGGGAACGGAGAGGAATGAGGGGAAGGCAGAGGGAGAGGGGAACAGAGGGAAAGAGGCAGAGGAAGAGGAACAGAGGAAGCAGAGGGGAACGGAGGGGAACAGAGGGAGCAGAGGGAACAGAGGGAGCAGAGGGAGCGGAGGGGAACAGAGGGGAACAGAGGGGAGCGGAGGGGAAAGGAGGGGAATGGAGAGGAACAGAGAGAGTAGAGGGAGCAGAAGGGAACAGAGGGAGCAGAGGGGACCCCGCTGTGGCAGCGTGAGTGGCACCCCGTGTGAGCTGCAGGCACCCCATCCGAGCTGCAGGCACCCTTTCAGAGCTGCAGCACCCCTCGTTCCCGGGCACTCAGAGCCCTCTCCCGTGTCACCGTCACCTGTCACCATCGCACACACCCCGAGCGCACCGGCGCTCCTCTCTCCGCCGCTCCCCGGCTCCGCAGGGTTATTTTTGCAGCGTTTTCCGGTGAAAGCTGCTGGCTGTTCAGCAATCCCGCAGGCAGCAGGCTGCTGTGGTCCTCACATCTCTGCTGGTCAGACAAGTATCCCCCCTGTCCCCGGTGTCCTCTCTTCCTCACACCTCAGTGAACAGGCACCGCCGCGCCGGGACCTCTGACCGAGTTGTCAAGGTGACGGCTGCTGTTATCCTAAAGTACTTATTTCACATACATGGTATTTTGTCCCTTGCTTTTATTGAAACACGGAGAAGAGACCAATTATCTTCCTAATGGTTTGCACGGCTTCCTTCTTTTCTTAAATGGGAGTTAATGACAAATGGTTTGGGCAGTGGGGGTGGTTCTTGCGCAGGGAGCTCTTGTGTGTCCCCAGGAACACGGGGCAGCTCCTCTATGCACCGTCACCGATTTTCTCCCCCTGCTTAACCCCTGCAAAACGAACAGGCTTTCCCAAATGCCCGAGTGCTGGAGCTGGGGAAGCAGGCAGGAAGGGCTCAGCGGTGCCAGCACATGCAGGGCTCCGGGTGTGGGTATGGGAAGGGAAGGGAGGGCTGTGGGCACCCCTGGGGGATGCCAGCATGGGCCAGGAGCCTTGGGCCATCCCTGGCCACACGGTGCTGAGCCCTGGCCACACGGCCCCTGACACCCCAGCGTGGGATAGGGTTAAGGTTTAGGATTATGGTTGGGGTTATGGTTAGAGTTAGGGTTAGACGTGGCTGCTGGGCAGGGTTAGGGTTAGGTTTAGGGTTAAGGTTTAGGGTTAAGGTTAGAGTTAGGGTTAAGCCTGGCTGCCGGGCAGGGGTCACACAGCAGAAGGTGCAGGTTGTCCCACAGCTCCCTCCCACAAAAAGGTACATTACAATGCTGATTTAATGCCAGTCTTAAGCCAAATAATGGGGAAGAGAGGCTCTGCTCTTGCAGCACAGCTCTGGCTGAGCTGCACCAGGGGAACAGTGGAAGTGGCAGCTCTCACCTGAAAGTGCACTTAGAGGTTGAGTTTTAAAAGCAGGTGGGGTCCAACAGGAGCCAATTCTGATTTCATCAGCTCCTTCTGTCAAGCACAGGGCATACAGAACGGGCCTCTCCCTGCCCAGACTGGAGTTTCATGCCCCAAATTCCTGCTCTGGGAGCCGCTGGAGCTCCGTGTGTGGAGTGTGTGTGCAGGGAAGGGCTGCGAGGCAGCTCCGTCCTCTCCACATTGTTATTGATGTGCTGTGTCTCGCTGGATTAGCAACGGATGTGGTGTAAGCCAGAGGGTTCCTCTTCCCTTCAAGGCTGCATTACCCCGTCAGGAACAGAGGTTTCTCTGGCACCTGATAAGCCACATAAAACAGATAAATCCTGGGGAGAGGCTGTGTGTGAGCACAATCGGTCTTGGCAGTGACGTGATCCCAGTGTAACAGCCTGGCAGATAGCTGCAGCTTTGTTTTGTGCAGAGTGATGGCAAGCTGAGCTGGAAGAGCTCTGCATTTGAGTTATGCAAGGCAGGAAATTGCACAGCTCTGTATCACATTCCAGCAAGAACATGCAATTTCACCAGACCCATGAAAGTGGGGACAGGCATGGTTTAACTCAGGTGTGGTTTGGATTGGGAGGAGGTTAGAATTATTTTTCCATTGAAAAATATGGTTGAGGTGAACTGCAGATGGTGGAGACCCACTTCTGCATTTGGAGAGACTGGGTGGGAGCATGTCCACAACATCTGCCCTCTCTGAGTGCTGTGGTATCTGTATTTCCATCCTTTCCCATTGTGGGATGTCACAGGAAAATCCACCTGCAGATTGTTTATCTTGTTTTCTCGTGAGTAGGCTGCAGCCTTTAACTTCCCGTGGATGTCGTGGTTTGGTTAATGCCTGGGTAACAGAGGGAGGGGATGGGGGCATGGCAGTGTTAATGGGAGAACAGCTCATTTATAGTTCCAGCATGCTTTATGACATCAAAAGAGCATTGAGAGAATGCTTGGGATAATGTTAATTAGGGCTCAGAAATAAATGCTTTGCTTCCTCATTAATTGTTATCTCTTTGTTGTGCTCATTAGGAAGTGATTCCTAGCAAGGAGCTGCTAAAGGTTGTGCACACCAAAGGGGATGTGCTGCTCGGGTGGAAGGCACTGGGGACCCCCACCCAAATCTGGGGCTCAGGGTGAGGTGTTGGGGTCACCTGGCACCCAGGATGTGCAGGGAGAGGGGAGGGATGTGGGATGCTCTGGAGAGCACCACCAAAGCACAACCACAGCCTCTGCCCCCACCTCCATCGAGCAGCCTTGCAGGGAGCAGCTCTCTTCTCTGTAAAGTTTTCTTGTGTCAGCCATTTCTGTAGATTATGTGAAAATACACTTTGGAAAATTGAATCATAAAACTGTGGTGTAAATCCTTTTAAAAAGAGATCAAAGACCAAAATGCTAATAAGGCTGGGATGGGAATAAAATCCAGGCGCTTTGGTAAAGTAGAATAAAAATAAAGGAGGCCTACAAAGAGAATAACAAATTAAAAACAAGTTTTAAAGAGCAATGGAGAAAAGAGATTCAAAACAACCAAAGGAGAAAACCCCTTAAAGTGAAGGCTTTCATGTGCCCAGGGCAGACACAACCCTTGTGCTGCTTTCACACCCTAAAATCCCCCACCCAGCACCAGTCCTGCACCCTCACCCGCTCAGAGTCAGCACCCTGACGTTTCCTATTTCTCCCCAGACTGCTGGAACCTGTCACCACCCAAACCAGCACAGTGACAGAACATTGGAGCTGTCATCTTCACCACTCTGCGTCTTTCCTTGGGCTTCCCAAAGTTCCTCCACAGATAGGACCAGGCAGGGCATGTGAAGAGCAGCTGATGTGCTCCTCTCAAATCCATAAATCGCTTCCTTTGGGGAGTTGATTCAGCCTGGCATTAGGAAAGTGCTTTTAAAACACACCAATTCCCTGCCAGCAGGGCAGAGGCTGGCACAGGCTGCCCGTGGGGTGCCCCTGCACCACTCAAACCCATTTCTGGAGGAATTGGAGTGGTTTTCTTGGGGACAGAGCATGTGGAGATGGGGTCACTGTCCCTGCAGTGCCAGGGAAGGCAGTGACACCGTGTCCCAGGGGAGCAGTCAGTGGTGTGGGGCTCATCAGAGGAGACCTCATTAAAATCAGTGGGTTAGTCAGCAAGCTCAGTCAGCTCCTCATTCAGGCCATTTATCATCCTCTCCTGTGCTCAGGGAGAACACTGGAGGAGCAGACTCAGTAGAGGGTGGGATGCCCAGCTCAGGGGCAGTGCTCCTGCCCAGAGAGGGTGTGAGGCTCGGGGGAGCAGGAGGGGCACAGGGGGTGCAGTTCCAGCTGGGTGGGTGACACTGTGACACTGTGCCCGTGCCATGGGCTCTGCACGGTGCTGGTGGTGGCACCTGGCACAGAGCGGGGCAGTGGCACTGCCCAGGGGCATATTCTGCTATTCCTCAGGTGCCATTCTGCTATTGCCCAGGTGACATTCACCTATTGCCCAGGTGCACATTCAGCTATTGCCCAGGTGACATTCAGCAATTCCCCAGGTGACATTCACCTATTGCCCAGGTGCCATTCACCTATTCCCCAGGGTGACATGTCCCTCTGTGCTGGGGGACCCTGGACCCCGCTCTGGACAGAGCCCCCACCACGGGCAGGGCCGGCAGCCACCCAGGAGAGAGGATGAGAAACACACCAGCTTGTTACACTTACCCCTCAATAAAAAATCTTCTAAGTGCCTAATTAACAGTTTAGGTAGAAATAAAAACATAATGAGAAAAACAATCTGGTTGAAAAAAAAAATGGCCTTGGCCGGCTCCCTTCTATTAGCTGTTGCCGTCCATATGTGCTTGGCTGAAGTGGTCATCAGGGCTTTGGCTAATGGGCTTTTCACATGTTTCTATATTGCACCTCTGTATGTCTTAGTAATTTTAAACTTGGCAGCCAAAAGGAGCAGCTCAGAAATTTGCGTAAAGCCTTGATAAATATTTTATGCA
>CM019229.1:11750835-11760939 GCA_009741485.1 Malurus cyaneus samueli
TAAATCTGTCCGGGGCTCATGGGGAATTTTGGTGCTGGGAGAGGCGGTGTCAGGAGCTGTTCCTGGAGTGGGGTGGGGATGGACAGTCCATGGGGCACTGGGGATGCATTCCCATGGCTGTTTGGGTCAGTCTGACATGGGGGATTCCTTCTGGGATGGTCCCAATTCCCCAGGTGAGCTGGCACAGCTCCAGGGTGTGACTGTGTGGGGCACTGGGGCTGCACTGCCATGGATGGTTTGGGTCAGTGTGACCAGGGGGTTCCTTCTGGGATGGTCCCAATTCCCCAGGTGAGCTGGCACAGCTCCGGGGTGTGGTGTTCACATTGTGAGTGTGGGGCACACCTTGCTGTGCTGGGCTCACTGCCCCACAGGAATTGTGACACTGACCCCTAACTCGGTGACACGACAGCTTTAGTGCCAGGGCAGGAGGTGCCCCTTCCCAGGAGATTCCCCTTCCCAGGAGATTCCCCTTCCCAGGAGATTCCCCTTCCCAGGAGATGTCCCGTCTTCCAGGAGTCTCAGGAGATGCCTGGGTCTCCAGGAGGCCCTCAGGAGATCCTTCGGGTGCTGCGGCAGGGTGCTGCTGAGTTCGAGGACAGCGAGCATGATGCTCTCCATCCCCATGGGCACACGGGAAAGATGGGGTGAGCATGTGGAAGTGTGTCAGAGCATGACTTAAACCCCATTCTTTGGATTTTTTAGGAAAAGCTTGTTATTTCTCATTATTTCAGATTCTTGTCTAAAAGCAAGGATGGGATGGGGAATTGGGATGGGATGGTGGGATGGGATGGGATGGGATGGGAATGGGATGGGATGGAGATGGGATGGAGATGATGGGATGGAGATGATGGGATGGAGATGGGATGGGATGGGATGGGATGGGCTCTGTGGGCAGGGCCTCTCTCTGTAAATGGCTCTCAGGCAGGGCTGCCCAACACCCCAATGTCCTGTGGCCCCTGCCATGGCCCCGCTCACACAGAGCATCTTCCCAAGAGCTGCTCCTTCCCTCCCTGCCCTCAGCACTGCAGAGCTGGGTGAGGCAGGGCTGTCCCTGAACCCTCCTCAGCTGTCCCTTCACCTCCTCAGCTGTCCCTGAACCTTCCTCAGCTGTCCCTGAACCTCCTCAGCTGTCCCTGAACCTCCTCAGCTGTCCCCACCTGATCCCACAGGGTCCCCATCCTGCACCCCAAACTGCCACCTCTGCTGTGACACCTGCGGCTCCCAGCCCCAAACAGGAACACGTGCACTCACCTTATGTACATATGGAAAAAAAACCTGTCAGGGAAGATTAAAACCCCAGACAATCTTTATTGTATGGTTGTTTTTTCCATTTATTTATCCTTTTTTTTTCCCCCTTTTAGCAAGAATAGTCAGGGTTTGATATGATTAGAATTGCAAATCTCACATGTTAAAAGGGAGGCACTGAAGTAAAAGGATGCTGCCTGTGTAATGAGACACGTTTTAAATCCAGGCTAGGTAAATTTGGTGTTGAGCATAAAGGGTATGAAATAAACTCGCAGTGAGCTCAGCAAATGCCCCAAGGCGCGTCCCCATTAGTATTCCCATTTGTGAGCTCACTTCATAAGACTAATGGAGTTGCTACCTGGGGACATTAATTGTGCATGACACCATTGCCGAGCCTTTGTGCACTCTTACTAATATCACAGTGCCTCCTTGACAAAACGCCTGCAAAGATTACAAACATACCTAAAATAACTGCCACATTCACACTCATATTTGACAGGGATCTTCGAGTTCAGTTACAATAGAATTACCATCATTTCTTACACCTCTGGCTTTTTATTACATTAAACAATGGTTGATATTGCTTCCTTAAACCAGTGTCAGATTGTGTAAAATCTCTCTATCTCAGGCTTTTCTATTAAGCCTCCCATTTATCAGGGGAATGTATAGCTTCCATACTTGCCTCTTACTGCAAATATTATATATTATATACTCGAGCAGGCGTGCACACGCACACATCACCCTTCCTCTGGGTTAAAGGCACAGAGAGATTTTTGATTCTTTGCAATTGATACCAAAAGGTTCTGCTATAGTGTGAGGTGCTCAATTAATACCAAAAGGTTCTGCTATAGTGTGAGGTGCTCACAGGTCTTCCAGCATTAATTACAGCATCATCAGTGGGGGATGGCCTTCCTGGGGCTCCCTGTTTTGAATCCCAGTGTCCAGGATGAAGGTGATGGATGAGAGGATTTGCTAAATTTGCAGCAAGCAGGGCAAGATCCTGTTGAGGAAAGCAGCTGAATTGGGATCTCCTGGAACTCTGACACACCAGGCTTGGCTTTTCAGGGCTCTGTGGGTCCCCACCAGCATGTCCCTGGCCAGCCCCAGTGGCTGTGTCACTGCTCCCACAGCTGCACTGAGTGTCAGAGGGACAGCAGAACAAATCTCATCCTTGGAAGAGATGTTAAAATGAGGTACCAAAGTGAATTAATGTAAAACCTTTGAGAATTCAATACTCAGATGCTTGAAGGAGGGATTCAGTTCTTCATAAATCAAATTCTTTTATAATATTTATTTAAAAAAAGAGGTGTTTGCATTTTTTTTTCTGGCCCTGGCGCCATCTGTGCCCCAACAGCCCCTGATTCCTCAATTTTGCTCTTTCACCTCTGCACTAGAGCCTCCTCTGAGATTTCCTCTTGAAGAAGAGCCTTGGCAAGCTGCAGGTAAGAGAGAATTCACTGATGGGGTGTGCATTAGAAAGCTCCTGATCCCACCTTCCCTGGCCAGAGGAGGCCGTGGTTTTGTCATCAGCCACCCAAGGACATTCTGACCTTACCATGAGACAGCATTAAACACCCAAGAGACTGGACAGGAAAACTCTGTGTCTGGAGAATGACATCAGAGTTTGCTCCAAATTCCAAGAGAGTTTACTCCAAACTTTGAGATGGAGCAGGCTAAAACCCATTGAGACACGGAGCAGAAGCCATAGCTCTGCTCTCTTGGGATTATGGCTGGGACAGGTGGGGGGTGGATCACAGCTGTAGCTGTGAATGGCTATTTCTGTTTCTGTTGACAGGATTTATTTGAGTTAACATTATTCGTTTGCAGTAGTGTCTCTCAGCAGTCAATCAGACATTTCTTCACAAACATATTCTACAACTTGCTGCAGCAAGAGAAGGCACAAGATGATCATAGGCAAAGCTGCCTGCAGAGTTTGGGGACTGTTCCTCGGGCTGGTCCTGTCCCACAGCTCCCAGCCAGGAACAATCTCATGGTGATGTCCAGGAAGAGGAGCCCCCAGGGCACAGCTGGGATTTGCACTGGGATTTGCACTGGGATTTGCACTGGGATTTGCACTGGGATTTGAGAGCAGCCCTGGAGAAAGGAGCCTGAGCTGAGACACACACAGTGCACGCATACGGCTGATCCGCCCCGTGGAGCTGGCACGCCGTCTTTTCCTGCTGTCTCATTGACTTCTTGCCAAAAAAAGGTTAAAATGCTGGAGTTTTCTCTGGAATTCTGAAGTTGGGACTTAAAAATACTTCAAGCACTTGGTTTAATAGAGCTTCACGTCAGCGTATTCCCAGTTCCACACAGCTCCCTAGTGACACGGGACCTTTTGTCAAGCACATATGAAATTAAGTGAAATAAAAATCATATTAAAAATTATTACCATCTAACAGCCATTAGTCTGCACATTGCTGTCACGTCTTGATGGATTTCTCACTTAGTTCAATGAATGTTCTAACGACAGTGATAAAATCACTCAGAAAAAAAAATATAATAAACTGTTAACCCTTCGTGGGACTGCTTGTTTTTCAAACCCCTTTAAGAGCTGCTCAGCAGTGAGGTGCTCCCCAGGGAGCTCAGCTGTGGATGGAAATCTGCTGCTGCCTGACTTGGGTGTGATGAGGAGAATGGAAATAATGAGAAGCCGCGGGAGACTAATTGACGAGAGTCACACTGGAGGTATGGCATTGGTTGGGCGAGCGACCTTGGGGAAATGGGCAAAAGAGAGGAGGAGGATTAATGGAGGTAAGAAGACAGTCAAAAAGAGTGATTAATGCAGTGGGGTAAAAATGGGGGAAAATTTGGAAAAAAATGAAGGAACATTTTTGGGTAAGAATTGTGGATTTTTTATGATCAAATTTTGGCCCCCTCCAAATGAGCAGCAAAAATGAGCAGCATTGGCAGGAACCAGAAACAGAGACTGGTGACATTTTGGGCAGACTGGGTCAGGAAGAAAGCAAGCTCGGGGACAGGGGAGTCACCAGGCTGGTCACTGCTGTGAGCACAGCAAGGGGTGGCAATGTGAGCCCCTCCTGTAGCCCCAGGAACAGTCCTGTAGCCCCCAGAGCTGTCCCATAACCTTAGAGCTGTCCCATAGCCCCACAAACAGTCCCATAGCCCCAGAGCTGTCCCATAGCCCCACGAACAGTCCCATAGCCCCCATAGCTGTCCCATAGCCCCAGAGCTGTCCCATAGCCCCACGACAGTCCCATAGCCCCCATAGCTGTCCATAGCCCCAGAGCTGTCCATAGCCCACGAACAGTCCCATAGCCCCCATAGCTGTCCCATAGCCCCAGGAACAGTCCCGTAGCCCCAGCAGCAGTCCCACAGTCCCATAGCCCCTCGCCTTGCCACGTTATCACAGGCAAGCAAGCACCCAAAGCCCAGGAACAGCAGAGAAAATCTATTTGTTCCCATGGAAATCATTCCTTGACACTGAAGCCTTCATTTAGGCTGACATGGTGCCAACAAATTTACCAAACTTTTGTAACTAGCAAGTTATTGAGTGTCACTTTAGTACAGTGTGTGTGGAAAACGCGTGGAAGGTGCAAGAATGCTGCATAGTCTTTAACTATTACATTAAGCATCTGCTGCTGCCATTTATGGATCAGATAGCATTTTACTCTTGAGATATTTGATTTTATTACCTTCTAGGGAGAGAGCAAACAAGTGTTCTTATTGATTTGCACATTAAATATATTAGTAATAAAACAACATCTCTGTAAACCAATTGTAAAATCAATATTATTGGTACCAAAATATCACAAGTAGCTGAATTACAATTAAAGAGGGTAGCTTCAAAGTCTCTCCCACCCAGATGTGGTGCATTCAAATGAGAGAGGGACACCAAATCTGGGTGGGATGATGGTGTTAGAGCAATTCACATCTGCTCCAAGTAAAACATGAAAATGCATTCAGATGTGTTTGGGAAAGGAAGGGTCACTGTGATGGAGTTCATGCAGAGCAGCTCACTTGGGCTGATCAAACCTTGTGGGAACAGATCCAAAGCTCCCTTTGGCTTTGTCTGCAGACTGTGCTGGCTCTGTAGGGTAGCTGGGCAGAGCTGGGGGATTGTGGATCTGATCCAGGGTCCAAAACCAAAGCAGAGGTCAAAGAGCACAAGTGGTGGAAGCAAAGAGTCGCTCAGAGACAGCAGAGCTGAGAAATATCCTCTGCAGGTATACCCTCAGCAGTGGATGAAATATCCTCGTGCAGGCAGTGGTGAATATGTCCTCTGCAGCAGTGGTGGAACCCTTCACATGGGAGATGCTCATGCCAGGCACTGCCAGGCCAATCTGTGGAGCCAGAGCCCCTTTGCCCATCCAGATGTTCATGAGAGCTCTGGCAGGAGCACTCAGGATTTAGGGGCACTCACACATGGGGGTTGGGGCAGGAGAGGGCCCCAATCCTCCAGGTCAGTGTGGACCAGCAGCCCCATTGTGCTCTGTGGTGCTGAGCCTGTCCTGGCTGGTGCAGAGCCACAGTCCCATCTGCAATATGCAACGTGGAGACAATAGAGCAAAGTGTAACCACTGTTTACAGAAAAAAAATTGTCAAGGATTTATTTATGGAAGTGACTGAGGAATGATGAATTCTACACTCCATTTAAAATGCTTTTTATTTCTCTCAGCCTTGGGGCTCTGAGTACATCTAATTTCACCCATAAGCTATAATTCTCCACCACACACAGTTCCTGCTTCTCCTCTGGGTTCCTGAGGAGTCATTTATGGTTTATGTCCCCTCCCGGTGCAGCTCACGCTGTGGCTGGAGACAGTTACACACCGTGACTTTCTGAGCACCACCTCCCTCACTGGGCACACACACAGCACGAGCGAGTGGCACTGGGAACAGCTTGACACTCACTATATATTATTTTTAAAAATAAACTCAAATGTTTTTATCATGTAGGGGTTTCTCTGAGGAGCCGCGTATTTCACTGCAGACACTTTGATTGTCCCTTACCTTGCAGCTAACAAACTATTAGTTTTGTTAGTATATTTATTCACTAAAATTGGAGCCTGTGATTACAAAATCCAATGCTGTGATTGAGGCAGGATTTGAAGATAAATCTGTCCGGGGCTCATGGGGAATTTTGGTGCTGGAGAGGCGGGTCAGGAGCTGTTCCTGGAGTGGGGTGGGGATGGACAGTCCATGGGGCACTGGGGATGCATCCCATGGCTGTTTGGTCAGTCTGACATGGGGGATTCCTTCTGGATGGTCCCAATTCCCCAGGTGAGCTGGCACAGCTCCAGGGTTGACTGTGTGGGGCACTGGGGCTGCACTGCATGGATGGTTTGGGTCAGTGTGACCAGGGGGTTCCTTCTGGGATGGTCCCAATTCCCCAGGTGAGCTGGCACAGCTCCGGGTGTGGTGTTCACATTGTGACGTGTGGGGCACACCTTGCTGTGCTGGGCTCACTGCCCCACAGGAATTGTGACACTGACCCCTAACTCGGTGACACGACAGCTTTAGTGCCAGGGCAGGAGGTGCCCTTCCCAGGAGATTCCTTCCCAGGAGATCCCCTTCCAGGAGATTCCCTTCCCAGAGATGCCCTTCCCAGGAGATTCCCCTTCCCAGAGATTCCCTTCCCAGGAGATGCCCTTCCAGGAGATTCCCTTCCAGGAGATGCCCTCCAGGAATTCCCTTCCAGGAGGTGCTGCGGGCAGGGGTGGCTGCTGAGTTCGAGACAGCGAGCATGATGCTCTCCATCCCCATGGCACACGGGAAAGATGGGGTGAGCATGTGGAAGTGTGTCAGAGCATGACTTAAACCCATTCTTTGGATTTTTAGGAAAAGCTTGTTATTTCTCATTATTTAGATTCTTGTCTAAAGCAAGGATGGGATGGGGAATTGGGATGGGGATGCGGATGGGATGGGATGGGATGGGAATGGGATGGGATGGAGATGGGATGGAAATGGGATGGAATGATGGATGGAGATGGGATGGAATGGGATGGGAGCTCTGTGGGCAGGGCCTCTCTCTGTAAATGGGCTCTCAGGCAGGGCTGCCCAACACCCAATGTCCTGTGGCCCCTGCATGGCCCGCTCACACAGAGCATCTTCCCAGAGCTGCTCCTTCCCTCCCTGCCCTCAGCACTGCAGAGCTGGGTGAGGCAGGGCTGTCCTGAACCCTCCTCAGCTGTCCCTCACCTCCTCAGCTGTCCCTGAACTCCTCAGCTGCCTGAACTCCTCAGCTGTCCCTGAACCTCCTCAGCTGTCCCACTGATCCCAGGTCCCATCCTGCACCCCAAACTGCAACCTCTGCTGTGACACCTGCGGCTCCCAGCCCCAAACAGGAAACGTGCACTCACCTTATGTATATATGGAAAAAAACCTGTCAGGGAAGATTAAACCCCAGACAATCTTATTGTATGGTTTTTTTTCCATTTATTTATCCTTTTTTTTCCCCTTTTAGCAAGAATAGTCGGGTTTGATATGATTAGAATTGCAAATCTCACATGTTAAAATGGGAGGCACTGAAGTAAAAGGATGCTGCCTGTGTAATGAGACACGTTTTAAATCCAGGCTAGGTAAATTTGGTGTTGAGCATAAAGGGTATGAAATAAACTCGCAGTGAGCTCAGCAAATGCCCCAAGGCGCGTCCCCATTAGTATTCCCATTGTGAGCTCACTTCATAAGACTAATGGAGTTGCTACCTGGGACATTAATTGTGCATGACACCATTGCCGAGCCTTTGTGCACTCTTACTAATATCACAGTGCCTCCTTGACAAACGCCTGCAAAGATTACAAACATACCTAAAATAACTGCCACATTCACACTCATATTTGACAGGGATCTTCGAGTTCAGTTACAATAGAATTACCATCATTTCTTACACCTCTGGCTTTTTATTACATTAAACAATGGTTGATATTGCTTCCTTAAACAGTGTCAGATGTGTAAATCTCTCTATCTCAGGCTTTTCTATAAGCCTCCCATTTATCAGGGAATGTATAGCTTCCATACTTGCCTCTTACTGCAAATATTATATATTATATACTCGAGCAGGCGTGCACACGCACACATCACCCTTCCTCTGGGTTAAAGGCACAGAGAGATTTTTGATTCTTCAATTGAACCAAAAGGTTCTGCTATAGTGTGAGGTTCAATTAATACCAAAAAGGTTCTGCAATTGTGTGAGGTGCTCACAGGTCTTCCAGCATTAATTACAGCATCATCAGTGGGGGATGGCCTTCCTGGGGCTCCTGTTTTGAATCCCAGTGTCCAGGATGAAGGTGATGGATGAGAGGATTTGCTAAATTTGGCAGCAAGCAGGCAAGATCCTGTTGAGGAAAGCAGCTGAATGGGATCTCCTGGAACTCTGACACACAGCTTGGCTTTTCAGGCTCTGTGGGTCCCCACCAGCATGTCCCTGGCCAGCCCAGTGGCTGTGTCATGCTCCCACAGCTGCACTGAGTGTCAGAGGACAGCAGAACAAATCTCATCTTGGAAGAGATGTTAAATGAGGTACCAAAGTGAATTAATGTAAAACCTTTTGAGAATTCAATACTCAGATGCTTGAAGGAGGGACTCAGTTCTTCATAAATCAAATTCTTTTATAATATTTATATTAAAAGAGGTGTTGCATTTTTTTTTCTGGCCTGGCCATCTGTGCCCCAACAGCCCCTGATTCCTCAATTTTGCTCTTTCCCTCTGCACTAGAGCCTCTCTGAGATTTCCTCTTGAAGAAGAGCCTTGGCAAGCTGCAGGTAAGAGAGAATTCACTGATGGGGTGTGCATTAGAAGCTCCTGATCCCACCTTCCCTGGCCAGAGGAGGCCGTGGTTTTGTCATCAGCCACCCAGGAAATTCTGACTTTACCATGAGACAGCATTAAACACCAAGAGACTGGACAGGAAAACTCTGTGTCTGGAGAATGACATGAGTTTGCTCAAATTCCAAGAGATTTACTCCAAACTTTGAGATGGAGCAGGCAAAACCCATTGAGAACGGAGCAGAAGCCATAGCTCTGCTCTCTTGGGATTATGGCTGGGACGGTGGGGGGTGGATCACAGCTGTAGCTGTGAATGGCTATTTCTGTTTCTGTTGACAGGATTTATTTGAGTTAACATTATTCGTTTGCAGTAGTGTCTCTCAGCAGTCAATCAGACATTTCTTCACAAACATATTCTACAATTTGCTGCAGCAAGGAAGCACAAGATGATCATAGGCATAAGCTGCCTGCAGAGTTTGGGGATTGTTCCTCGGGCTGGTCCAGGAACAATCTCATGGTGATGTCCAGGAAGAGGAGCCCCCAGGGCACAGCTGGGATTTGCACTGGGATTTGCACTGGGATTTGAGAGCAGCCCTGGAGAAAGGACCTGAGCTGAGACACACACAGTGCACGCATACGGCTGATCCGCCCGTGGAGCTGGCACGCCGTCTTTTCCGCTGTCTCATTGACTTCTTGCCAAAAAAAGGTTAAAATGCTGGAGTTTTCTCTGGAATTCTGAAGTTGGGACTTAAAAATACTTCAAGCACTGGTTTAATAGAGCTTCACGTCAGCGTATTCCCAGTTCCACACAGCCCCTAGTGACACGGACTTTTGTCAAGCACATATGAAATTAAGTGAAATAAAAATCATAGGTTAAAAATTATTACCATCTAACAGCCATTAGTCTGCACATTGCTGTCACGTCTTGATGGATTTCTCACTTAGTTCAATGATGTTCTAACGACAGTGATAAAATCACTCAGAAAAAAATATAATAAACTGTTAACCCTTCGTGGAGCTGCTTGTTTTTCAAACCCCTTTAAGAGCTGCTCAGCAGTGAGGTGCTCCCAGGGAGCTCAGCTGTGGATGGAAATCTGCTGCTGCTGACTTGGGTGTGATGAGGAGAATGGAAAT
>CM019229.1:11760964-11814493 GCA_009741485.1 Malurus cyaneus samueli
AGCAGCAACAGCCCACACACCACAGCCCAGCTCGGGAGCAGCTCTGTGATACAAGAGCCGGGTGCTAAATGGGAAATCTGATTGTTCATCCTTTGTTTTCCTCCTTCCATGGCGAGAGTGAATTAAGGCAAAGCCAATTCTGAGGAAAAGCAGATCTCTGGTACCATCCATCACGGATGAGAGCACGCCTGGGCAGATCTACAGGCCTCTGAAGACCTGTTGGGATATGTTGTCCCAAATCTCATCTCCATGGCTCATGGTGATTGATCTGGGCTATTCAGACCTGTGGAGCTCAATGATTTCTCTCTCCTAACCTCTGCCTGGTTCCTGCTGTATTTCATATGGAGGAGATTCTTGTACAAGTGTTATGTTTTGAAAATAAACCTAATAGGTCTGAAACAATGGGACTGAATCCATTTTCTGCCGTAGGTCCAGCCTGGATGTCAGAGCTGCCCATGGTTATCCTGAGCTCCCTGGCGAAGCTGCTGGGCTGAAAGGCTCTGCTTCCTGCACGTCAGCAAAACATTTCTGTACTTTACATTGTTCAAGAAAGAAAGGACAACCATCCTTTTTGTCCCAAACTTTTGTGTCCTCAAAGACCAGTGGCCAGAGCTCCTCTGCGAGAAGGTAATTCCAGCACCACGGGTTTCCATTGCCATGCACTGCATTCTCTGAACCTGCTGAGTTTGTGTTGCCTCTGGATTCTTTCCCATTTTCTGTTTCCCTTAAAAGGGAAAGCTGAGCATGTCCCTGGAAGGACCAAAGCTGAATTTCCTCTCAGTTACAAATGTGGGATACGTTTTCCCTGCATCCTCTCAGAGCATCCCATTCCTGACAGATGCTGTGGTTATTGCAGACCCTGGATCCTCCCCAGCTTCTGCTGACTCAGGCACTAATCCCTGCTCTGCATTTCTGTGTGGTTTTTTCTCTCCCACGTAGAACTGTGCTGTGCTTGTCTTTACCAAATTGCACCTCATTGGTTTCAGGCTATGGCCAGTGACGTGTGGATGAGTTTAAATCCTGCTCCTGCTTCTGGAATGCTCACAAATCTCTTTGAAGGATGCTACTCAGGCCTGGGCAGCCACAGGGACATCTCCTGGGAGCACCTCAGGCTGGGGCAAGGCAGGGGACACTCATTCCTTGAGCATTGGCCAGGGGGTTGTAGACCCTGCCCAAAGAGTGGGTGCCTGTGCTGCTGTGGGAGTGCAGGGATGCAGGGAATGCGGGGAATGCAGGGATGCAGGGATGCTGGGATGGGTGCAGGGATGCAGGGATGCAGGGATGCAGGGGATGCAGGGGATGCAGGGATGGTGAGGGTATGCAGGGATGGGTGGGGATGGTGTCAGGATGCATGGTGAGATGCAGGGATGCACCCCCCCCCCCGCCGTCCCCCCAGTGATGCGGGATGCAGGATAGTTCAGGGATGCAGGGGATACAGGGATGCAGGGATGCGGATGGGTGATGCAGGGGATGGGGTGCGTGGGTATGGGGTGATGCAGGGATGCGGTGGGGGTGAGGGTGCAGGGATGGGGTGTGGTGAGGTATGCAGGTGGTGAGTGCAGGGATGGTGAGATGCAGGGATGCAGGGGAACAGGGATGCAGGGATGGCAGGGGATGCAGGGACGAGGGAGCTGCATGCCCTGCTACAGGAAAGATTTCAATGGGGACAGCCAGGTAGGAAAGCAGAGGAAAGGGGAAGAACAGGCTCCAAGTGCATTGCCAGTGTAAATTATCTCACCTGTTACTGCTGCCCATAAGAGGTTCTGTGTAACTACAAGTGCACCACTCCAGAGCAACCACGGGGAGCTTTATCATTGCACAGCAAAGAGGATGAGCCTGCTCGTGTGAGAGGTCACAGAAATGAACAGGTTCCAGCAGTGAACAGGTTACACCTGTCCCAGCTCTTCCCTGTGAGGGACATGGCACAGCTGGAGAGGTCCTGCAGCACACAGGTCCTGCAGCACACAGGTCCTGGCAGCACACAGGTCCTGCAGCACACAGGTCCTGGCAGCACACAGGTCCTGCAGCACACAGGTCTGAGACACAGTCTGAGCACAGTCTCAGCAGCACACAGGTCGGAGCACAGTCATGCTGCACACAGGTCCTGCAGCACACAGGTCCCGGCAGCACACAGGTCCTGGCAGCACACAGGTCCTGGCAGCACACAGGTCCTGCAGCACACAGGTCCTGGCAGCACACAGGTCCTGACAGCACACAGGTCCTGGCAGCACACAGGTCCTGCAGCACACAGGTCCTGGCAGCACACAGGTCCTGGAGCACACAGGTCTGCAGCACACGGTCCTGGCAGCACACAGGTCCTGCAGCACACAGGTCCTGACAGCACACAGGTCCTGCAGCACACAGGTCCTGCCAGCACACAGGTCCTGGCAGCTCACAGGTCCTGGCAGCACACAGGTCCTGCAGCACACAGGTCCTGCAGCACACAGGTCCTGCACGCACACAGGTCCTGCAGCACACAGGTCTGCAGCACACAGGTCCTGGCAGCACACAGGTCCTGGCAGCACACAGGTCCTGAGCAGCACACCAGGTCCTGGCAGCACACACGGTCCTGCAGCACACAGGTCCTGACAGCACACAGGTCCTGACAGCACACAGGTCCTGAGTCACAGTCACACAGGTCCTGCAGCACACAGTCCTGCAGCACACAGTCCTGGCAGCACACAGGTCCTGGCAGCACACAGGTCCTGGAGCCACACAGGTCCTGCAGCACACAGGTCCTGACAGCACACAGGTCCTGCAGCACACAGGTCCTGCAGCACACAGGTCTGGCAGCTCACAGTCCTGCACAGCACCAGCCTGAGCACACAGGTCTGAAAGCAACACAGGTCCTGCAGCACACAGGTCCTGACCAGACAGCTGCCACAGCCGTCCTGGACAGCTACACAGGTCCTGGCAGCACACAGGTCCTGACAGCACACAGGTCCTGCAGCAACAGGTCCTGACAGCACACAGGTCCTGACAGCACACAGGTCCTGAGCAGCACACAGGTCCTGACAGCACACAGGTCCTGACAGCACACAGGTCCTGCAGCACACAGGTCCCGACAGCACACAGGTCCTGACAGCACACAGGTCCTGGCAGCACACAGGTCCTGGCAGCAGCAGCACAGCCCAAACACCACAGCCCAGCTCGGGAGCAGCTCTGTGATACAAGAGCCGGGTGCTAAATGGGAAATCAGATTGTTCATCCTTTGTTTTCCTCCTTCCATGGCGAGAGTGAATTAAGGCAAAGCCAATTCTGAGGAAAAGCAGATCTCTGGTACCATCCATCACGGATGAGAGCACGCCTGGGCAGATCTACAGGCCTCTGAAGACCTGTTGGGATATGTTGTCCCAAATCTCATCTCCATGGCTCATGGTGATTGATCTGGGCTATTCAGACCTGTGGAGCTCAATGATTTCTCTCTCCTAACCTCTGCCTGGTTCCTGCTGTATTTCATATGGAGGAGATTCTTGTACAAGTGTTATGTTTTGAAAATAAACCTAATCAGGTCTGAAACAATGGGACTGAATCCATTTTCTGCCGTAGGTCCAGCCTGGATGTCAGAGCTGCCCATGGTTATCCTGAGCTCCCTGGCGAAGCTGCTGGGCTGAAAGGCTCTGCTTCCTGCACGTCAGCAAAACATTTCTGTACTTTACATTGTTCAAGAAAGAAAGGACAACCATCCTTTTTGTCCCAAACTTTTGTGTCCTCAAAGACCAGTGGCCAGAGCTCCTCTGCGAGAAGGTAATTCCAGCACCACGGGTTTCCATTGCCATGCACTGCATTCTCTGAACCTGCTGAGTTTGTGTTGCCTCTGGATTCTTTCCCATTTTCTGTTTCCCTTAAAAGGGAAAGCTGAGCATGTCCCTGGAAGGACCAAAGCTGAATTTCCTCTCAGTTACAAATGTGGGATACGTTTTCCCTGCATCCTCTCAGAGCATCCCATTCCTGACAGATGCTGTGGTTATTGCAGACCCTGGATCCTCCCCAGCTTCTGCTGACTCAGGCACTAATCCCTGCTCTGCATTTCTGTGTGGTTTTTTCTCTCCCACGTAGAACTGTGCTGTGCTTGTCTTTACCAAATTGCACCTCATTGGTTTCAGGCTATGGCCAGTGACGTGTGGATGAGTTTAAATCCTGCTCCTGCTTCTGGAATGCTCACAAATCTCTTTGAAGGATGCTACTCAGGCCTGGGCAGCCACAGGGACATCTCCTGGGAGCACCTCAGGCTGGGGCAAGGCAGGGGACACTCATTCCTTGAGCATTGGCCAGGGGGTTGTAGACCCTGCCCAAAGAGTGGGTGCCTGTGCTGCTGTGGGAGTGCAGGGATTGCAGGGATGCAGGGGATACAGGGATGCAGGGATGGTGAGATGCAGGGATGCAGGGATGCAGGGATGGTGAGATGCAGGGATGGTGAGATGCAGGGATGGTGAGATGCAGGGATGCAGGGGATACAGGGATGCAGGGATGGCAGGGGATGCAGGGGACGCAGGGATGCTGCATGCCCTGCTACAGGAAAGATTTCATGGGGACAGCCCAGGTAGGAAAAGGCAGAGGAAAGGGGAAGAACAGGCTCCAAGTGCATTGCCAGTGTAAATTATCTCAGCCTGTTACTGCTGCCCATAAAGAGGTTCTGTGTAACTACAAGTGCACCACTCCAGAGACAACCACGGGGAGCTTTATCATTGCACAGCAAAGAGGATGGCCTGCTCAGTGTGAGAGGTCACAGAAATGAACAGGTTCCAGCAGTGAACAGGTTACAGAATGAACAGGTCACAGCAATGAACAGGTTACAGAATGAACAGGTCACAGAATGAACAGGTCACAGCAATGAACAGGTTACAGCATGAACAGGTTCCAGCAGTGAACAGGTTACAGAAATGAACAGGTCACAGCAATGAACAGGTCACAGCATGAACAGGTCACAGCAATGAACAGGTTACAGAAATGAACAGGTTACAGAATGAACAGGTTACAGAAATGAACAGGTTACAGAATGAACAGGTCACAGCAATGAACAGGTTACAGCAGTGAACAGGTTACAGCAATGAACAGGTTACAGCAGTGAACAGGTCACAGCAATGAACAGGTTACAGCAGTGAACAGGTCACAGCAATGAGCAGGTTACAGCATGAACAGGTTCCAGCAGTGAACAGGTTACAGAATGAACAGGTTACAGAAATGAACAGGTCACAGCAATGAACAGGTTACAGCAGTGAACAGGTTACAGAATGAACAGGTTACAGAAATGAACAGGTTACAAATGAACAGGTTACAGAAATGAACAGGTTACAGAATGAACAGGTTACAGCAATGAACAGGTTACAGAATGAACAGGTTACAGAATGAACAGGTTACAGCAGTGAACAGGTTACAGCAGTGAACAGGTTACAGCAATGAACAGGTTACAGCAGTGAACAGGTTACAGCAATGAACAGGTTCCAGCAGTGAACAGGTTACAGCAATGAAAGCCAAAGGACACACGAACAAGGCAGTTTAAGCCCTTCCTCCCTGTGTGGGTCTGTGAAGAGCAGAATCTGGCATCGTCACCTCTGCCCAAATTCTGCTGAATGACCTGCAAGCAGTGCCTTCCCCTCCTTCCTCATGCCTGAACACATCTTATTTGTCAGTGTGGAAAAGTTTCCTCCTAATGAATTTGCCACAAAAAGGATAAAAATGGCCATGGCCTCAACGTGGAGAAAATGGCAAATCTGATGGTGGCAATTAAGCAGAAAACGAGACAGGGATCTGCAGGCGGCCTGGAACGAAGGGGTTAAATTGCCATGGAAACAACCATGCATTATTTACATGGCCTAATGAATAAAACATTTAAGTAGTAGGCTAATAAATTTCAGAACACAAAGCAAAGTAAGCTATGATTTAAATATATGCCTCTGATGAATATAACTTGAGTTATAGAGCTGAAGCAGTGGGAGACCCAGCTCAGTTTTACACCCTCATCTCACTAACATGAAGGTATATCTTCTTTTTAATAAATGATTTTTCCAACGAGCACACAAATTGGCATGAAATTCTCTCCTGTCAGGCATCCTGAAGCCTTTTCTAATAGCTTTTCTTGTGAATTTCTGTTGAGGTAGGAATGCTTTTGTTTTGGTTTTTTCCCCTCCTGCACATTCTGCCAGATTTCCGAGCAGGATAACATTAGCAATCAATTTGTTAAACTGTTAGCAGAACATATGTCGGAAGGTTTCAAACAGACCCAGACTGAAAGATGTGTTGTTGATTGTGTATCAGATATACGTGCGATCCATATGGCTCCCAGTGCAGGATCCCTTTGTTTTCCACCCACTGCAGATTTCCATCCGTGTTCTCCGTGTGAAGAGGGAGTTGGGTTGGGGAATGGGATCAGTCAGGGATCCCATATCAATGGGAAGCTCACAGGAGCACTGGTGCTTGCAGGGCACAGGGGGTGGCTCAGGTGGGGATCAGCCTGGGAGGGTCCCCTGTGTGACAGTGGGACAGTGCTGAGTGTCAGGAGCAGCAGAACTGTCCAGAGCTGGCCTGGGTTACTGTGCCATGGGCCAGCTCTGAACAGACTGCCCAATTTGGGACAGGAGAGGGTCATGAGCTGCTGAACAAACTGCCCAATTTGGGACAGGAGAGGGTCATGAGCTGCTGAACAAACTGCCCAGTTTGGGACAGGAGAGGGTCATGAGCTGCTGAACAAACCGCCCAATTTGGGACAGGAGAGGGTCATGAGCTGCTGAACAAACTGCCCAAAGTGGGACAGGAGAGGGTCATGAGCTGCTGAACAAACTGCCCAATTTGGGACAGGAGCGGGTCATGAGCCACAGATAAGGGCCTGCAGCTCCCCAGAGCACTCCTGGCAACATCTCCCTCCCATTTCCCTCTGTTTAAAGGGTTGTGGGAAGCCAGGCTGGTGCACGAGCCAGGGAACACAAGCCCAACAGGGACAGCTTTCCAACTTCTGGAGCCATTTCAACCTCTGCTTCGTGCTGCAGAGCCAGCCCTGACATGTGCAGCCACATGGATGGCAGTGGTGACAGTGGTGGCAGTGGTGACAGTGGTGACTGGTGACAGTGGTGACAGTGGTGGCAGTGACAGTGGCGGTGGGGGCAATGGAGGAGGTGGCAGCAGGGGTGGTAACAGTGATGGTGGCAGTGGAGGGGCAGCTCCAGGCAGCCGCAGAGCAGAGGGCAGAGGGCAGGTTCTGGGCTGTTCTGTCTCAGCCCAGTGTTCCCATAACTCCCAGTAAATGAGGGAATTCTCCTCTCCCGGGGTGACAGGGTGGTGGCACTCAGGGTGCCAAGGCTCGGTCCCCTCCTTGGCTGCCGGGTGGGACACTCGTATTTCCTGCAGCATTTCCCTGCCGTGGCAGGTTGAAATCTGCTGCTGCTATTTTTGGAAGGATGGTATCCATCAATCCATGAGCAGATTGCTGGCCACAAAGATAGATGAAACAACAGCTGGTGCTTGGAGGAGGGATCAGGACAGAGGGAGAGCTGCTGTGTGCTGAGCTCACACGCTCGGCTGTCAGAGCTCGGTGTGCCCAGAGCCCCGGGGGGTTTGCCAGGCTGGGGACCCCATCACACACCCTGGGTCAGGAATGACAGCAGGAACGTTCCTTCTCTCCTTTCTGCCTGTTCCTCCTGTCCTGTTTGCAGCACAGCACCCTGACCCTTCCCAGGCCATGAGCCCATGGCTGCAGTTACTCAGCAAACACAGGAATTTGCCCTCCACCGGTCCATTGCTGATGTTTTTATGACAATTTTTGCTTGGAAAGATCTCAGCACCTCACCATGGGCAGCCTCAGGCAGCTTCCAGAGGATGAAACGAGTCAGCTCCTGGACAAATGGGGAACAGGAGGTTTCCTGGTATCAACACTAAAGTTTGTTTGATTTCACTTGGTGTTCTTTTCACTGAAAAATAGTAATTTAAGCTTAAATAACAAAATACTTACTGAAATGAAATTTTGAATGGTGCGTGCCTTTGCAAAAATGCTATTTTTAGTCTTAAAAAGTGAAGCCTGAAGGGAGAAGTCTGAAGCCAAGCAGTGCTGCTGACAAAGCTTCAGAGTCTGTTCTTTGGGTCAGGATGTGCCCAAAAGCAAACTCACCTTTAGCAGCTAGTCAGCTAGTAAATAAAAGAGAGTTTAGCCTTTGTCTTGATCATCAGGACCATGACAGTTTTGATTCAGACAGAATGATTTTCTGGAGAAATCCTGGAGTTAAAAAAAAAAATAAAAAGCATGAAGGATCACATTGCTGACTTGTAGACAGGAGATGTGGTGGGGGAAGAAACCAGATGAATTGTGTCGTCTAAACAATTTGTTATGAATTATCCAGTCAACTGTAATGAAAACGTATGGACAAAAATCACAAGAAACTCCTCCAATGTTTTAAAATGTGAGTGATGTTAATATTGACTGGGAGCCCATTACACAGCTCTGTGCATTGGGGCTGCAGAAATTGCAGAAGAGGACACTGAGAAGAACTGGGGAGGCCCAATTTCCTGCAGGAAAACGGAGGAGTTTCAGCATTCCAGCAAAAGCAAAGTACTGCTTTCATTGTATAGGGAGCGTTAGAAATGTTTTGTTGTGTTCTGATTTTGAGAACAAAAAATTGGAACCATCAGAATTTCCCCCCAAAAGGAAGAATCTGTGCTCCTGCAGCCCCTCGACCCTGTGCTGATCCCCTGAGCCCCCCGGTCCTTTCCCAGTGCTGAGATCCCATTCCCAGCACATCTCCACTCTGCTCCCCTCTCCCCATTAATAGTCACAAATTAAATGAGAGCCATGCAAATGAGCACAGCACAGGAATGTGCTGCTGCTCCCGTCACTCTCCTCCGGGTAATTAATTGTCCTGTAAATGCTTGGAGATACACTGCATCAGAAATGCTGTACAAAAGGGACTGATACAATAGAGCTGTTGGTGTTTAAACCACCAAAAGCCAAGATAGTATGACTGTGGCAAATACATTTTTAGTGAATCTTTAAATTCAAAGGTTCATCAATAAAATTTAGGCAATTCATTGCCCCTCACTGCTGGGTTTAAGATACACACATACAGGCCAGAATCACAATTTCCATATGAAACAGTTATTTATAATTACTGACAGGAGGAATTATGTGAAATAAACATAATTTATAGTTATTCCAGGAAAAACCATCAAAATGGAAACCAATAAGGATTTCTTTCAGCTAAAAAGGTGTCAATTTGTTAGAAACCAATGGCCAGTGTAAGTGCAGCTGACAGAATTATTAATGCATTTCCAAACAATGTACCTGTTCTCACACAGTCCACTCCTCTGGGCTGCTGATGCAGTGGAGAACCCCAGGGCTGGACTCATTCAGCGATGTCTTTCTTCTCTAAATTTGCAGCTGTGATTTTTTACAGCAAACACTAAAAGCACCCCCAAAGCCATGACAGGATGAACTCCTGGAGCAGAGGGATGAGTGGGGCAGCCCTGAGAGCTGTCAGAGCCTCCCAAGCAGCAGGAATGTGCGAGCTCAGGGTGAATTATTCTGATTTTCCTCAGTGGTTCCCCAGAACGCTGCAGTGTGCAGTGACATCCTCTGTGCTGGGCTCAGATTGTGCTGCAAAGGCTTCCCACAGCATTGCCATGGCTGCTTTCGCAGGTTGAGGGCTCCCACCTGTGTTTCGTATTATTTTGTGTTATCACAAAATTAGAGAGAGCAATTGATTGCAAATTCAAAAGAACGAATGAGCAAAGAGGGATTCCAGACCAGCACCATTTCTACCTGGAACACAGAACGGCCAAGCTGTCGAGAGGCAGAGACCCCTGGGATGGAAGGAAGTGATCCTTTTGCAGCACTCACATTCCTGTGGGCTGTTTGTTTGGGCTGTTTGTGCTGTTTGTGCTGTTTGTGCTGTTTGTGCTGTTTTTGCTGTTTGTGCTGTTTGTTTGTGCTGTTTGTGCTGTTTGGGCTGTTTGTTTGGGCTGTTTTTGCTGTTTGTGCTGTTTGTGCTGTTTGTTTGGGCTGTTTTTGCTGTTGGAGCTGTTTGTGCTGTTTGTTTGGGCTGTTTTTGCTGTTGGAGCTGTTTGTTTGGGCTGTTTTTGCTGTTTGGGCTGTTTGGGCTGTTTTGCTGTTTGGCTGCTTGTTTGGGCTGTTTTGCTGTTGGAGCTGTTTGTTTGGGCTGTTTTTGCTGTTTGGGCTGTTTGTTTGGGCTGTTTTTGCTGTTTGGGCTGCTTGTTTGGGCTGTTTTTGCTGTTTGGGCTGTTTGTTTGTGCTGTTTTTGCTGTTTGGGCTGTTTGTTTGGCTGTTTTTGCTGTTTGTGCTGTTGTTTGGGCTGTTTTTGCTGTTTGGGCTGCTTGTTTGGGCTGTTTTTGCTGTTTGGGCTGTTTGGGGCTCTGGCTGCTGCTGCTGCTGGTCCAACACACACCCCAGGCTCCTGTCTGCAGCCTGGCAAGGCTGAGTGGGAAGCAGCCAAGCCCAGCTGGGACAGCCTGGTGCCACAGGATGGACCCCAAGAGACTCATATTTTACCCTGATTTGGGATCTGTTCTCACACTGCTGGGTCTTTGTCACTTGATGCTGCTGCTCCAGGTATTCCTCAGATCCTCCCAAGAGCAGCTTGCTTGGCTTATCTGACGCTGCTCTCAGTCGGTTCAAATCTTATTTATCAAATAGACAGCATTTTGTTTCGATGGGTGATTTTTCATCTTCCATTAGTGAAGTTGTTTCCAAGGTTCCCCAGGGTTCTATATTGGGCCCATTGTTATTTTGTGTTTATATGCTGCCACTGGGTTATATTTTTCATCAGCATGGAGTAGCTTTCCATTTCTATGCAGATGATTCTCAAATTTATTTGTCTGCTAACCCTCGTGCTGTCTCAGCTGTCTCCGCACTATCAGCTTGTCTCTCTGACATCACAAGATAGATGTGGCAAAACTTTTTGCTGTTAAATTCAGACAGAAGAGGTGAGGCCTGCCTCGATGCCTGCATTTTATTTCCTGGGATGACATTTGCAATAGGATCACTTCCAGGATCTCATCACCGTGCTGCCCCTCACGTGCTCCCGCTGCTCCCGACGTGATTTGTTACCCTGGCTCGGCATCACCTCTGTCTGCAGTGGATTTGTGGCTGCTCTCTTCTCTGATGCAGATGAAGGAATGGGTTGGGCTCCAACCTCCCCAGCTCCCACTTGCTGCCACCCCACAAAAAAAGGCTTTTGTTCCTGAGCGCTGGCAGAAGGGACATCCCATCCCAGAGAGCCACATGGGCACCCAGCACAGCCATGTCAGCAAAGTGGAGTGCTTTAGAAATGTTCTCAGGATGTTCCTAAAAGAAATGTGCTTTAGAAATGTTTCTCAGAATGTTTCTAAGTTTTTAAATGTTTATGATTCATAACTGCAGATACAAGTCATACCATGCATATCCTTCCTGCTTGGAGAGTTTCTCTGGTGAGAGACAAGGGATGCTCCTGAGCTGCTGCTGTGCTCCGTGGGGACCCAACATCCCCCTGCTGCCATCTCCTCTGGGACCTGTCTGGGTTTGTTCCTCTGCCTGTCGGGGTTTGTTCCTCTGTTCCTCTCCCTGTCTGGGTTTGCTCTGTCTGGGTTAGTTCCTCTGCCTGTTGGGTTTGTTCCTCTCCACTGTGGTGGGTGTGTGTGGCACAGCTCTGCCAGCACCCAGGGCCCTGAGCTCATCCTTCTCTGAGTGATCCCCCTCAATTTTAAAATCCTTCAAAAATAGCCAATTTGTTCCTATAAGGATGAACCAACTGGTTCTCACAGAGACATCAAATAAATCTACTTCATACATTATTTGTTAACTTCATCAAATAAAGTACAATTTTATGGCTTAAATGTCAATCTCCACAGCTCATTGAGTTCTTTAAAACAGCAGAGACTTGTCTGTTTACAGAAGCAAAAATTAGGCAGGCAGCTTTCAGTGGTGGAGGGATCCTGTTGGCTCATGTACAAGGAAGAATCATAAAACACATTTGATGTGGAGAGCATGCAATTTGACAAAGACAATTTGATTTGTCCATGGCTTTTAAAATATTCATCCCACTTTGATGGACTATAGTTTTATAAATATGGATTACCATTAACTGGCACAGGCAGTCGCTGCCTACAGAGTGCTCTGCGAAGCTTGTTGGGAATGAAGGCCTCCAATAAAAAAAATCATTATCTCTGCCTAAAAACGCTAATCAGTAACGTTTGGTTCATTTGCAGCTCAGAGGTCAGTAATTCACTTTAACTGCTTTTGTGTTTGCAATGTTTGGGAGGAAAAAGGGTTCCCAGTTTTACTGCTCAGATCTGGAAGAGGCTCTGGAACTGGGGCAGTTCTGCCAAAGGGAAAACTGGTACGGACGAGGCAGGTGAAGAGGAAATGCTGCAAAATTCAAATGCTGCTTCTGGCAGACAACTAAACTACTTTTTATTTCAGACAAGGAAAGATTAAGATCTTATTTATAAAAGAAATAAAAAATAAAGTTTAAGTCTGGGGAGAGCAATTATAAGATTTGATAAGGCTTTTTGTTGGCTTCAGATCCAAACTGAAGTCTGAGAGTTCAGGTAAAGAGCACATTATCCACCTCTTCAAACCAATAACAAGCTTGTTCTTGGAGCAAAGTGCTTTGTCTACAGTGTGTCCACATAGCCAAGCACCCAGAGCAGAGATGGGGAGTCTGGCGTGCAGCCCAGGCACCTGAGCGAGCAAAAAGATTTGGATTTCTAACAGCAATTCAACAGTAATTCAACTTGTGAAGTAGCTTTAGCTTCCAGCCCAAAAGTTTATTCAAGTTAAGAAAACACATCCTCAGATTAAAAAGAGTATTGCACCACTGTCAATTTTCAGACGTTGCCATCAGGAAAAAAAAATTACATTTCAGGCTGACGAGCGACTAATCAAGGCAAGTGAAACGGTGCTGCAATAAATTACTCCGCAGCGAAATAAACCACACAAACAGACCGATGATAATAAATGTAAATTATTTCTCTGAAGAAATTTTCTTGGTATATGAGTAATACGAACCATCAGGAAGGAGTCTTCCTTAACATTAATTACAGAAAATGACAAGTGAGCTGATGACTGCGAAGGCTCATTATCTGAGAACATATTCACAACTTTGCAATTTGCGCGAGATGTACTCGGGCTAAATTAATCTCCCTTCTTTGCATGAGCCTCTTCTAATTTTCATGTTATTAACAGGTTTGCAGTATCACTCAGTGCTTGTCACTCTAATCAGGTTTCGGCATGTTCGCAAAAGCGAAGTGTCATTTATAAGGATAAGCCCTCATAATGGCGCTCTCTTTCATGTGGAGAATTCTACAAGGTTGCTTTTAATAAGGTCCTTTAATCATCTCCCTTTGCTCAACTTTTGGCCCCTCTGTTTTTTCATGAAGAGTCATTAAAAGACTTTGAAGTTCATCAAGAATGAAAAATTCATGACATTGTGGCAGGAGAAAGGCCAGGGGATGGCGGGGCATGCTGGGCAGGGCATGGCGCAGCTGGGATGGGGTTGAGCATTCCCAGATATCCCGGAGATCCCTGCAGAGCTGAGCCCACCCCGTCACCCTCGGGCGCTCTGCTCCTCAGAACTGCTGAGGTGAGGGCTGGAAGGGGTGAGGGTGGCAGAGGCCAGCGGCACAGGAGCAGCACAGGAGCAGCACAGGAGCAGAATTGCAGAATTGTCCCTTGTTCACTGCCAGTGGTTGATGATGACTCCCGGTGTCCCTCCCGCTCCCCGCGCCGTCAGCTCGGCACTGGTGGCACCATGGCTGTGACACTTGGGTGACACCCTGGGGTGCCCCAGCGGTGGGGACACAGTGCAGGATCCATTTCCCTCAGAGCAGCACCAGCAGCAGCTGAGGAGGCGCGTGGAGCTTTAGAGAGGAGCGTTAATCAGAGGCGACATTTCCCGGGGTCTGCGGCATGGCTGGGCTCTTGGAGGTTAACCTTATTCTTCTTCTGTGATTTGATAACACTGGACTGGTGTTTATGCTGGAGCTTTTGAACACAATGGAAGGAGGGGGAGAACTTTATTAAATTTTTGAAACTCATTTAAGCGGGGCCGGCATAATGAATTGCCAGATCTTGTGTGCACATTGTCCCCGGAAGCAACAATAATTTAGGTGGACATAAACCAATATGTAGATTAAAAATGTTTAAGCCAAGTGTCGTAAAATATATAAAAACATAAGGCAGAATTAACATATCAAAGTTTAGCATTATAAGTAATGACGGGTCAGATATAAGGTTATGTCTGCAAAATTGCATTTCAATATAATAAATCCATTCAAACTCTGTCCAGAGACACAAATTGAATCTATAGACAAAGCAACTGCAATCCATTGAATGCTATGAAGTATTCAAGTGAAAACAATGCATTTAGGAAAGGAAATTGAGTGTATTTTGAATATACAGGTGCTTGGAACTTCCACATCACTTTATGCTGCTGCAGATTTGTATACACTGCATACACAGCCTACTTTTGACAAAGTCCTCAAAATGATGAATTTCTGATGGAAGACTTGATATTGCAGCAGATCTGTTATGCACCGCTTATCCTGTAACACAAACCATTAATAACAATCACGCTCCCTCTACACTGAGCTCTCTTGTTAAGGTTTCAAAGCTTCTCCAGCTCTGCATGGCCCGGGAGGATGCGGCAGTGGCCAAAGGAGGGCTGGCCCAGCCCAGGGCACTCCCCAGTCCCTCCCAGCAGCTCTGTGGCTCTGAGTAGCCAGGGGCTCCCAGCCCTGCACCCCGGGCTCTCATCCTCAGCTCTGCCCCAGTCCTGCTGAGTGGAGGATCTGTCCTGCCCCAGCTTTGTGCAGCCAAACTCTGCCATGTGCCGGTGCTCAGTGTGTCCATCCTCTGATGGGGGCAGGGGAAGGGGCTGCTGAGAGCGGCACCCCCGGTGCTTTATCAATACCAACAGGGAGAGAATTAACCTGTGCTGGCACCAGTGACATCCTGCAGAGCGTGGGCAGCAGCCAGAGATGGAGGTTCCTGCCCCAGCTCCTGCTGGTTTTGAGCTGTGGGCAGTAGGGAAAGGGGAAAGGGGAAAGAGGAAATGGGAAAGGGGAAAGGGGAAAGGGGAAAGGGGGAAAGGGGAAGGGGAAAGGGCAAAGGGCAAAGGGGAAAGGGGAAAGGGGAAAGGGCAAAGGGCAAAGGTTGCCCGTTCCCCACACCAGCCCTGCCCACACCCCAGCACTGTGATGAACACAGGGGATGCATTCCCCTCAGTCCTGTGCCCCGTTAAGGATGCTAAAGGAAAGGCCAGCTGATGTCCCTGCTGGTGCTGGGATGTTGCCAGAGCAGGAGGGCACCTGTGGCTTCCTGTGCCGTGCCTGGAGGTGGCACAGTCAGGGTCAGAGCACAGTGACCGATAGCCCTGCCCAGGCAGGGACAAACTCTGGCAGTGAGGCCTTGGGAACAGAGATAAAAGGTTTTGGGAGCTGCCTGATGGGGAGCACAAGCTTTAATAGACATGTTCATCTTTCAGAAGTGTGTTTTGCATGTAATAATGTCAGCACACTTCTCACTCTGGCAGAAATTCCACAGATAATTGGGAAGAAGTAAAAATGAAAACATTAGAATTTACCATGTCATATGTTAACTTTTTATTATTGTATGATGCCAATGGTCCACTGACAGATGCTGTGTTATTAACATTTGATTAAAAATCACTTCAGGTCTAAAGCAGCCTGTTCAGAAGAGAACATCTTGACAAGCCTGGTGGTTTGTGATTGACAATTAATAACATTCTGTGTGTCACAACACAGATAGTGTGACTTATTGGTGCTGGTGTAATGCAACACTTTTCATCTGAGCTCTTCAAATTGGTACATAGAAATAGGAGAGAAAGAGCCTAATTCAGCTGACTTTGATTACAAACACACCAGCCCGTGCAGGGCTCTCCATCCCAGAGCAGACCAACAGCACTCGACAAGACAGACCCTTCTTCCAGACCAACCCTGCATGGGAAAGGACTTCACGTCCCATTCCACCACCAAACTCCTGTGGAAGAGCTCAGTGTTCAGCTGGTTCAGCTGGTTACATGGTTATAGCAGTTACTTGCAGCAGAAAACTACGAATCAGCTTATTTCACCAAAATTTAGAAGGAAAGTGTAGTTTTACTTAGATGCAAAAATAATTTGTAACTGAAAAGATGAATGGTCAGTCCTTCAAGGTTTGGTCAAGAGCTCCTAATTGCACATTACTGCCAGTGAGGTCTGATGTCCATGTGTCAATGGGGAAATTCATTAAAAGCATGTAAACGATGTTCTTTGGATGACAGTTGGATTGTGCCATTTCAATTGTCCTTGCTCTAGTTAAGGGGGAATTCTCATAAACTTTGCTTGTGCTCTTCCTGCTTTGAAATAAAGGCTAAAGCAGCTCTGGGCAATTCCTGCCCAGAAAAAAAAGCTTCTGTGGATTCAGGTTTGCACCATGGCCACCAGAAATCTGGGCAGCCATACATGTGAGGAGGCTGAGCCTCTGCAACCCCAGGCAACCCCAGCCAAACGGGTCCATGACATCTTCAATTTAGCACTCATAGGAAAGCCCTTTCTTGGTGCTGCAGGTCCCACAGTGCCATTGTGCCTGCCTTTTCCTGCTGACCCTCCTGTCACAGGCTCTGCTCCTGTCCCTCCAACAGTGCCACCCTCATGGTGTGCCCTCTGTCACCTCCATGGTGTGCCTCTGCCACCCTCATGGTGTGCCCTCTGCCACCCTCATGGTGTGCCCTCTGTCACCCTCATGGTCCTCTGCACCCTCATGGTGTGCCCTCTGTCACCTCCATGGTGTGCCCTCTGTCACCCTCATGGTGTGCCCTCTGTCACCCTCTGGCCCTCTGCACCCTCATGGTGTGCCCTCTGTCACCCTCATGGTGTGCCCTCTGCCACCGCTGTCCCTCCAACTCTGCCACCCTCCTCGTGTGCCCTCTGTCATCTCCATGGTGTGCTCTGCACTCTTGGTGTGCCCTCTGTCACCTCCATGGTGTGTCCTCTGTCACCCTCATGGTGTGTCCTCTGTCACCCTCATGGTGTGCCCTCTGTCACCCTCATGGTGTGCCCTCTGTCACCCTCATAGTGTGCCCTCTGTCACCCTCATGGTGTGCCCTCTGTCACCCTCATGGTGTGTCCTCTGTCACCCTCCTCGTGTGCCCTCTGCCACCTCTCCCCCTGCCCTGCCTCTGCCAGCCCCGCTCCTGCCAGGGCTCACCATTCCCTGTGCAAACAGCTCCGTGCTGTTTGCAGCCATGCAAACACTTCCCAGCCCTAATGCAGTAAGCAGGGGAAATAATTACAGATTTCCAAGGTTCAACAGGGAATACTTCTGAGAAATGCGTCCTCCACTGGGAGTTTCATAACCATTTAATCTAATTTTTCTTGATGTTTTGATCTTCCTTTTAAACAAGGCATTTGTCATTAGCTTTCAAGGAGACAAGTTGCTAATACATTACACTCTTAAAAGGCCCACAGTTAGTGTCAATGTCTTCTGATGGCTGTTCACTAACAGTACACGAAAGAATTGCCAGTGTCAGATCCTTTCCACTTGGTTTCAGCAGTGATGGCCGGAGTGTCCCTGTCCCAGCAGCGCTGGCCAGGACACGGGGCTGGAGGGTTCACGATCTTCACTCAGCCTCCTCCCCTCCAGCCTCCTGTCCAGGGTGCTCTTTGGGCTGCTTTGCTCACCTGCCTCATGCTCAGATGATTCTGGTTCTCCTCATATTTCCATAAAGAAAAGGAAAAGGAAACACATGAACCTCTCCACAGCCATTCCTGCCCCCGGCGTGTTCTCTATCTGCCTGTCCAGGGGCATTTGGACATCCCATGGCGTGTGCTGTGCCCTCCCACTGGGGAAATGCTGGAACCCAGTGCTGCCAGCCCCACCCTGAACTCTGCGCCTTCTGCTCTTCCAAGAGTGTCAGCGAAACAGATTCCCCGTTCTGCAGCGCTGTTCCCGATAGCCCCAATGCCGTTCCCCGTTCTGCGGTGCCTTTCCCCTCTCTGGTTCTTTTCCCGGCTCTCGGTCGCGTCCCGGTGCCGATCCGGGCTCTCCCGGCCCCGTTCCGCAGTGCCATTCCCCGTTCTGTGGTGCCTTTCCCTTCTCTGTGGTGCCATTCCCCGTTCCCTGGTGCCGTTCCCCGTTCTGCGGTGCTTTTTCCCGTTCTGCAGTGCTTTTCCCATCTCTGGTTCTTTTCCCGGTCTCCGGCCGGGTCCCGGTGCCGATCCGGGCTCTCCCAGCCCCGTTCTTTGGTGGCATTAATCCCGGAGGATCCCGGTGGCCGCTGTGCCGTGTTTGTCGCCTGCACCTGTCACACGGTAATTAATGGGTGGGGGATTGCTTTTGACAGGAATTCAATGGCCTGGAACAGACTTTGTGCCAGTCTTTTGTGCCTCAGGCAAAGTGCTTACTAAGTAATTTTATGGATACCAAGCTCAAACATTTCACAATTAGCACTTTGTTTGCGTTATTTGGTGAGAGGGAGGGTCTCCCTGCTGCCCTGCCCTCACGGCTGGCAGCGGCCCCACAAAGGCTGTCATTCCCCAAAAACGGTTCCCTGGGGAATTAACCTGAGCAGCAGAAATTGCTGCCGATACAGAGGGGTGGCAAACAGCCCCGAGGCAGAGAGGAGACCCGGGGATGCTGCGAAACCTTGCTGCTCCTAAACCACCCAGAGAGACCCCAGGGCAGAGTATGGACAGCAGGCACCTTCCACTTCGGGTCTGCAGAGGTTTTCCATGAGCCCAGGGGGAATTACATCCCACCCTGCCAGCAGCCAGACATGGTGCCCATCCTATGCGGGGTGGCATTGCATGGAGACCCTCCCCAGCCCCAGGAGCAGAGCTGTCCACCCTACTGTCCACCCTGCTGACCCTTCTGTCCACCCTACTGACCCTTCTGTCCACCCTACTGACCCTCCTGCTGTCCACCCTACTGATCCTTCTGTCCACCCTACTGACCCTCCTGCTGTCCACCCTACTGATCCTTCTGTCCACCCTACTGACCCTCCTGCTGTCCACCCTACTGACCCTCCTCCTGTCCACCCTACTGACCCTCCCTCTGTCCACCCTACTGACCCTCCTCCTGTCCACCACTGACTGACCCTCCTCCTGTCCACCCTAGCTGACCCTCCTGCTGTCCACCCTACTGACCCTTCTGTCCACCCTGCTGACCCTCCTGTCCACCCTACTGACCCTCCTGCTGTCCACCCTACTGACCCTCCTGTCCACCCTACTGACCCTTCTGTCCACCCTACTGACCCTCCTGTCCACCCTACTGACCCTTCTGTCCACCCTACTGACCCTCCTGTCCACCCTGCTGACCCTCCTGCTGTCCACCCTGCTGACCCTCCTGCTGTCCACCAGCACGTCCTGCTGACCCTTAGGAATGACTGGAAGGGCAGGGTGTGTTCAGCTGAGAGATATCTTACTGTAAACAGAATATTGTTTTATACGAAACCATTAAAAAGGTCCCTGAGGGCAGCCCTAAGTGTATATTATATTTTACTCTGAATCCTTGTTTTGACTTGACTTTACAACAAAAACGTGTTTTCCGTATTTAAGCAGATGCAGTAAAGGAAAGGTCGTGACTGGTGCTGACATGGAAATCTCATTTGGCTCATGGGTCCCCTTAGGGCCTTTATGCTGTGTGGTACTCCAAACATATTTCAAAGTACAGCACTAAATGTCACTCTTTAATAGACAGAGGCATTCCAAGTGTTTCTTGAATTTCCTTGGAAAGTGCTTCCCTGAAGCCACAGCCTCAGCTCGGCCCCAGTTTGGTTTAGACCCATCTCAGCCCCAGTTTGGTTTAGATCAGCTCAGCCCCAGTTTGGTTTAGACCCATCTCAGCCCCAGTTGAGTTTAGACCCAGCTCAGCCCCAGTTTGGTTTAGCCCCAGCTCAGGCCCAGTTTGGTTTAGACCCAGCTCATCCCCAGTTTGGTTTAGACCCAGCTCATCCCCAGTTGAGTTTAGCCCCAGCTCAGCCCCAGTTTGGTCTAGCCCCAGCTCAGGCCCATTTTGGTTTAGACCCAGCTCAGTTCCACTTTGGTTTAGGCCCAGCTCATCCCCAGTTTGGTTTAACCCCAGCTCCAGCCCGGGGGATGGAGTTGGCAGCTGCTCATTGCAATAGCCAAGAGTCAGGAAAAACTGCAGAGAAGAAAAAAAGAAAATCACCCAAATCCCTTTGATACATGTACCGTATTTTGAATTAATTTCTATTTTTCCATTTCCTCATCCAATTCTTCACACTCACTCAGCAACTCTTTTACAATCTGAACGTTATTTTGGCTTTTTAAAAAGTGTTTCACATCTTACACAATCTTCACAAGTCCCCACAGCCCAATCCCCACTTCTGAAGATTCTTGAAAGCAGTTGGATCTTTTCCTGCTGCCAGGCTCAGGCTGTAACAAGGATGAGGAGCCAGCCAGATGGCCTGGAAATTTATTTAGCTAATTCCTTCAACAAATAAGGAATTTACTGGTGAGTCAGAGGGATTGACATTGGTCAGGAAGACCTGAACTTAGTGAATAATTTCTGCTTTAAAACGTAGCTAAAGCACTGAAAAAGTTGAATTTCCTTTTGACAGTTCAATTGGACTTCATTTGAAAATGGACATTTCCATTTGCATTTTATTCTGCAAAAGGGAGAGAAGAACACTCTAGAGATCCTCAGAGATGCAGTGGCTCCTGCTCAGCCGGTCTGATCCCAGACCAAGGGTCTGGTTTTTATTTTTCCTTATTTCCAGTTTGGCCAAGGAGAGCCAGGAGAAGCCCCGTGGCTGCAGCTTTGAGTCAAAATCCATCATCTCTGCACCTCTGCCAACAGTCTGGAAGGGGAATCAGCAGCTCCTGGCTGGGCTCTCCACAGGGCCACCATTCACAGCTTTTTTTATGCCATGTGTACTGTATGCAAGCTTATTTTTCTCCTAGCTGCTATAAAAATTAAAGATTTAGCTATATACTGCAAAAGGTACTACCAATTTTACGTAGTAGCATTTCTCTCCTACGATCAGGGCATAAATCCAGCTTTTTCATCATTAATTATATATCTCTAGTCTATAAATTACTCTGTATTAACAGGGCAGCTGCAGGTCACCTCAGCAAGGTCAGATAAACTGTGGAACTTCTGCTGGGCTGCGAATATTCCATTTCTCACACACTTTGGGACTGCTTTGTAGGAAAAGGCTCTGCTAACAGCACTTTCTTACTCTGAATATTTACCCAAGGTTGCCCAGGGCAGTGGTGGAGTCGCTGTCCCAGGAATGATTTTAAAATCATGTGGATGTGGGTTAGTGGTGGCTTGGCAGCGCTGGGTTTGTGCTTGGACTTGATTCTCTCAGAGGGCTTTTCCAACCTCAACAATTCTGTGATTCTATCCTTACCCTGTCTGTCTTCACAAATCTCATTTACTGTCATCATTGTGAAAAATAAAATTTGGTAGTGTAAATGGAAGCAAATATTTGATGTCACATGGTGCTTTCTTTGCATTAATTAGCAATTTACTGAATAAACATTGTTGTGCAAACCAACAATCAGTGTCTTATAATTAAAAGCCTGCTCGTGTTTATCTGCAATCTTTCCCCAAAGATAAAACCCTGTGAAAACCACAGGCTACAGAAGTTTCCAAAATGGGAAAAGTGTAAATGTAAAGAAAAGAAACTCACTGAAATCAAGATGCTGTCATTGCTGTGAAGGAGCAGATCCAGCCTGCCCTGGGCACTCAGCTCAGGGATTGACCCTGTTTGCTCCAGCACTGTCCTTGTGCAATTAGAGAAGAACCTCCTTAAAACCATTCTGTGTTATTTCCAAACAGGATCTCCATGCCTTTCCTTCTTGGGTACTCGTGTTCTACCAGTTAATGTTTTGCAGAGTCAAGCCATAAAACCCTCACATTGTGCAGAAATCATACACCAATAAAAATAAACACTTGAGTGCAGACCCGTTTGTGTCTGACCCAGTGGCTGCTGCCAAAGCCCACAAAGATCTTTAGCCCCTGGATTTCCCATGGTCAAACAAAACAAGGTCTGAGTGGCATTAAATATCACTTTTGCATTACACACATCCTTCTCTCACATGGAGTGTCATAAGTGGATAAAGAAGCTGATATTGTGGGTACCTAAAGCCCAGCACAGCTTGTGCTGAGGGACCTTCAGGGATAAGAGGCCAGTGTGCTGTTAAAGATTAAAACCCAGCCGTCTGCTTTTATGCTTGAGAGTCCTTGGCGACTCCCCGGTGACATCACATTCATCTCAGTGTATTTGAAAAATGCATTTAAATGTCAAAACTAAAGTACCCAAACAAGGGCTCCTTAGCACACTAACTGTTAACACATTGCTGAGCCAAACGCCTTCCCCAAGACATATGGGGCCGGCTCTATCCATAAAATATACCACAAGTAACACACAAAGTCCCAGAGGAAATAAATACTCTCCGCTCTAGTCTGACCTGATTTTCCTCCCAAAACACACTTGAAGACATGTTTCACTGCAGAGTGGACATCCATTTCAAATCATTTCCTCCAGCCCTGCATGTCCCCATGGCTGAGGGACACCCAGACCACGCTTGGGGCTGTTCAGAGGAAGGGGTGTAAAAATGGGGCCATTCCTGGGTATCCTCACCCCGATTGAAATAAAACTGTTCAGATCAATGAACTCTGTAATTTACCTCAGACAGACCTAATCAGTGCAAGGTAAAAGAGAGGCAACTTTGCAAAATGTAAATGAAGCCGACGCCAGAGACACAGGTAATGGGAATTCAATGGCATCTGGTGCCAGAGCAGCAGAACCACGAGCTGTCTCCAGTTCCAGCTGCTTGCAATACAGAAAAGGTGGCAGAGGAATAAGCTCCTTCCTCATGCCCTGCAAAGCTCTGGCAGCAGGATGGCACCTTGGAGGGAAGAGCAGCTCTGCCCTGCCCTGGGTCTCACGGGTGCCCCAGAACAGGGGGGTGACCAACCTGCTGGGATCCTTCTCCCTGTACAAGTCACAGTGCCTCTGAAAGTGCAGAAACAAACTGGGCAAGACCATTCCAATCCCAGACAGGGAAAAGAAACTGGTTAGAGGCAGTGGATATTGGAGAGGCAGGATCAGTGGGAAGGGCAGGGTCAGGACCCCATGGGCACAGAGCATCGGCCCCAAATGCTGTGAGCCCCATTCCCTGTGCAGCAGGGTCAGGATCCCATGGGCTGTGAGCCCCATTCCCTGTGCAGCAGGGTCAGGATCCCATGGGCACAGACTATCCATCCCAAATGCTGTGAGCCTCATTTCCCTGTGCAGCAGAGCCAGGATCCCATGGGTGCAGAGCATCCACCCCAAATGCTGTGAGCCCCATTTCCCTGTGCAGCAGAGTCAGGATCCCATGGGCACAGACCATCCACCCCAAATGCTGTGAGCCCCATTTCCCTGTGCAGCAGAATCAGGATCCCATGGGCTGTGAGCCCCATTTCCCTGTGCAGCAGAGCCAGGATCCCATGGGTGCAGACCATCAGCCCCAAATGCTGTGAGCCCCATTTCCCTGTGCAGCAGGCAGGATCCCATGGGTGCAGATCATCAGCCCCAAATGCTGTGAGCCCCATTCCCTGTGCAGCAGAGTCAGGATCCCATGGGAGCAGAGCATCCACCCCAAATGCTGTGAGCCCCATTTCCTGCTGCAGCAGAGTCAGGATCCCATGGGAGCAGAGCATCCACCCCAAATGCTGTGAGCCCCATTTCCCTGTGCAGCAGAGCCAGGATCCCATGGGTGCAGATCATCAGCCCCAAATGCTGTGAGCCCCATTCCCTGTGCAGCAGGGTCAGGATCCCATGGGCTGTGAGCCCCATTTCCTGTGCAGCAGAGTCTCTCCTGGCCATCCCCAGGGTTTGGGGGCTGCAGGGAGAGCCTTGGGAAGGAACAAAATTCCTCTCTGCTCAGGGAATCCCAGTTTTCCTTGGGCAATGTGGGAACGGAGCCAGGGCACGCAGAGCTCATATCACAGTGCTGGCACCACTGAGGGAGCAGCAGCTTTTCCAGAGAAGAGCAGTTAGGTCTTCATAATGGACTGCAACTTTCTAGAATAATTTAATTTTTTTCCTACTGTTACGATGCCAGAATTTCAATCAGACAAAACCCTATAATGGATTTCTTTTGCTGGGCATGTTACATAAATTGCATATTCAAGTTTGTTTGTAATAAAATATTTGTAACAGACAGGTACTTTTCTAAATTGGGTCTGACAGTAAGCGATAGTGACTGGAATATTTATGTGATGGCACCTATGCAAGGAGGCAAAAGCAGGGTGTGGGAGCAGGAGCATGGCAGCAGCAATCCCAGCCAGGTTTGCAGCTTTTCTGCGCTGCTGCACTGAGCTCCCCAAACAGCTGAATCTGTGACCAGAGCCATCGGGGAGCAGGGACAGAGTTTGTCATGCAGAGAGCCCTACAGCAGAGATTCGGACACATTCTCCCCTCCTGCCATCCTTAAAGCACAATTATTGTGAATTTTGGCCCTGCCATGCCTGGACAAGCAGCCAGAGGAGGCTCAGAGGGAGTTGGGACCAGGCTGCCCTTCCCCTTGGGTACAGGAAGAGTGTCATGGATTTAAACCTGAGCAATGTCCAGGGCAGCTGCTCCTCCCTGACACCCAGCACTCCTTTTGGTAACATTTCCTTGCCAATCACAGTTGGCAGGACCACACCTCGCTATTTACAATTAAAATATTGTATTGATACAAATAGGCTTTGGCAGGAGCTTCAAGAGGGTTTTAATTGAATGATTATTGTATTAAATAACTGTTTTTAATGGAGCATGAACTTGCTTAAACGATGACTGTAAAGCCATTGGAGGTCCAGCAAATTTCTCTTTTTCACAAATAAATATGTCTTGCCAGCAAAAGAATTTCCTGGCTGAGGTGTCAAGGTAGAAGCTGCCATTCTGAGCTCTGGGGCTGTGGCTGACAGCTCCTCAGGCTGTGCCAGGGCAATGCCCGTGGTACCCAGGATAACCCAGGATAACCCAGGATAACCCAGGATAACCCCGTGTGGCAATGCCCGTGGTACCCACGCTGCTCTCACAGTGCTGGCTGGGCAGGAGGTGCAGGGGAAGGAAAGCTGTGCCTCCTGAACCCTGCTCACACCCTGAGAGCCCCTGGCACACCCTGACCCCCATCCCTGTGGGGTTTGACTCTTGCCAGGACATCTCCAGGCGTTCCAGGCTGTCATTGGAAACCTCTGTGGCACAGACCCCTCCATCTGCCTCCCCTCAGCAGCAGCTCACAAGCAAAGATCAAGATGAGCCCTCTGAAAAGGCTTGCACAGCTCTTCAGCACGGGCAGGATTAATCACAAATAATAATTATCATACCAAGAGGTAATTCTTCAGCAGCTCAGCCTCGCCTCTCAGCTCCTGGGTAAGTGGGACAATCCAGCTGGGGGGAAGCAGCAGTCGTGGTGCATCCCAGAACAAAACGCCTGCCCCCACCCATTTATTAAATCATCACTCACAATAACTCTGCATTTCATGATTTACCAGTTCAGAAAAACAGCCCCAAGCCAGCAAAGCCCAGCCCTGTGCCCAGCACCCCTTTAACCTCTGCTCCCACTCCCAGCAGCTCCTTTGCCACCCCAAGGCCATGGGGTCACACCGAGGTGGCCACCACCGATCCCCTTTTGGTGCCAGGGAGGCTCCCAGCTCCTGCAGCCCCATGACAGCAGTGGCACTGTCAGTTTATTGCCTCAATTAGAGCTCCAATAATTTAACAACAGATCAATAAACCATTATTACCCTCCAGCCTTGAAAATCCAGTCACCCCAAACCCACCCAGCTCTGAGGAGCTCAGATTGTCACCACGAGGGGCCAAGACAGCTGCTCACAGCCTGGCTGCCCAAACATCCTTCCTGCAAGAAGGAGCTCCCCCAGTTTCTCCCAAAAAGAGAGCAGTTCTCCCACGATGGCACAGTCTGTGACAGGTGAAGTTGTCCCCTCCATGGGGGATGAGTGCCAAGGATGTCCCTGGAGGGCACAGCCCCTTCCATCAGGGGACAGTGGGGTCTGGCCAGGTCAGGCAGTGTCCCCTGCACATCACACACTCTCTGCAGCCACAAAAACCTCCCCTGACACTGCAACACAAAAATCAATATTGCTGCTTTAGCTTTTAAGCACCTGCATGGCTCTCACAATTTGCAATTTGAAGTGCTAATGATTTACTTTGCTAAAAATTAATTCAGCAATTTTCAATAAATTATATGCAGCTTAATAAAAAAAAGTATTTCTACATTTGGAAGCTTTCCATTACTGGTCCTGCTCATCTGCAGAATAAAATCGTTTTTCAGAAACAGTACTATCTGAAAGTATTTTCTAAGAAGTGATATTGAATTGATACATTAGAGGAGAAAGTTGGGCTCCTTTTGTAAGAATCACACATTTCACAATAGCCTGAACAAAGGCAGTTGTCTCTGAATGCCATAATTTAGTCCTGAAAAAGTGACAAACAAATAATTTCAACTAAACTATGGAAAGAAAAGTAGTGACTTTTAATTATATAATCTTTTTTGATGAATTTATTTCTGACAGTTTTATAGGCTGACAAGAGAAAGTGTTTTATATGCAAAAAACATTATTCACTTTCAGCTGTTAAAGCATAAAAATTGTCAAATGATTTTAATACAGTTTTAAGTTTAATGTTTATTGTCAGAAAAAAAGCCCACAGCAATTACTGAATCACATGGCCCTTAATTCTTTGTTTCTGACAGCGAAAACAATAAAATATATTTTCGCCCAAACCTTTTACTATACAGATTGATGAGGTTTAAAAGACAGCTGTTGCTCTTATTTCTTTGCATTTCAGGAGCTGAACTTGCGGTGTTTTCCAGCCCGGGTGATGCTGCTCAGGCTGAGCAGAGGGGGTTTCACCTCCCTGTGTTCACCCCTGGGGCTCTGCACAGTCCAACAGTTCCATCCGTGCTGGAATTTGGGAACTCCCTCGGTGAAGGAAAAGCTGCTGCCCTTCCCAGCGAGGAGTGCACTGATCTGTCCCAAAGCCGTGTCCTTCAATAGAAAAAGGAGATTTAACTCTATCCCCGATCTGCTGAAAATCAAAATATTTTTCAAGGACCTAGAGAACAACATTAAAACCTGACTCTCTCCTTAGCATGGGTGAGATGTTCTGTCATTTCATGCACTTTGAGATGCTCTATCATTTCATGCACTTTGAGATGCTCTCTGCAGCTCTGTCTCCAGTCCTGGGATGCAGAGGAGAGCCAGAAACACACACACTCCTCTGTGGGATTTCAGCAGCTCCATTTTTCTGCACCCAGAGCCTGTCAGTCCCCTCGATGTGTCACACCCTGAGGTGCAGGACAGAGCAGACCCTGTGGTGCCACCAGTGTTTGCCACAGCTCCGGGATCCTGAACCCTCCCCACTGATCCTGCCCAGGGCAGAGCCGGTGCCCAAAACAGCCTGAGAGGGCGGCGAAATAATGCTACTGAACTGATGATTTTTAATATCAGAATAATGAAACCAAGCTGGGAAATATTAATCTTTTTAAAAATGTAAAGAGCCAGGGCTCTGTTTCCATGGCAAACCACATCCTGCACATTATCTGTCACCTGGGGATTACAGTGGCATGGTAAATAGAGGGGTAAATACAGGAGAGAGGCACTGCTCTGCTCTCAGCAGATATCAGCATAAAAGCACAATGGCATTTGCTACATCAGCCTCCTCCAAGCAGCCACATTTCCATGCTTTTTCCTGGATTTTCCCCTTGCTGTGGCTCCAGCACTGAGGTATCCCAAATGTCCTGGCCAGCTCCAGAGCCCCTCTGCAGCAAACAGGAGCTGCTTTGTGTCAGCAGCACAGGTTGTTTAGAACAGTTTTTCATGTCCTCCTTCCCTCCCTACCCAATCAGAAAGCAAAAATCCTACCCAAACCCCTCCCAACTTCAAGGAGTTTGCAAACCCTTGCTATAAATAGACCCCTAATAGGAGGCTGTAATAGGATACAATTTATTTCCAGATCTGATGGGCTGACCTTCATCATCACTCGAGGCTCTACTTGTCATGAATTATGGGCAATTCACTCACTAGTGGAAATAAATTGTATTACCCGTGCTCAGTATCATGTCCCCCGCACAGAGCACAGCTCCTGCAGCTCTCTGGCCCCGGGGACACCTTTTGGGGCATTTCTGGGGTGCTGGGGGGGTCCCGAGCGGTGGCTTTGTCCGTGTCACCATCAGGGACACCCCGAGGCATCGCTGCCCTGGAGCTGCCGTGTGCCCGCATCTGCTCCTCCCTGCATCCATCTCCACGGGATCTGAGGGGGCTCTGGGCACGGTGGGGACTGGGGAACAATCTGGAGTCTTCTCCGGCCGCCTCTGACCCCCACACTGAGCACAGGAGTGTGATCTGAGTGCCCCAGAACGGCTCCTGCCCTGCCCACCCCACCTCAGACCCTCCCCACGGGAATGGGATCAGGAACCAGGAGAAAAGGGCTCACAGCGCTGATCCAGGGCCGCTCAGATCCATAGGAACAAAAGCAGTAAATACCAAATAGAGCCATGTGAGTGCCACAAGCCGAGGCTCGGTGTCCCCGGGGAGCACAGTCCCAGTGCCAGCCTGTCCCTCTGTCACCCCCTTTCAGCATCTGCTGGTGCTGCCAGACCCGCTCACAGGAGGAAACAGATGTGCTTCTCCCAGCACACCACAAAAATTCACTGATGGTGGCAGTCTGTAGCAGAGTTTACAGACAATTCACCAAGGTCCAGTCCAACAAGTGGTCAAATACAAGATAAATTATAATCCATGGCATTAAAGAATTCGCCATCCATTCACACACAGGATGTACAGACACAGCAGAGCTCCCTCCCCACGGCAGCTCAGGTTCCTCCACAATCCCATTTCTCCCAGTCTGATGGGAACTGGGACCCCAGGACAGCCCCCTGCACCACCCCGGCGTGCCAGGGAAAAGCCAGGTGCCAGAAGCATCTTCTGCTTCTCCAGCCACGGATACAGAAAGGCTTTGCAGTCACTGGTTCAGAGCCCCATGATCAGGTCAGGGGGATGTCAGGGATTCTCAGCTCCACAGGCCAGCCCAGCTTCATTCAGATGGCTCTGAGGGTCCCCTGGGCACCCATCGGGGGGACACAAAGGACACTGCAGGCATTTTGGAATTTTCTGTTTTCCTTGGAGCTGGTGTGGCTGTGCTGGGTGAGAGAGCCCTGCTCCCACACCAAACAAACAAGAGCCCCAGGTCTTTGTTGCCAAGATCTCCCTTTGTTTGGAATGATTCAAATAGAGTAAAAAGAGCCATTTATTTTTAATAATAGATTATTATTGTTCATTAATCAAAAGCATATCACAATTATTTTTTCCAGAAAACTTCTTACCCAATATGTGTTTTTCAAGCAGGAAGATATTTCTCCTATTTTTCCTGTTTTCCCAGCTGCAGATGCACAGCGAATCCTAATTAAAACCTTTAAGTCTTATTCCATTTACAAGAAGGAGTGTATCATTTTTCTTTTAGCTCTTTTTTAATACAGGGTCTCAATGCCCATTACAAAAATTCCAATGCATCTTTGAAGTTAGCAGCTAATTATATTTCTCCAAGTTATATATCTGGAGTTGTAGATGGGGAAAAGGCAATTACTTTTTCTCTCATTTAGCATAACAATCTCGGAAGCTTTACGGGCGCTCCAGTGAGTCACGCTATAGATCAGAGCCCGGGCTGGGAAGAGGAGGAATTTGGGGTGAGGCAGTATGCTTGCTCAGCTCTTGCGGGCTCTTTCCCTTGTTAGCACGCTGTCCCCACCAGGACACTCGCTAATTGTTTGTGGAATGTTTTTGCCCCGGTGGCTTTGCCGGGGAGGTCACTCAGCACATTCATTACGGGGCACCCGCTCTCGCTGCTGGAGCCCAGGGTCTGTCAGCATTTTCCACCAGTTTATAACTCGGCTGCAAATGTTTGTTTGGAGCTGGAAATCGTTTCACGGTTTCTCGCGGGCAGCAAGCGGCTGTTGAGCCGGTTTGTGGCCGTGTCGCGGTGCCCGGGTGTGCTTGGCAGTGTGGCTGGCACTGTGAGCGCTGCTGCCAGCCCGGACAGCTGCTGGCACTGGAACTGCTTTGTGTTCTGAGCAGAAACTCGCCCAGGGGCTCCGAGCAGCTCGGCACAGCGGGGAGAGCGGTGCGGGGCTATCGCAAAACTATCCCAGAGCTGTAAGATCCGTGCAGTCCCTGGCACAGGGCTCAGGGCGGTGCTGGGCTATCCCAAAACTATCCCAGAGCTGTAAGATCCGTGCAGTCCCTGGCACAGCGGGGCAGGGCGGTGCTGGGCTATCCCAAAACTATCCCAGAGCTGTAAGATCCGTGCAGTCCCTGGCACAGGGCTCAGGGCGGTGCTGGGCTATCCCAACTATCCCAGAGCTGTAAGATCCGTGCAGCCCCGGGCACAGAGCTCAGGGCGGTGCTGGGCTATCCCAAAACTATCCCAGAGCTCCAGGATCCCGTGCAGCCCGGGGCACAGGGCTCAGGGCGGTGCTGGGCTATCCCAACCATCCCAGATCCAAGATCCGTGCAGCCCGGGGCACAGGGTCAGGGCGGTGCTGGGCTATCCCAAAACTATCCCAGAGCTGTAAGATCCGTGCAGCCCGGGGCACAGGGCTCAGGGCGGTGCTGGGCTATCCCAAAACTATCCCAGAGCTGAAGATCCGTGCAGCCCGGGGCACAGGGCTCAGGGCGGTGCTGGGCTATCCAACTATCCCAGAGCTGTAAGATCCGTGCAGCCCCGGGCACAGAGCTCAGGGCGGTGCTGGGCTATCCCAAAACTATCCCAGAGCTGTAAGATCCGTGCAGCCCGGGGCACAGGGCTCAGAACCCCCGGGGCAGTGGCAGTGACACCGGGCAGCCCGCTGTGGTGGCACAGGGAGGCACAGGGACGGGTGAATGTCCCCGCTCGCGTGCCGGTGGGCACAGGGATGGGTAATGTCCCGTCGGGTACCCCGAGGTGGGCAGAGCGGACACCCCGAGAGCAGGACAGCCCTGTCCCAGCAGTGTCCCCAGGGCAGGACAGCCCTGTCCCAGCAGTGTCCAAAGGGCAGGACAGCCCTGTCCCAGAGTGTCCCCAGGAGCAGCCCTGTCCCAGCAGTGTCCCCAAGGGCAGGACAGCCCTGTCCCAGCAGTGTCCAAAGGGCAGGACAGCCCTGTCCCAGCAGTGTCCCAGGGCAGGACAGCCCTGTCCGCAGTGTCCCAGGGCAGACAGCCTGTCCCAGCAGTGCCCAGGAGCAGCCCTGTCCCAGCAGTGTCCCCAGGGCAGGACAGCCCTGTCCCAGCAGTGTCCCCAGGGCAGGACAGCCTGTCCCAGCAGTGTCCCCAAGGGCAGGACAGCCCTGTCCCAGCAGTGTCCCCAGGGCAGGACAGCCCTGTCCCAGCAGTGTCCCCAGGACAGCCCTGTCCCAGCAGTGTCCCCAGGGCAGGACAGCCCTGTCCCAGCAGTGTCCCCAGGGCAGGACAGCCCTGTCCCAGCAGTGTCCCCAAGGGCAGGACAGCCCTGTCCCTGCAGTGTCCCCAGGGCAGGACAGCCCTGTCCCAGCAGTGTCCCAAGGGCAGGACAGCCCTGTCCCAGCAGTGTCCCCAGGGCAGGACAGCCCTGTCCCAGCAGTGTCCCCGAGGCAGGACAGCCCTGTCCCAGCAGTGTCCCCAGGGCAGGACAGCCCTGTCCCAGCAGTGTCCCCAGGCAGGACAGCCCTGTCCCAGCAGTGTCCCCAAGGCAGGACAGCCCTGTCCCAGCAGTGTCCAACAGGGCAGGACAGCCCTGTCCCAGCAGTGTCCCCAGGCAGGACAGCCCTGTCCCAGCAGTGTCCAAGGGCAGGACAGCCCTGTCCCAGCAGTGTCCAAAGGGCAGGACAGCCCTGTCCCAGCAGTGTCCCCAAGGCAGGACAGCCCTGTCCCAGCAGTGTCCCCAGGGCAGGACAGCCCTGTCCCAGCAGTGTCCCCAGGGCAGGACAGCCCTGTCCCAGCAGTGTCCCCAAGGCAGGACAGCCCTGTCCCCGGGGCGATGGAGCGGCGGGAGCTGCCGGCTCGGAGCTCAGACACTCTGCTGCTGGGGAACCTGTGCGAAATTAAATTCTCCACTTGGCTGGTCCGGGTGACTTGGCTTTGCTCTGCTGACTTGTTCCTTCATTATTTTTTTGGCCGATAACTGACTGCAAGCTTGTCTTGTCTGTTTAATACCAGCACAGCAGCTCCAGGAGAGGCTCAAGCTTGTCAGTCTCGGCGAGCGCGCACTGTATTGCTCTCCCCACTTCATTTACTCCGTGGACAGGAGGGGAAAAGCCTCGAGGCGCTGCAGGGTTGGCAGCCGGGGTGCAGGGATGCTCTGCAGGCTCTGGGGACCCTGGACAGCCCTGGGCGGGCACAGGGTGACCCGCGCATTTCTAGGGGAGACCGGAGCTTGGATGGGCAGCGAGAGCTACGGACAGTAATTATTAAGATTAATCTCTCCCTCACACCTTGGAGCATGACGAGGAAATCTCCAGGCAGCCTTGCAGCCAGGTTTGCAATGGATTTGGCTGTTGTTGCTCTCTGAGCACCTGTGGCTGTTCCTGTGCCTGTGCCTGTTCTTCTTCTGTGCCTGTTCCTGTCCCTGTTCCTGTCCCTGTCCCTGTTCCTGTGCCTGTCCCTGTGCCTGCCCCTGTCCCTGTGCCTGTTCCTGTTCCTGTCCCTGTCCCTGTGCCTGTTCCTGTTCCTTTTCCTGTTCCTTTTCCTGTTCCTGTTCCTATGGCTGTTCCTTTTCCTGTTCCTGTTCTTCTGGCTGTTCCTGTGCCCGTGGCTCTGGGTGGGTGCAGGGGCCAGCATTTCCCATCCAGACCCAGGATTCACAGTTCTGAAGCACCTTCTCCCTGCTCCCGTATTTCAAGGAACACGAGGGTCCCAGGCAGACCCTTCCACCCTGTCCTGGTGTTTTTTCAGCAGGGACAGAAGGGGATCAGTGCAGCCCCTGGGATGGGTCTGTGCTGCAGGACAGGCTCCCTGCACTCAGGCAGAGCTGGGTCCTGGAGCAAGGCTCAGCAAACACCGCTGGTTTTTGTTTAATTAAGAGCAAGCCCAGAATTTGAAGACTGGTTGGTTTTCTCCAGCCTGTGATAAATGAACCTCCTCCTTGCTCAGGAGGACAGGAATGCTGCAGATCAATGATCTCCTGATGCCTGGCGTTGTCTCCTTTGGAGGGAGATGGGGACACGGAGCATCAGCCCCTGCCCTGCGCTGCCTTTGGGGCAGCGAGTGGAGTGACTGTGGGTAATGATGATGAATGGCATGATTAAAGCTGGAACTCACAACTGCAGCTGGAATTGTGAACCTATTCACAGAATAACCCTGCTCCTGCTGGCCGGTTTGGGGGCACTTGGAGGGCGGCTGGAGGCAGTGGGGGGCTCCAGGTGACCCCTGACAGACAGACAGACAGACAGACAGACACCCCTGACTGAGGCTGTGAGCACAGGGCTCCTGTTCCCACCTCAGCTTTGGTGCACAGACACTGCCAGTGTGGCTTTATCTGTGCCAGGGGTGCCAGCGTCCTGTGACAGCCACCAGAGGATCCTTCCAGGGTGAGATGTCCCTGCACAGGGACTGCTGCATGGTGCCTTTTGTCCCTCCGGATCCTCAGCAGAGAATAAGTCTCCAATTTCTTTTTGGTTTTAAAATTGTAGTGCATTTTATAAAAACTGGTAGATTTATAAATTTCTCAGAAATCACACACATAGACACTTCTGCAGCTCTGCCTGAGCAATGCTGGGCCTTGGCTGCAGTTTTTGCTTTTCTAAACTCCTTCTTTAAATGTATTTTTATACAGCAGTGTTGACCTTTTCTGCCAGCCCCTGTGGAGCGAGGTTGTATCTTGTGTAAAAGTCATATCAAATGGGCCACAAAAAATCACTCTTGCCTGATTAAAATGAATAGTCCAGACAACGTGTGCATTTTCCTTCTGTGTCGTTAGCTTTGTGTGAGAGCTTGCAGCAATCAGGGCTTTTATGGGAGAAACACAGCTACAGGTACCACGAGCTGCCTTAGCGGATACTAATTACAATCCCTGCAAGGATTGATTTGCAAAGAAAATTTCTATTGCCTCAAGGACAAACGTTTGTGCAAATCATATTATTGTGTATGAGAAATTGGTAACACTTTATGAAATGGTTCGTTTATAAATACTTTACTATTTATTAAATTAAATGCTCTTATAACAATCCTTTTGCTAAGTTAAAATATCACAAGTGTGGTGGTTTTGCATTATTTCTGTGCTGTAAAGCTGGCTGTTTGGGCTTGGCTGGCAGCACCGTGAAGATTGTGGTGGCTGCAGTTTGTAGCACTGTGGTGCCCACGGATGTTCCCCTGAACATCTCCTCTCCCCTTCTTCATTTGGACCTGAAATTCTGGAACAGTGTCGTTTTGAAATTGCCCGTTTCCTTGAGTGTGGGGTTTGACTGTGGTAAATAACACAAATGTTGTCCTTGCTGTGTGTTTGGCTCATCCAGTGTGGCTCGTGGGACAAGAAGGGGGTGCCCTGTGGTGCCAGCAGATCCCTGACCCTCCCAGCAGCAGATCCAGGGGTAGCAGAGAGGAGGATGAGACTGTTTGTGTACTCCCTAATCCCTGGATCTGCCCCTCTGTTAGTTTGTGTTAGCTGTCTCTAACCAATATCTGTTGGTGTTAGCTCTCATTAACCAATATCTGTTGGCTCTCATTAACCAATATCTGTTGGTGTTAGTTTGTGTTAGCTCTCACTAACCAATATCTGTTGGTGTTAGCTCTCATTTACCAATATCTGTTGGTGTTAGCTCTCATTAACCAATATCTGTTGGTCCTGCGTGTTCCTGGTGCTGTGCCAGCACTCCCAGCCTGACCACATCCATTCCTCCTTTGACAAGTTGACCTTGCCTTCCAAGATTCTTGTCTGCTCTGGAAAACAAGCGGACAGGACATCTTTCCTGAGCTAGAAATTCCTCTGGAATGTCCTTTCTCTAATTGATGTTCCCTCTCACTCCATTGCCCGCAGCAAAGCCCATTCATGGTGGCAGTTTGTGACACAACTGAAGCTCCTCCAAGGGGCAGCTCTCCCCCAATTCCAGTGACTTTGGAGGTGTTTGCTGCCCTGGTGAGGCTCAGCTTCCCCTCTGTTCCCCGGGCTCCAGAGACCAATCCTTCCTCTGGCTGCCTCTGCTGCTGCTATGGCAATATTTTCTCCCCCATCGTGGTAATCACGCAATGGTCTCTGAGAACAGCAGGAGAAGCCGTGCCTGGTAGATGCATAAAAGGTAAGATGAACTACATGTCATAAAACTTTTAAAAGTTCCTTTTTTGTGTTTGTGCGGGGGTTATTTTATATGGCTTTTGATATGAAGCTAAAATTGCACATCAAAAAGGATAATGCATCTTTAAGCTGTTACAATGACTTCTAAATTTTTCATTTAATGTCAGTGAGGAAAAAACCCCTCAGCTGGCTGAGTTACGTTGGTGAGATGGCTGTTTCATTCCATAAAGTGTCTGCAGTGGATTTGAACAGTAGGAAATCCAAGGGTGATAAATAGCTATTTCTAAGTAAATTTCATGCAATTGCCCTTTGGTTAAAGTCTTTCCTCTCAGCACTTTCCTGTGCACATAGCCCAACTAATAATATTCAGGAGCAAGTGCTTTCCAGTGTGACAACTGATTGCACTTTGAAGCAGTAAATGGCTGATTTCATAATTGGTATAATTTTTCACAAGTACCTGAATGTCATATACAGAAAGAATAAGCAACCTGGACTTAATACGGGAGCTTTTTCAATTCTCCTAAAAATCAATAATGTATTAAACCCCTCTAACTGATTAAAATAATGTGAACCCTGAGTAGGTTTTGTGAGGAAGGCAGGTTTCTTCAAGGGTGGCAGATTTATGGCAAAAGGGTTAATACATGGGGAGAACAGGGATATGTTACAGATGGAGTCCGTTTTCCTAATTAAACTTTTATCAAGATTTTCCCGGTTTGAATTGTTTCACTTAGCACGATGGGAAGGAGCATTTCCTTCGGTGTTCAGGGGAGCTGCTGCCGTTTGTGGAGCACCAAGAGCTCTGTCCTCATGGCAAGGATGAGGATTGTGAGGAGAAGGAAAACAGAATCCACTCGGGAAACATCCCGTGGCTCTGGAGAGTCCGGAGCCCTGCGGCAGAGCAGAGTGCAGGGTGGATTTGGGGTGAGCTGCACTGGTGTCAGCCCAGTCAACCCAAGCCTGGGGCTCAGCACAGCTCTGGGGATACCCTGGGGTCTGGGGGATATCCTGGGGTCTGGGGGAACCCTGGGGTCTGGGGGATACCCGGGGTCTGGGGGATACCCTGGGGTCTGGGGGATATCCTGGGGTCTGCGGCGGATATCCTGGGGTCTGGGGGATACCCTGGGGTCTGGGGGACCTGGGTCTGGGGGATACCCTGGGGTCTGGGGATATCCTGGGGTCTGGGGGATACCCTGGGTCTGGGGGATACCCGGGGTCTGGGGATCCTGGGGTCTGGGGGATACCCGCTGGGGTACCCTGGGGTCTGGGGGTATCCTGGGGTCTGGGGGATACCCTGGGGTCTGGGGGATATCCTGGGGGTCTGCGGGGGATATCCTGGGTCTGGGGGATACCCTGGGTGTCTGGGGGAACCCTGGGGATCTGGGGATTTCCCTGGGGTCTGGGGGATATCCTGGGGTCTTCGGGGAACCCTCGTGCCCAGGGGTCTCTTTGCGTGGAAGAGTTCAAGTGGAGTCACCGAGATGTGAATGTGAATTCACAGAATGGGAATGGCACTAGCACGTACAGAACACAGAGCCTCCCACCAGGAGGTCAGCAGGAGGTTATTTTTTTTTCCCCTAGGATCCTAAGATTTCTTGAAATCCTTTCAGATTGTTGTGGAAAAGTGTCTGAGGGTCTATGGAGGGAATATTCACAAAGCTTGCTCCCACACTGGGGGTGGGAGAACACGTCACTGCCAGCCCTGACCTGGCATTTCCCCCAGGAAGAGAGCACTCCATCCCAGGGGATCACATACAGGTAAATTGAGGAATTTATTTAAACTTTTCTCCTCGAGATCATGATCAGACATCTTAAGCTCTGCATTATTCACATTTGTCTGTTGTTTCTAACTCATTTCCTATTTTCCAGCTGAGGGACTCTGCCAGAAGCGCTCTTTGCCAGAGATTAAAACAATTTAGGAAGCAGACACCCAATTCCTTTCTTTGGATAGCAGGCAAATTGGATATCTGTGAGTAGCAAGCAAATTTTATTATCAACAGATAGTTTGCTACTTAACTGTCCTTAGGAAGGCCCCGGTATTTGCAGATGTTTGTGGGTTGTTGTGAGCCCAAGTGGCAGTGCCCTGCCGTGGCTGCTGCTGTGCCCAGCCTGTGCCCGGTGGCAGCAGCTCTTCATGGCACCAAAATGAACCCTGAGTGGGCTCCCTTTCCTGGGAAAGTTCAGTTCCTGGTGCAGGGGAAGAGCCCGACCCAGGGAGCTCCTCAGGAGCTGCGGCTGCACGGACTGTGCTCTGCCCATCTCAGTGTTCTGCTGGGCACGAGGGATGCAGGAAATCACATCGGTGTCATCAGCCATGGCTCAACTTGGTTTGGATCAAAATAGAAGTTTCAAATGCAATTATCACTGATTTGGGAGCCCTTAGATATGTACATTTATTAGCTAATGGATGTGCTCAGCAGATCACGGTGCATGGGATGTGAGATAAGCATCTCTCAGATTGCATGGGATGTGAGATAAGCATCTCTCAGATTGCATGGGATGTGAGATAAGCATCTCTCAGATTGCATGGGATGTGAGATAACCATCTCTCAGATTGCATGGGATGTGAGATAAGCATCTCTCAGATTGCATGGGATGTGAGATAACCATCTCTCAGATTGCATGGGATGTGAGATAACCATCTCTCAGATTGCATGGGATGTGAGATAACCATCTCTCAGATTGCATGGGATGTGAGATAACCATCTCTCAGATTGCATGGGATGTGAGATAACCATCTCTCAGATTTCCAGGCAGGTTCCTGGGTGGGTTCTGTGTCTGGGATCTCCCCTGTGCCTTCCCCACAGCCCTCCTGGGACCTGCAGCTTCCTCCCACAGAGGTGCCCATCCTACAGCACCCGCTGTGTTTGGGGTGGTGCAGAAGTTCTGAGTAGTCCAGCAAGACAAAGGGGATGGCTCTTAAAATTATGCAAGGATCCAAAAAAAAAAAAAAATCATGGAGTCATTCATCAGGATTGCTGTAGTTCTTGACCACATAGTCAATGATTTATTTAATCTTAATATATTCCACAAAGAGTCCCCATATTTCCATAAATATGTCATATCTACCTAATACATAGTAATGAACCTGCTCCAAGGGTAAATAAATAAGATCTAAGCTCAGAAAGCCAATGTTTATCAAAGGGAGATATACAGATACTGAGTCCTTTAAAGTACCATTCTTCACAGCAATCACAACCAAGTTTGACAATTTATAATGTGTCAAGTCAATTAGAAATCCCGGGGGGCTCAGAGTGAGCCCAGCACGGGGGCTGATGGAGCAGGTCTGTGCTGCACACACGAGTGGGTGTGAGCTCGAGGGGCACGGGGTGTGAGACCCTGCAGGATGTGTCAGACCCTACAGGATATATCAGACCCTATAGGATGTGTGAGACCTTACAGAATGTATCAGACCCTATAGGATGTATCAGACCCTACAGAATGTGTCAGACCCTACAGAACGTATCAGACCCTATAGGATGTGTCAGACCCCACAGGATGTATCAGACCCTACAGGATATATCAGACAGCACTGCCCCTCCACAGGCACCATCCACTCTCAGCAATTCCAAAAATCTGATCCAGACACACTCACGGAATCACCGAGGATGGAAAAAACTTCCAAGAGCATCAAGTCCACCCCAGCCCTGCCAAGGCCACTCCTAACCCACATCCCCAGTACCACATCCACATGGCTTTAAAATCCCTCCAGGGATGGGGACTCCACCTCTGCCCCGTGCAGCTGTGCCAGGCCTGACCACTCCTTCCCTAAAGAAATTGTTCCAATTGTGCCTCTGTAAGAAGGACTTTTACATTCCACATATAGAAGGATTTGCTAACGTTTGTTTTGAGAATTGTCTATTATGAAAAAAAAACACTGAAATAGTTTTAAACAGAAAATTCGACTTGGACTGTTTTATCTTACTCCATTTTTCCACAAAGCTACATACAGCAGTGTATAACATGATCTAATAAATATTTTCTTACAAATACATTGAAAATATCTAAATACATGTCTGCAAAGGGAAATAGCTAAATTTTTTACAGGTTGCACCTTCTTAATCTTATTTTCTACAGCAAAGTATTTCACGTCTTTTTTTTTGTAATTAGTTTGACAAAGTCAATAATAATAGAATATTCTGATTATGTCAATATGACATGTAATATTATGCACTTCCCTACTATTATGCATATTATGACATGACTTGACATGATATGACAGGTCACATTATGCACTACTACTGATGTCATAAAATAATGTAAAAGCAAGGAAAACAAATTTTGAAATGAAAAAAAAAATTTAAAGGCATTTATGACTTTTCCTAAGAGAAATTCCAAAACGAATCTTTCTCCTTTCCATTTTTAAGTTTGTTTCGCTGGGTTATTCTGCTCTTCCCCAAGTAAAACCTTCCATTGCTCATCCTCACTTTGCTGCCTGCTTGTTGCTTTGTTCACCCGCAGCAGTTGGGTGGGTGATGGTTTTTAGAGCCTCCCGGAGGGGGTTGTCAGAGCACACAGATCTGGAGCCTGGGGACGTGTCCTGGCACAGGAGGGGCCGTGGGTGACAGGGACACTGCTGGCACCGGGCTGGCACTGGCACCTCTCCTGAGCCCTCGTGTGAAACACACAGCGCGCTGGTCCTGGTTTGCGTTCATTTTAACAGGGGTGCGATGAACATTCCCACCTCCCAGAAATACAAAAACGGTTTGGGAAACATTTATAGCATTTATAGCATTTATAGCATTTACAGGTCGTGAGCCCGAGCCTGCCCGGTGCTGAGCTGCCGTGACTGCAAAGGTGCAGGGTCCCTGCGCAAATCATTCCCAAAATGTGGAATGGTGGCAGGCAGGTGGGAGTTTCAGTGGCCCGGAGATTAAAGGAGGAATCCAAGGCGGGCACGGGGACCGCAGCCTGGGCTCGAAATCCTCCCGCAACGGCGCCGATTGGGATTCATTTTTAATGAAACGCTTTTTGCTACAATCCTACAGCAGCCCCAAATGGTGGCAGAAAAGAGGACGCCAGGTGCAAGATTCGCTCCCTCCTCGTCTGCTTCCCGAGCCCTCCGTGAGGAACCGCCAGCGGGGGGGCGAGGGACGGGTGGGGCGAAGGGGCCGGGGCGAGCGGGGACGGCGGGGGGTGGGGACGGGGCGAGCGGGGACGGGCGAGCGGGGCGGCTGGGGGCGAGCGGGCGGGGGACGAACGGAGGCCGGGGCGAGCGGGGCCGGAACCGGGGCGAGCGGGACGGACCGGGGGCGAGCGGGACTGGGACTGGGGGCGAGCGGGAATGGCGGCGGGGAGCGGGAGCGGGGGCGGACGGGGGAGCGAGCGGGAGGGGCGGGCGCGGCGGCCGGGCGAGCAGGACGGGGGGAGGGGCGAGGGGGCGAGGGGGCGGGGATTGGGGCGGGGGACGGGGCGGGGTCGCGGGGAACGGGCGGGGCTGAGCGGGGAGGGCCGGGGCGAGTGGGGACGGGTCTGGGTGAGCGGTGGATCGCGTGCTGGGGGGAGCGGGAGGGCGGGGGGAGTGGCTTGGGGGTGGGGGAGTGCTGAGGCGGGCGGGGATGAAGCCCCCACCGGAGCCAAGGACACGGAGGGGGGATGATAGGGAAAGGGAGGGTGAGCTTGGAGACCTCGCGGAATGGGAAGTGCGGTCAGCTCGCGCTGCCGTGCGGTCACAGTAGGCACAGGCTCAGGGGTGCTGGCACACGCCTAAAGCGGGCACGGGCCGGACGGCTGCCTAAAAACGGGCCACGCGGGCCGGGTTTGTGCTGCAGAGGGAATCCGCTGGTGTGCAGCTCCGTGCGGGAGGCATGTCGTGGTCGCCACGGGGCTGGATTTGGGGCAGGGCAGTGTCCTCCTGCGCTCGGTGAGGGCTCTGACTCCGCTGTTAACGTTAAGTTCCGCGGAGAATACGAAGGGAGACACTGGCGAGTACAGAAGCTATCCAAGGGATCACAGTGTATCTCAGAACGGAAATGTTTTGTTTATTCGTTCAAGCTGAGGAGGGTCAGATGAAGGCTGAGTGGCTGAGGGAGCTGGCCGCTTTCGAGGGCGGGCCGGATCGCGAAGCCTGGGCTCGGAGAGCCGCTCGGTGTCGCATCTCATCCTCATACCTCTCTCTTCGCTTCGGGTCCGTGTCCTGGCCGCGGTGTAGGCTCGTGTCCGAGCTGTGCGGTGCCGAGGGATTGCAGGGATGCTGCAGGAGGGGAGTCTGTGAGGGACCCTCAGGTGAGGGAAGGATAAGCTGGCGCTCCGTGTCCTGGAGGACTCGAGAAGGAGACAGAGAGGGCTGGAGCTCCGCGTGCCTGAGAGACCCTCAGGGGAGGAGGGGTGGGCCTCGTGTCCTGGAGGACTCAGGGGGAGGAGCGCTGGGTCGCTGTGCCTGGAGGGCCTCGAAGGCGGGAAGTGAGTCGCTGGGGCTCCGCTGTGCCCTGGAGAGACCCTCAGGGGGGGAAGGAGGGCCGGAGATCGGCTCTGCCTCCCCGCGGTCCCCCCGCCCTGCCCCGGCCATCCCCGCTGCCCTCCGTGAGCGCACATGAACGGGGTTCCATCCAAATTGCATTTCCTCTCCGAGCACGGAGTATGACGGCACATTAAAGCCGATAATATTCCGCTGCTGCTCTTTTGCATGATTTTTTAATTAAAAAACTATGGAGTAAACAAACATTCTGCTCTGGAGTAGCCCTGCAGAGACCCATCCAGAGGCACATTCACAGCCCTCCACTTTTTCAGGAAAGTTTATATCTTAACAAAAAAAAATAATAATATCACCCACCCTAACAGTTAGTATTGGGTAAAAGTTTGAAGTGAAAGGCAGCTGGCAACCTTCTCCAGCCCGTGAAATGATATTAACATTTTATTATTCTAAGGTGAGCTTTTTGAAACGGAATTTTAAATGTTACCCTGCTGTTCCAGAACACAAAAACCTTTAATTTTATGCAAATGAACAGCGAGGAGCTGAGCGCTTAATGTAAACGAACACTTTCTTTGTAGGAGAGGTTGGAAGGGAAAAAAAAAAATTCCCAGGGATTCTTTAATTGCTGTCTGAAATTATGTAAATCCCAGCGCTAGGCAGAACGCAATTATCCCGTGCCCCTCTCTGCCAGCATTGCTAATGTCTAACAAAATATCGGTGGGTGACATTTAGTCGAGGTAATGCAAATGAGAATTAATTTTTTTTTCCAAGACAAAGGGCAGCTAAAAGATCACCTCGTTCGTGCGCGGAGGGGGCAGAGCGGGAATGGGGCGAGTGGGGCTGGGGGCGGCAGGACCCAGCCCGGAGCCCAGCAGCTCTGCTTTAGCTTTTATTTCTTAGCGGGATGAGCCTGGGCAGCGGGGAGGGCTGCTGGGGTGGGGGAAGGTTGTTTGTTTGTTTTTCTTTTTAATTCATGGTCATCCCAGCCCGAGGGCAGGGATGGAACCGTGATTGAAACCCACTAATGGCTCTGGCTGGTGGTGGGCAAAGGCGGCAGTGATTTATCACCTCCCCGTGCTGATAACTAGCAATAATTCTATTAAATATTCAGAGTGAGGCTTTCGCAACACAATTATCAAACGGGGTTTGTTAGTGCAGAAATGCTCCTGGAGCACAAAAAGGGGCTGTGGGTGCAGGGAAGGGGCTCCTCTGCAAAGGGCAAAACGCACCCCTCGTGTCACCCCAGCTCGGACACAGCTCACCCAGCTCGGGGCTGGGGTGGCACCAGGTCTGCAGGGTAAATCAGGGAAGTCAAAAAAAAAGAGGAAAGGAGAATAACAGCGAGAGCCTTTGGAGGCCGGGCTTTAAATTTGGGTTAAAAAACGAAACACCTTTCCCCTTTTGTAGGAGAGGTTGGAAGGGAAAAAAAAAAATTCCCAGGGATTCTTTAATTGCTGTCTGAAATTATATAAATCCCAGCGCTAGGCAGAACGCAATTATCCCGTGCCCCCTCTCTGCCAGCATTGCTAATGTCTAACAAAATATCGGTGGGTGACATTTAGTCGAGGTAATGCAAATGAGAATTATTTTTTTTCCAAGACAAAGGGCAGCTAAAAGATCACCTCGTTCGTGCGCGGAGGGGCAGAGCGGGAATGGGGCGAGTGGGGCGGGGGCGGCAAGGACCCAGCCCGGAGCCCAGCAGCTCTGCTTTAGCTTTTATTTCTTAGGGGATGAGCCTGGGCAGCGGGAGGGCTGCTGGGGTGGGGGAAGTTGTTTGTTTTGTTTTCTTTTTAATTCATGGTCATCCCAGCCCGAGGGCAGGGATGGAACCGTGATTGAAACCACTAATGGCTCTGGCTGGTGGTGGCAAAGGCGGCGTTGATTTATCACCTCCCGTGCTGATAACTAGCAATAATCTATTAAATATTCAGAGTGAGGCTTTCGCAACACAATTATCAAACGGGGTTTTTAGTGCAGAAATGCTCCTGGAGCACAAAAAGGGGCTGTGGTGCAGGGAAGGGGCTCCTCTGCAAAGGGCAAAACGCACCCTCGGTCACCCCCAGCTCGAACACAGCCTCCCCAGCTCGGGGCTGGGGTGGCACCAGGTCTGCAGGGTAAATCATGAATCAGCAAGATGATTTTTCTCCTATACTTTTTTTTTTTTTTTTTTTTTTTTTTTTTTTCTTTTGGTTTTGCATTTCAGAGTTCCCTTCACTTCAAAAGGCCATAAGAGCCTGTGGACCCACAACTTTTAAAAAGAAAAGGAACCCTGGTGGAAGCACGAATGAGGAAGGCAGGCGGTGTGAGGAGGTTGAGGACAGGATGCCAAAGGCTCCAGCTCAGGGTAAGAAGTGTCTCGTGGAATTATCCTTTGATACACTTTGCAGAAGCCCGGGGATCATCAGCCTGAGGAGCTGGTGATTTGCCCCATCTGCTTGGGATTTAGGACAGGCAGAGCTGTGGAAATATGAATAAAAATACAGAGCAGAGAAATAGTTTTCCTTGCCCCATCTCGAAGCTGTAGCGAGCAAAGCTGGCTGGCTGGTGCCACCTCGTGCGTGGCATTGCTGTGACGGGGCTGGGCACAACTGGACCTGAACTGTGGGAGCAGGGGTCTGTCTAGCTCAAGGGCTTTTCTGCACGCTTCAGCACGCTCAGCACGACTCAGCTCAGCTCAGCACATCCCCACTGTCTGTGCTCAGTTCTTTCCACAGCAGCAGCGAAGGCCGTGGCCACATGCAGCCTGCACACCATGCTCTCCTGGTCACCAGCTGCCTGCTGCTGCCTCCACGGTCCTGTCAGTGTCAGCAGCTCCAGGAATGGAAATCATCTTTCTTCATTTCATCCCTCTCCTCTGAACTGCTGGAGGCTGTGCCTGAGAATGCATCCCTGACCCCATCAGCCCAGCCCCTCTCCAGCCATGCCAGGCAACAGAGGTTGCTGCCCACAGGGCAGCTCTGCCAGGAGAGTAGGAAGGTGAGGAATTGAGGAGGGTGAAGGTGAGGAGGTGGAGCTGGTGCAGGTTCAGGTGCAGGCAGGAACTGTCCTTCACCTGCAGACCCTGCTGCAGTCCAGACAAAGCTGTCCTTGTCCTCTGATGATTTATAATCTTTATAATCAAGATTTAGACTCTTCAAAGCTTTATGCCATGTCTTTAACCTGTAGCATATGCATGGTCTCAGTGGGATTTCTCATCTGCTGAGAGTTAAGCACGTACATAAATCTCAGCAGGTGGGCCGAGCATTCCCACGCACACGCATTCCTGTGCTCATGTGTCACACAGCCCCGTGCAGCCCGTTGGACACACTGGGGACATTCCCTGGCACCTTGCCAGCCCTCAGCATTTCCAAGTGTTTGGGTGCTGGGGGGCTTGAATTTCTGACACACCTTTGGCAAACCGCTCACTGTGCCAGCACGGCCAGAAAGCAGAGAGATATAAGAGGCAGAGTGACCCGAGCAGGGGCAGCGTGCACAGCCCAGAGTGTTGAGTGGGGACAAAACTCGGGAAGAAAGCCATCCAGGCACGGAGTGTGAGTGGGACAAAAATCAGACAAGAACAGCGTGCCCAGGCACAGAGTCGTGAGTGGGGCAAAGATCAGACAGAACAGCTGCCAGGCACAGAGTGTGAGTGGGACAAAGTCACAGAACAGCGTGCACGCCCCAGAGTGTCAGGGACAAAAGCTCGGGAAGAACAGCTGCCAGGCACAGAGTGTGATGTGGGACAAAAATCAGACAGAACAGCGTGCACACCCCCAGGAGTGGGACAAGCCGCAGTAACAGCGTGCCAGCACAGAGTCGTATGGGGACAAAAATCAGAACAGAACAGCGTGCACAGCCCCAGATTGTGGGGGACAAGCTCGAAGAACAGCGTGCCAAGGCAACAGAGTGTGATGTGGACAAAGATCAACGAACAGGCGTGGCCAGGCACAGAGTGGCAGTGGGACAAAAACAGACAGACAGCTTGCCAGACAGAGTGTGGGGACAAAAATCAGACAGAACAGCGTGCACAGCCGCACAGAGGGTGGGGACAAAGTCAGACAGAACAGCGTGCCAGCCAATTGAGTGGGACAAAATCAGACCAGAACAGCGTGCACAGCCCAGAGTGAGTGGTGACAAAAAATCAGAAGAAACAGCGTGCCAGGACAGATTGAGTGGGGACAGACCAAGCTCAGACAGAACGTAGTCCACGCACAGATGTGACAGGAGCAGTGCTGAGGCTGTCAGAGAGGATGATCCGCTCCCCAGAACTGACTGACTGCTCACGATGGGGTCAGACAGTGTTGTGAGAGCTGGGCACATGTTGAAGGAGCAGGGACAGTGGGCAGCGTCTTCCAGCCCAGGCTCGGAATTAGGACAGCTCCTGTGTCACACACTCTCCTTGCCACACCACTCTCTGGCTCACAACACTCCTACTCACACATGCTCATGCACATCTTCCACCAGGGGACTGGTAGAGCTGGTCAGTGCTGCCAGCCACAGGCAATCCCCCTTACAGACTTGCTGTGGAGATGTCAGCAACATCTTGCAAGCCTGGGTTATTAGATATACGTATAATTTCAGCTTTCATTCCAGTTGTATTGCCATTTAAAACCCCTATTGAGCCTTTTTCTCCCCTCATAATGTGTTTAATCAAGATTTACCTATCAGAAATCTTTCCACTTCAATCCCGGTCAAGAATGATAAGATCTCTCTAATTGGTTAGAAAACCAGCAAAGGCACGTGGTGAGAGCAGCATTTTCATAAAATTCTTGTTCGCACCGCACTTTTTTACCCAAATCGCTCATTTCCCTTGCAGGCTCACCTGGCACAGGCTCGGTCTGGCTGCCATTGTCAAAGCAGCCTACGCCACGCCCCAGCAGACGCTGAGCACACACGCAACCCTCACTACCCGGGTACTTAACCTCTGCGAATATTATGAAACGTCAGCAAATCTGTGACAGGAGTTAAAACCCTCCCCGCCGTCCCCTCCCTGCCCGCCCACGTCCAGCCGAGGCAAACCAGCTGAGCTCCTGTCCAACCTTCCTCCTCAGGTTCTCATCCCCGTGCTGTGAGTTTCCCATTCCATCTGTTTTCCATAGAATCCTGCAGCACGGATGATCCCGTGTGCAGCCAACACAGCTGCTTGGAAGCAAACCTCTTGCTTGCCTGCCTGGCCTCAGCTCGACCCAGCATGCCATCTCTGTCAACCTCCCGTGTCACACCTCCCTGTCACCACATCCCTGTTCACACCATCCTGGTCACACCTCCCTGTGTCACACCCTTCCTGTGTCACACGCATCCCCGGTCACACCGTCCCTAACACATTGTCACACCTCCCTTCCCAACCACCTCCCTGTGTACCACCATCCCTGTGTCACAACCTCCCTCCACCACCTCTCTGTTCACTCCATTCCCTGTGTCACCATCGCTTTCACACCACCTTGTCACACCATCCTGTCTCACACCTTTCCGTGTCACACCTCCCGTGTCACCACCATCCCCGTTAACCTTCCCTGTGTCACACCTTCCCTCCACCACCTCCCTTCACCACCATCCCTGTCACACACTTCCCTCCCAACACTTCCCTTGCACACTCCCTGGTCACACCATCGCTGTCCACATCCTGTTCACACCATCTCGGTGTACTCCATCTCTGTCCACCCATCCCTGTTGTCACACTTCCCTGTGTCACCCTCTCCGGTCACACCATCCCGGTCACACCATCCCGTGTCACACGTTCCCTTGTGTCACATCCTTCCCTGCTGCACACCTCCCTCCCACACGTTCCCTGTGCTCCCCTCCTGTTCACACCATCCGTTCACACCTTCCCTCCCACCACCTCCCTGGTCACAACCATCCTTTCCACCTTCCCTGTGTCACACCACCCCGGTCACACCATCCTGTTCACCACCATTCCTGTGCACACCTTCCATGTGTCACACCTCCTTCCCATCCACCTTCCCTGTTACACCACCCTGTGCACACATCCCTGTGTACACCTCCCTGTTTCACCACCTTCCTTCCCACCACCTTCCCTGTGTCACACCATCCCTGTTTACACTCCGTCACACCATACCCGTGTCACACCACCCGTGTCACACCTTCCCTGTTCACACCATTCCTGTTCCACCTTCCTTCCCACCACCTTCCCGGTCACACATCCCTGTTTCAAACACTTGGTCAACATCCCCGTCACACCATCCCTGTCACACCATCCTTGGTCACACTTCCCTGCACACCTCCCTTCCCACCACCTCCCGTTCACACCATCCCTGTGTCACCTTCCTGGTCACACCCATCCCTGTGCAACTCCTGTTACACCATCCCGGTCACACCATCCCTGTGTCACACCTCCCTGTGTCCACACCACTCGTGTCACACCTCCTGTGTCACACCAGCTCTTGTGTCACACCTTCCCTGTTCACACACCCTTCCACCATCTCTGTTCACACCTCCTGTGTCACACCATCCTGGTCACACCTTCCGTTCACACCTTCCGCCCATGGTCACACCTCCCTGTGTACCATCCCTGTGACACCTTCCCTGGTCACACCATCCCCGTGGCACACCTCTCTTGGTCACACCACCCTGTTCACACCATCCCTGTCACACCATCTCTGGGTCACACTTCCGGTAACCATCTCGTGGTCACACCATCCCTGTGTCACACCTCCCTTGTCACACCTTCCCTGTTCACACCATCCGGTCACACTTCCCGTGTCACACCTTCCGTACACATCCTTCACACTTCCCTGGTTACACACCCGTAACACTCCTGTGTCACACATCCGTGTCAACCTTCCCTTCACACCATCTCTGGCACACCATCTCGTTCACACCTTCCGGTCACACACTCTGTCACACCTCCCTGTCCACCTTCCTTCCCCACCACCTTCCCGTTCACACCACCCTGTGTCACACCATCCTGGCACACCTCTCTTGTCACACCATCTCTGTCACAGCCCGTAGCTGATTGGGAAACCGGCTTGCAAGATAGCAGAAACTGTTATGCTCCCTGAAAGAGCAGCAGAGTGTGGTGACAGCAGTAGCCGGCACCCACGCGTCATCCAGCTGCCTGTTCCTGATGGCACCGGCCCCTCAGCTCCAAAGCCAACTCACTTCCCACCCCATCAATGTATCTTCTGATCAAACACGTTCTGTTGTTGCTGTGACAAGCCCAGGCAGCCCAGCTCCAGCACTGCTCTCCTTTTCTGCTCATCTCTGATCCCATCCCATCCAGACAGACAGACAGACAGACAACAGACAGACAGAGCAGCACAGCCATTACCAATCACTCCAACAATATTACCACTATGAAATTCTTGTGGGAAAATGAGCAGGTTGAGAGCACATGTTCAGAAGAAAGGCTACAGCCCGAGCCCTCCTGCCCGAATGCTGGCTGCTAAGCAATCAGCAGCAAAACCCTCTGAAGCTGGAATTCGCTCTTTTAATCCGTAACACCATTAAGGGAGTCTGCAGGGAGCTGGATGGGAAAAGCACTGCACCATCCACAAACATCCGATTAACAAAACAACACAGCCCAGCACACTACAACTTGTGATATATTCTCTGAATAAAATTACATACCCTGAGAGCAGCACAAAATAAATCTTTTAAAATCTATGAATACTGTTGGTTTTTTTTTTTATAATGTGCTAGATTTCTCTTGCTCCAAGATTAGAGGAATTCCCATTCACAAGTTTATACAAGATTAAAAGAGCCAATTATCCATTATGGGTCATGGGAAACAGCATCTGGAGGTCTTGGCTCTGAGGTTATCCTCACATCACAGACACATCAAAATCAGAGTTAAACCCAGCAGGACATACCAGGTGAAAGTTTCCAGGCACCTCCTGCATTTCTGACAATGTTGGGTTGCAGGTAAAAGACACAGATGGAGATGTCTGAGCCAAAATGTGAGGTCACGAGCAGAGGAAAAGAGGAGAAACAGGGAGTGCTCTGGGTTAAACCTCGAGCAGTTCGCGGACACCCGGCGTTTTTTCCATGCACTTGGAAGAATTGAGACAGTAACATGGCAATTTTAGTTTCCTTCTTTTCAGAAGCAAATTCTAAAATGGTGAACTTTTTTTTTTTTTTCCCCAAATTGTCTGTGTTCTGGCTAAAAATGACACGTAAAGTGCAAACACAAGAGATTGGAGAAGAATGTTATCTGTGTCAAAGAGTGCCAAGGGATTGCCTGCATTGCTGCCCGCTCTTACCCCACAGGGTGAATCCACTCGAAACCCCCCTGCAAGAAAATAACGTCATCAAGCTGTGCTATTTGTCATAAACATCCAGGTTAGACACGCCACAAGAACTGCTCTGGTGTATCCTCGTGCGATTAACTGATTAAGATACTAAATTGCCACTGTCAGGCAGACTTAGCAACATGCTGCATCTCACTGGCTGCTGCTAATAAGGTAAGAACATTAGTATAAACCACAGGATTCACAAATGCAAAAGCGCATGACTGCTTTGAGCAACAAAGGCCCGATTCATGAGCACCATGATCAGACCTTCAGCAATCCTTCTCCTCACTTTTAAAATAAATTATGAAAATTAAATGTGAGCTATAGCTGGGGGTGCCTCACCTGTCTGCCAAGCATACACTGGACTCGCACCTTGGAAAGATCCTCTGATGTGTTGCAAGTTGCCCTGCCATTGCGTCCGAGGAACAGTGAGGAAGAACCCACCCTTTTCCCGTTCCTTGTGAAGACAGTCGGTGCAAGGGCGGAACACGGCTTTAGCACCCGCATCGGTGCAAAGCTTCATCCCTGATGTCAGGCTGGCCCACACGTGCCATTGCTGTTTCGGGAGCTTTCTTTAAAGCCTCTCAGCCAGAGCACACTGCAATCTCTCCTTTCTATCAAACCAACCCTAACTTATTGGTGATAAATAAGAGGGTCAGCGAGGGCAGATGGCCAGCGACTGTGAAGGAGCAAACACAATCCTGAGCAGCGAGGTTAACCAGATTCAGCCATCCGCGCAGAGCCGCTGGAAGGATGCTGAGGAATTTAAAGATATGGATTCCAGAGACCACCAACAGTCTAACCATTGTCTCTCTGATTCGTTAACGTACCACTAATCACTGACTCGGCTGAAAAGACCCAACGGAACGGATGGTTCTCCGATGCGCCTGACAGCGGTGAGCCTTGCAGAACACGCTTAGATCATCATGGAAACGCAATTTAAGTCACTTATCGAAATGCTTTGGAAAAAGAAACCGACGCTGGTCGTGGACGGCAGACCGGGCCACTGCCAGGGACGAGCTGAGCAAGTGGAACCGGGAAGGAGAGAAACGCGACGAAAGCCGGCGGAGAGCTGAGAACGGAGAGCGTGCCGGAACGGGAATGGGGAGCGGAGAGGAGCCGTGCGGCGCCCTGAACGGAGCGTGCCTGAAAGCAGACGGAGGAAGCCGTGCCGGAAGGCGAAGGGAGACCTTCCGGGACGGGGAAGGAGAGCCGTGCCGAGCGGGGGAACGAGGAGCCTGCCGAGGGACGCGGAACGTAGGAGCCGTGCCGGACGGTGAACGGAGGAGCGTCGGGGACGGATACGGAGGAGCGTGCCGGGACGGAAGAACGGGAGAGCCGAGCCGAACGACGGAGAGCCGTGCCGGGAGCGGCGAACGAGCCGGCCGAGGGGAACGGAGAGCCGTGCGGAAGGAGGAACGGGAAGACCGTCCGAACGGGGGACGGAGACCGTGCCGCGAACGGGGAACGGCAGAGCCGGCCGCGAACGGCGGAACGAGGAGCCTGCCGGGGAGGGAAGCTAACGAAGAGCCGTCCGGGACGGAGACGGAAGTCACGTCCGGAACGGAGCGAGAGCCGTGCCGAACGGGGAACGGCGAGAGGCCGGCCGGAGCGGATGGGTTCGGCGGAGCGGGGAGCGGAGGAGCCGTGCCGGGAGCGGACGGAGGACCCGAGCGCAGCGGTGCCGCGCCGATGCATACCCCTGTGACCGCACACGACACTCGGCCGGGCAGACCAGGGAAGCTTCACACCGCCTAGTCCGCGATCCTCGGCTGTCCCGGGCACATGACCGCGCAAGGGTGAGGAGGCAGGCAGGGCAGCAGGGGTCTCCTCCCATCCCACCGTCCCGTCCCCGTCCCCGGCCCCGTCCCTTCCCCATCCCATTCCCATCCCCAATTCCCCATCCCACCCACCCATCATTCCCATCCCCATCCCCACCCGATCCCATCCCTCCCATCCCCATTCCCAATCCATCCCATCCCATTCCCATTCCATCCCCATTCCATTTCCTCCCACCCCACCCCATCCATTCCCATCCCATCCATTCCCATCCCATCCCCCCCATCCCATCCCTCTAATCGAATTTCACCTAAGTCTGCGTGGACAAGTTTTCTATTCTCCCCATGACACGCTTAATGACCTTCCACATGTTCCTCATCTCTCCTAAATACCACTCATTATCTCTGTTAGTTACTGAGAAAATCTCTACATTCGGCGCACAAGTGATCTGACCACTCCTTCCCCATCGTCAGAGTGGAGGAGAGACATTTGCTCACACAAATACACTCCGCATTGTTTCTGCCATTTCAGAGTTCCCTTCACTTCAAAGGCCATAAGAGCCTGTGACTCCACCAACCTTTTTAAAAGAAAAAGGAACCCTGGTGGAAGCACGAATGAGGAAGGGCAGGGCGGTGTGAGGAGGGTTGAAGGACAGGATGCTCCAAAGGCTCCAGCTCAGGGTAAGAAGTGCTCGTGGAATTATCCTTTGAAATGTACACTTTGCAGGAAGGCCCCGGGGATCATCAGCCTGAGGAGCTGGGCTGAGTTTGCACCATCTGCTTGGGATTTAGGACAGGCAGAGCTGTGAAAATATGAATTAAAAATACAGAGCAGGAGGAAATAGTTTTCCCTTGCCCCATCTTTCGGAAGCTGTAGCGAGCAAAGCTGGCTGGCTGGTGCCACCCTCGTGCTGTGGCATTGCCTGTGACGGGGCTGGGGCACAGCTGGGACCTGAACTGTGGGAGCAGGGGTTCTGTTCTGAGCTCAGGGCTGTTCTGGCACGGCTCAGCACGGCTCAGCACGACTCAGGCTCAGCTCAGGCACATCCCCACTGTCTGTGCTCAGTTCTTTCCACAGCAGCAGGCGAGGGGCCGTGGCCACATGCAGCCCTGCACCCATGGCCTCTCCTGGTCACCAGCTGCCTGCTGCTGCCTCCACGGTCCTGTCAGGAGTTCAGCAGCTCCAGGAATGGACAGATCATCTGTTTCTCATTGCATTCCCTCTCCTCTGAACTGCTGGAGGCTGTGCCCTGAGGAATGCATCCCTGACCCCATCAGGCAGCCCAGCCCCTCTCAGCCATGCCAGGCACAGAGGTGCTGCACACAGGGCAGCTCTGCCAGGGGAGGAGGGTGAGGAAGGTGAGGAAGGTGAGGAGGGTGAGGAAGGTGAGGAAGGGGAGCTGGTGCAGGTTCAGGTGCAGGCAGGAACTGTCCTTCACCTGCAGGACCCTGCTGCAGTCCAGACAAAGGCTGTCCTTGTCCTCTGATGATTTATAATCTTTATAATCCAAGATTTAGACTCTTCAAAGCTTTATGCCTGTCTTTAACCTGTAGCATATGCATGGTCTCAGTGGGATTTCTCATCTGCTGAGAGTTAAGCACGTACATAAATCTCAGCAGGCTGGGCCGAGGCATTCCCACGCACACGCATTCCTGTGCTCATGTGTCACACAGCCCCGTGCAGCCCGTTGGTGACACACGGGGGACATTCCCTGGCACCTGTGCCAGCTCCTCAGCATTTCCCAAGTGTTTGGGTGCTGTGGGGGCTTTGAATTTCTGACACACCTTTGGCAAATCCGCTCACTGTGCCAGCACCGCCAGGAAGCAGGAGAGGATAAGAGGCAGAGTGACCCGAGCAGGGAGCAGCGTGCACAGCC
>CM019229.1:11827108-11847661 GCA_009741485.1 Malurus cyaneus samueli
AACTGGTCCTTTTATCTGTCAAACGGAACGATCACAGTGGGTAAAAACACAGATGTACATGGAATTTGTCCCTTCCTGAAACGATTCTTTGTTGCTCTGAAGTCACATGCCCCTTGTGTACAGGCCTGTTCTGTTTGGTCTGTCGTGGTGAACCCCAAGGTGTCTGTTTACCACCTCACTAGCCAAAATTAAAAAGGTTTTGAAATGAAAATTGCCCACTCACTTAACAAAGAAGAGCATTTGTGGTGCAGAAGCTTCGACTCACCATTTCCGCATTTGCTCATGTCGTCAGTGCGGGGTCGCCGTGTTTGATGCTGTGATGATTGAAACAAACTCGCAGGGAGCAAGAAGAGTGAGAAATCAGGTGCTATTTTTGATTTTCAATTTAAATCTTTGCGACTTAAAAGTATCCAGTTATTGTTACCTGGGGGTTCTGGGTGATTACAGCTGTGAATGAACAATCTCAGTCCATTCTAACTCACCTAGAAAAGCACGACGGAGAGGGAACGAGGAGGGGTGGTCGTTGCACATCTGTACAGAAACATTACAAAAGTACAGTTGAAGTTATTATTATGCTAAGTTTCATATTGTCATTCAATTCAACCGGAAATCTGGCCACCCTCAACCAAGGTTAATCGAGGTGCCCTCATGGAGATGAAAAAACCCCGCCAGGCATTTCGTCCCAGTTAGCCTTAGTATCATACATACAAGATGAATACAAGAAATCGCGAGCTTCCCTGTATTGCTGATTCACAACAGGGGGCTAATTGAGCTTTGCCTGCTGCTCCCTTCTTCGGTGCAGCGGGTGTGTATGAATATCAGATTAAGATAAGAAACGGTTATAAAGGGCTTTACATAGCCTCACTACCTATATAGTGGATGCGAATGCCTGTCTGTTAAGCAGATCAGAGCAGGGCAGAGGCGCGTGTCTGCTTCAGGGAAATGTCTAGCTGGATTACCTTCCAGTGGAAAATACTTAACCAGATGGGAATGTTATTTATATGTGGTGCTTCCCATTAGTGGCGACTAACATTTATGGTATGAAATATCTCCTTATTACAGCGCTGGAGTTATGACATGCTTTTAATACTTAGCACAATTTTTTTTTTTTTTTTCCATTTCCCGCCATACTCTTTCAAAGTTTCATGGCAGAAGGATTATCTTGAACTATTATGTGGTCTTTGGTACTGTTAGCACGAGCAAGCAGCTAGCCAAGAGATAAGGGAAGGGTAAGAGAGTTTGTGTGATGTCAGGGAGCTGGAGTTGTGCCTGCCTTAATATTCTCCCTAATTTATGATGGTTGTGCTGGCTTAGCCGGGCAAAATCCAAGGGACACAGCAGCGCTTTTCTTTCTGATATAGGTGGGTGCTCTCAGTACATGGATTTTTCCCCTTCCTCTGACATTACAGATCTTCAAGGTTGCTTATCCGACAGGGAACACGGGTTAGAAAGGCTCTGGGAAAAGCCACAGTTCACCCCAGCGAAGGGAGGGTCAGTGCTCTCTCCTCAGGACGGCTCAGGCTGCCTCAGGACAGGAATTTTTTTAACAAGGAAACATGGCGTGAGTCAGTGCATGTTCATTGTGTTTTCCTTCCACAAGATCTTGTGCCTAGAGTTAGGGTTTGTCCAGTGCTCGTGTCTTTTTAAAGAATGTTTATTGCACGTCCGGCAGCACAAGGTCCTGGTGCTTCCAAGCCTAACCAAGAGGCAGGGAGATGTAATCTCTGTGAAACAGCAGCTAGCAAGCGAGCTCTGGGTGATGCCCAGGTGTTGAAAAAAAATTGGAGACGCGGTGGTAGTAATTGCCCTGTAAGGGTTTAGGGGTTTGACTATTTCAATGACATCAGACTTAGGGAGGACCAAGTTGGAAGAAGGTCATTGTACCACTTGATAGTGACACAGAGAACATAGCATTTACAGGCACGAGACTTCGGACAGAACCCCAGAGAAAGAATGAAACTATAATTAAGTTTAGTTTATTAATTATTTTTGAGATAATTGGTATATATATAAAATTAAAAAGCACAGATTCAATCCAAGCTGGGGGTAAATGGTAAATTCGGATCGGCAGGGAGGAGATGAGAGTCAGAGGCCACAATCCTGGACCCCCACAAGAAAAAACCCCTATGACCCAAAAGAAAAAGAAAGTCGAACACTGAGCATGTGATATTAATTTGCTATAGGAACAAAGGTTCATTTTAGTATGGAGACCAATAAAATTATAAAGAATTGGTACTTGTTTAGCCAGATGAAATGAATGCCTTTGTTTTTGCTAAGCATTATATACTCTGAATTTTGGTGTGTTGTGTGCTGCTCTGAAATTGGCCACCTAGGTTCTGCTTCTGTTATAATAAAATTTCTGTAATAAATCCAATACTCTAAATTCTGGTGTGGTTGCTCTTTCCTACTGGGGTGAAAAGACTATTTGGACAACATCTCCATTGCACGGACTGTACATGGACTGCTACAGAGTGCTCCGACAAGACTGGCCCAACCCCAGAAAGGGGACCAGAGCGGATCTCCGGGCACTCTTTCCGGCAGAATCTATTCTTTAGCTTCCTCTGTTCCCTAGACTGCAGCTGCAGGGAGGAGCCTCTCGCTATGGCAGGACCACTAAAGGGACTGAAGCATCCGTGCAGCCCACATTTAACGTGCATCATGCTCCCAGCTGCCAGTGGCAGCCTGAGGAGTGTGCTGCGTTTGGTGCATCCAATTGTGAGAGAGGCAATTAAGCTTGGCGTGTGGAAGGAAGTGCAGTAATTGGCAAGCCTATTTGGGCAAATGGGGTGGCAGGACACAGCTGCGTGTCTCAGCCCGAGCACGTGTCCTGCTGGGGCTGTGTTCACTTACTTGGGACCACGGGGCATGAGCGGTCGCGTTCTTTCGTCCTAGCCTCGAGGTAGTTCATCCATCTCCCAAGAGAGGACTCAAGGGGACGGTAACAAAATATTGGAAAGCGCGAATCCATTCTGCTGGGCCTTTTTTCTTCCACCTGGCCTCCATTAAGTTGTCCTGCCTAATGGAATGGCCGTAGACCCGGAAAATTTTTGATGGTATCCATGATGCACTCAATGTCCTCTGCTTTTTTTTAAACAGGAGCATGCACGTATTTTTGCCTCAGGGGAAGACTCTCTTTGCAGGATCATTTGTTAATAAGAAGAAGGAAGTGTCATGAGCTGAGTTCACATAGAAATGAAATGTTCTCAGAGCAGTATCCGTGGTTCACATGTCCAAATCTGAAGGGATTTCCTGTGATGATCTGGTTGAGGTGACTGAGACACTTTTCATACATATCTGGATGATGGAAGGTAGAATCGTGACTTAATAATTCCTTGAGTATGACGAAGCTTTCAGGAAGGATGAGGGGACATACAGGATAAGCTGGAAGAGGGTGATTGTGACAGAAAGCAGGAGGAATAGAACAAAACAGTGTGAGAATAATGCAACCACAAGTATGTAAGTATAGTAGAAGAAAATGGCGGCAGACATGGCCTGCAGTAGTAAGATAAGACCTGTGTTAAAACACAAAGAGCAACGGGGCAATGGTACAGGTAATATTTTCTGGGATGTTTGTAAGGAATGCTGTAAATTAAATATGTGCTCAATTATTTAATGCAAAAAGACTTAATCATAAAATGCCAGTATCTTATGGAGCAAAAAGAAAGCAAAAAAAAAAAAAAAAAAAAACAAAAAAAAAAAAACAGAGCATCTCAGCGTCCTTTAGACCTGAGCTGATATGCTGCCTTTTACAAGCTGCCAGCCACTTGGGGAGCAGGAGGCCAGGAGTTCAAAGGACATAACCATGGGCATGATGCAATTTTGTCCTAATTTGCTTCAACCTCCGCTGCACAAAGTGTAAGAGTTTGTAAACTGAAAACTAACTGAGCGTCAGGTTACGGAGACCCTTCTCAAATTAGGAAATCATTCCAGGTATTACCTCCCTTGTAAAGGAGGGAGCAATGACTTAATGTCAGTATAAGCTTTGGAGTGAGTGGTGAACTCAGGGGTGGAGCGGGGAGGGTGATGTTTTGGAGCACCAGTTAGAGATTTGCTGGGGCCGGCTCGGAGGATGCCACCTACTCACCATCAACATCACTCAGGCCTTTAGTCTACCTCTGCTGCGGCAATGAAGAAACGCGAGGCGTTGAGGATAGGATGGACGTGTCGTGCAGCACTGTGGTTTTTAAATACCTCTTCCTCTGGGGTGGTTATAAACAATTCGGCATTGAAAGCCAAATTGGCGAAGATTTCAGTCTTTTGCAAGTGCCAAGGAGGAATTATCGCCTTTAAGGTTGTGATCAGTCAGAGGTTGGGCTTCAAGTGGTACCTCAATGAGGCATGAATCCTACACAAGAAGCTAAATCGTTAGCTTCATTTTTCAAAACACACATTGATCATCCTGGGGCCTGAGGAGGAGATGCTGATATGCCTTAGGTCACCTATCTGAGGGACTCGTGCACTCTTTGGCTCTGCAGCTCGACCTAAGCAATTTCCCATGCATGTTTTATCCAGTCCTTCTTGGTGTTGTGAACATTTCTAGTTTTCTTTTTTTTTTTTAGGGCATTATTTTCTGGAAGCAAAAATAAAACTTAATATTTCACTTTAACAACTCCAAGCTCCTCCTAACTTCAGAATCTCAATAGGTTGGCAGAACTTCAGGCTGAGAGGAAATACGCACACCAACAGTTTACGACACAGTTCAGCAGAGGCTCTAACACTTGCCTACATACCTCCTGTGGCACTTTCGTTATTCCTTTTCTGCTACATTATGAAATACTCAGGTCTCGGCTTGGCTTTGAAAGTTTCATTGAGGCCGGTTACGCCGGGAGCGGGAGGACGGAGGGCGTGCGGGATATCCGTGCTAGGCACCGATCTCGGGCGAGCTGGGGAACGGAGAGAGCGTCGTGACGATGCGGTATTATCGAGGGGGGAACGGGAGGCGCCGTTGCCGGTGGAACGGCCAGGGGCGGCAAGGTAGCACCTTGTAATGCTCACCAGTTGTCGCCCTGGCACGGCTGACGCGTTTTGGCGCGTGCAACAGCTCTTTTATAAAGGAGAGCGTGGATATGATAGGATGGTGGTGTCCGTGCATTCCGGAGGAAATCATAGAGATTTTTTTTTGTAGAGCTCGCTCTGCTGGAATTAATGCTCAATTTTTGAGCTTTGGGATAGAACAGTTGTGTGGAGAACAACAGATTTGGTTACTGTGACTAGTGTGTAGTAAACAGGGAAGATGGTTGGATCCCAAATCTGTTAGATGGGCCCCATGCTTCAAACAATGGATTTTTTGAAACTTCTGATTCCAAATACCCCGAATTTCATCCCATAACTGGGAACGAGACATCACAAAGGAATAGCGGAAATGCTGGGACGCGGCCACAAATGATCTACATCATAAGCCTTTCAAACAGGAAGGGAGAAGCGGGGGGGCGGCGTAGCCGGAGCCGGCCCCGGGTGACGGAGATCAGGAATCCGTGAGCACGCGCCTAGGGGTGGCGGTTGGGTGGAGGAGCAGATGCCGGGTGGATACGTGGATCACCGTCCGGGACACGATCGTCGGGCGCACGTTGCGGGAGGGGGGAGTCGCTGCAGGGGGGAGCAGGGGAAACAGAGGGAGAGGGAGGAGCCGTGGGGGACGCGGGTGGGCCGCGGGAATGAGAAGACAACCCGGCGGAGAGCAAGCGGGTTGCACTGCGGGGGGCCGCTGCGACCCCTGGTTGACGCGGCACTGCGACTCCGGGCGCCGCGGAGGCACGGGATGAGCTCGGACACCGCCTGTCCGCGCATCCTCGGGCTGTCCTGGGGCACAGTGCCAGGCAGCAGGTCTGAGGGAGCGCAGGGGCGGCAGGAGGGGTGTCCATCCCATCCCATCCCGTCCCGTCCCCTCCCTTCCCGTTCGTCGCCATCCCATCATCCATCCCTCCTCCTCCCAGTCTTCCATCCCTCCCCATCCTTCCCATCCCTCCCATCCCTCCCATCCCATCCCGTGCCATGGATCCCATCCCATGCCATTCCTGTCCCTTCCCATCCCCATCCCCATCCTCCCCATCCCTCCCATCCCTCCACCCATCCCTCCCATCCCATCCTCTCCTCCCATCTCCCCGTCCCCCTCCATCCCTCGCCCCGATTCCCTTCCCCATTTTCCCATTCCCATCCCCATTCCCCATCCCACCACCCGTTTCCCATCTCCCATCCTCCATCCCGTCCCATATCCCTTCCCATTCCCAATTTCCATTCCCATCCCTTCCCATTTCCATCCTCATTCCATTTCCTCCCATCCCCATCCCATCCATCCCCATTCCCATTCCCATTCCCATCCGGAATCCCGGACCCCACACCCGCCCCGGCTGCCGGAGCTGTAAAGATGCAGACTCGGCCGGGACAGCCCCGCACGGCGCTGCCTTACCCCGCGCACTCTGTGCATCTTGTTAATGAAAAGCATGGATGTAATTCCAATTAAAGATAATTACATATTTAAACTTAACATTAAATTCTGCACTAAAACAAAATTACATGAAATCTCAGTGTGCAGCCGTGCTGCACGGCAGCGGGCGAGGGAGCAGGGGAAGGAAACACGGAGCGAGCGGATCCCTTCCACAGGATCTGCTGCTCGCACCATGTCCCCTGTCCTGCAATTTAAACCCGGTCTGTTCCCACAGAGCCTTCGGAGGCCCCTGGAACTGTAAGGGACTGTGTCAGGTCCCAGCTGTGAGGTTTGTCCCCCTGTCCCTGCAGCCCCAGGGCTTGTGCAGGACTGAGACCTTCAGTGAGGGGAAGGTGCTGTCGTGTTGGTGTCTCCGCTTGGAGGCCACAGAGGGATATTTTTTCCCAGTCTTACATAGTTCCTAAAAATAGATGGCCAGAGGATGAGTGATCTTAACTTGCGCTAATTCAGTATAAAGCTGTGCTAACGAGACGTGGATTTGCCAGGGCTCAACCCCACCCCTGCCCTGGCTGCGTGTGGAGCCTTTGGAACCCAGGCTTGACTGCAGATGATGGCTCTGGCTGCTGGCACCGGGACAAACCCCCTTGGCCCACCTGAGCTTCCCAAACTGCCCTGCAGAACGCCCTAAAGCAGCTGGGAGGGGAGCACAGCATCACCAGTGCTGCTGTCAGTAAATGGCAATGTGAAGGTCACCTGCACACCCTTTGCTTCTCTCTTCAGGCTGCAGTTATTTCCCAGTCCTGGAAGGTGCCTGCTCCTCAGTGCATGCCAGGAAGGGGTGATTTGCAGGGGACAGGGGGAGCTGGCAGGATTTGCTCGTTTCTGTGTGGACAGCAGTGCAGAAAGCAGCAGAGTGGGCATGGTGGGCACCGTGCATGGCACAGCCGAGCTCCAGCACTGGGGCTTCTCCTCCTCTGTTCAATGATTGCAGTTATCAAGCGCTGACAAGTGCCATTAAAATTTATTAGCTAGCATAAAGTTTTATTTAAGGGATGGCTGGAGATTTAGTGGGCTCTGTGAGTCCTCCCTGAGGCTGGCTGTGTCACCTTTACTGACTGCTGCGGGCTGTGCAGGACAGAGGGTGGCCCTGGGTGCTCTGGCTCCTGCTCCCCGTGCCAGGGGCACCTCTGCTGCCCACATGGCACCCATGCTCCATGGCCCCACATCCCACATGCCAGCCTGGCCACTGTGCTCGTGCCCAGGGCACCCAGCGCTGTGGAAGGAGCTGCTCTGGCAATGCTTCCATTAATCAGTTTGGCAATCGTGAAACACATGACATGCGTACTGGAGTTTAAATCCCAGCCTCGCTAATGGCTTGCTACCCACTAAATCCCCCTGCATGTTATTTAACTTTTAAACCCAAGGAATATTCCAAATCAAAGAGGCTCTGTGTCACGCTTAGTCCATCTCAAAGAGCCTGGAATTAACATCCCTTCATGGCTCGACAGTGCCTGCCACACGGAGCCACTGCTTGCTCCTTATTAATATTTATGATGGAGAGAAAAAGTTGCATAAATCTTGCTTGATACTTAATTAAACCCCACTTCCTTTGATTTCTTCTGTCTCAGCTTCACTTAGTGCAGACCGTGCTCATCCCACGTGGAGCAGCCTGGCACGCGTGATGGAACCCACGGGCTCGGTGGGGTTTTGTCTGTGGCTCCCTCGCTCAGTGTGTCAGTGCCACCGGTGGCTTTTGGCACCCAGGTGTGGCCAGTGTGGCTGTGGGACAGATTGCCATGGCCCGGGGCTGTGTGAGCCTGGACTGGCACAGCTCGGCCCAGAACAGCCCAGAACAGCCCAGAACAGCCCAGAACAGCCCAGAACAGCGTGGCACAGCTCAGAACAGCGTGGCACAGCTCAGCACAGCCCAGAACAGTCTGGCACAGCACAGCTCAGAACAGTCTGGCACAGCCCAGAACAGCGTGGCACAGCTCGGCCATCCCTCGTGCTTTGGTTTATCTGGTCTGGGTCTGATCTGAGCCGATCCACAGAGCAGTTAACACGTGCCTGACATATCTGTGATCCGACAATCATAGCGAGGAAGCAGCTTGACCCCCGAAGGCTCCCTCAACGGGCACGATTGACACTTCACATTGACTTTGCTTCAGGCTTATCAACAAATCTCAGCCGCTTTTATTAAAGAGCCGCGCGTGGGACACGCCAGGCTCAGACAACTTCATCTGCTGTGCCTCAGCTCACTGCTCCTGTTTATGGTCCCTTTGCTGGTGAATTTAACTTTACAAAACCCACCCGTGGTTGCAGTGAAGGACCGTGGAGTTTCCTGGCCCTCTTTGGAGGAGGAATTCTAAAATCCCAATCAAATCACAGCCAAAGCCATTCGGGCAGTGCTGACCTTTCTGAACCTGTTCCCTTGTTTTAGGCTCTATTTTTTTAGCTCAGTTAAATGTGTCATATTTTTAGCAGGAGAAGAGGACTGGGCCAGGGCCCCTGGATGAGAATCAGGGCAGCAAACAGCCAACAGGATACACTGCTCTGAGGCATCATTTGGTAATTATGTCTCTTTTTACTCATGCAAATTTTATCAATATTATTTATATATTCAAAGCCATTTATAAATAATACATACATTTATGCTAAGGTAATTGCCTCAACTAGATTATTTGTCCCAGTTTTTATTGTCTATCCAGATGCTGAATACTAAAAGCATGTTTTCTGCTCTGTGTTGGTGTCTCAGTGCTGCCTGTTGTCCCATGGGAGCAGAACCTCTGGGGGTTGGAAAAGGCGAGGAGGGTGTGAGAGCAAGGGAGGGAGCTGAGCGAGGTCCAGCCCTGGTTGGGGTTCTGCAGCCCCAAATGCCCCTGAGCAGGGCAGCAGCCCCCAACCCCTAAGCCCCCATCCCCTGAGCAGGGCAGCAGCCCCCCAATCCCCTGAGCAGGCAGCAGCCCCATATCCCCCTGAGCAGGGCAGCAGCCCCCAATCCCCTGCAGGCCCACATGAGCAGGGCAGCAGCCCCAATCCCCTGATCAGGGAGCAGCCCCCAATCCCTGAGCAGGGCAGCACAGCCCAATCCCCTGAGCGGGCAGAGCCCCCAATCCCCTGGAGGGCAGCAGCCCCCAAATCCCCATAGCAGGGAGCAGCCCCCAATCCCTGAGCAGGAGCAGCCCCCAATCCTGAGCAGGGCAGCAGCCCCCAATCCCCTGAGCAGGGCAGCAGCCCCCAATCCCCTGAGCAGGGCAGCAGCCCCCAATCCCCTGAGCAGGGCAGCAGCCCCCAATCCCCTGAGCAGGGCAGCAGCCCCCAATCCCCTGAGCAGGGCAGCAGCCCCCAATCCCCTGAGCAGGGCAGCAGCCCCCAATCCCGAGCAGGACCCATCCCCTGAGCAGGGCAGCAGCCCCCAATCCCCTGAGCAGGGCAGCAGCCCCCAATCCCCTGAGCAGGGCAGCAGCCCCCACCCCTGAGACAACCACTACGAGGCAGCGCCAAACCCAGACGCGCACCCAATCCCCTGGCGGGCAGCCTCCTGACCCCATCGAGCGGCCCCATCCCTGGAGGACCCAATCCCTGGGCCTGTCGAGGGACTGACTCCAGAGCGCCTCAGGAACTGCCCCAGTGCCGCTCACATCCCATCCCACCTTCCACCTCCTCACTTACCAAAACTTGACATTGCCATGAAAAAAGATCAGGAGCATTGACAGGCCTGCAAAGGTGACAGCTACAGAGAAATATGGAGCAATCACGTTGTCAGAGTGCCTATTAGGAACCCAAAAACCTCGGCTCTCCTGCACAAGCACAAGTGATTTATTGCCCAGCACAGTTCATGAACTCATCAGTGGTTTTGCATGGAGAAGAGATGGATTTTCTTTCAGCTGTTTATGGTGTGAGTAGACTGTCCTGGAAGTTATTGTTTGATTTTATCAGGCAGCAGTGCTCGCTGGTGAGCTGAGAGCAGAGCTGGCACCCAGAGTGAGCCAGAGCCCAGCAGAGCCTGAGGAGGTGTCACAGTGTCCCTTTGTGGGAATCCCTGCCCTGGCCCCACTGAACAGAGCAGCACTCACAGCCTGTCCAGAGCCACATCCCGCTCCTGTAGGGCCCAGAAAAACAACTGGGGCAGCATTTCTGGCTGCTCCTGGAGCGCTGGGCACTGTCCCGTGGCACATGGCCAGCTGTCCCTGTCCCCTGTCCCCTGTCGCTGTCCCCTGTCCCTTGTCCCCTGTCCCTGTCCCGTCCCCTGTCCTTGTCCCTTGTCCCCTGTCCCCTGTTCCCTAGTGCCCTGTCCCTGTACACCCGCAGGAACTGGTTCCCTCTCCCTGTCCCACTGTCCCGTGTCCCTGTCCCTGTCCCTTCTGTCCCTCCTGTCCTGTCCTGTCCCCTGTTCTGTCCTTCCTTTCCCTTCCTGTCCCTGCCTGTCCCTGTCTCCTGTACCCTGTCCCGTCCGCCCCTGTGCCCTCCTGTCCCTCTCTCCGCCATGTACTGTCTCCTGTATGTCCCCTGTCCCTGTCCTGTCCTCCTGTCCCGCCTGTCCTTCCCCTGTCCTTCCTGTCCCCCTGTCCTGTTCTGTATCCTGTCCCTGTCCCCTTCTGCTTCTCTGTCCGCCCGCTCCTGCACTTCCCTGTCTTCCCCTGTCCCTGTCCCTTGTCCCTGTCCCCTGTCCCTGTCTGTCCCCTGTGCCGCGTCCTGTGCCCTGTCCCTGTCCTGCACAGCCCCCAGCAGCTCTGCAGGCAGTAGCACCCCGCTGTGTGTTCCTGAGTGCCCCTCCTGAGCCCCTGGAGCAGAAAGGGTTTGAAGGCACAGCCTCAGTGTTCTGACAGCCCCGTGTTTGTGTCACCATTTAAACGTGTCTGCTCCCGTGGGATGGCGCCGGGGATGCCCTGGGAACAACTGTGCTTTATGTCGGTTTTAAAGGTGAACTTTCATGCTCAGTGAAATTTTAAAAGCAGCTGATTTACACTTGAATCCTCTTCGGGCGAGTGTCGATGTAGCTGTTTCTCTCTGTAATGCTTTGTGGCTGTAAACGAGTGTTCCCTGTGCCCGTTCCCTGTTCCCTGTGCCCTACGTCCCTGTGCCCATCCTGGCCCTGTTCCCAATGCCTGTGTCTGTGCCCTGTGCCCAAAGCTGGGTTTGCTTCCTCAGTGGGTGGCCTGTGCTCGGTGGCCTGTCTGTCCTGGCCTGTGCCCTGTCGTCCCCTGTCCCCTGTTCTGTCCCCTGTCCCTGTCCCGTCTCTGTCCGTGGCCAAGTCTGTCTGCTGTCCCTTCTCCTAGCTGTGCTGTCCTGTCCTGTGCCGTCCGTCTCCTGTCTGCCCCTGTCCCCGCCTGTCCGTCCCTGCCGCCCGTCTCCTGTCTGGTTTCCCACGCCCTGTTCTCCCCCCTGCTGCCGTGCTGGCGTCCCCTGTGCCATCATCCTGCTCGTGCCCTGCCCTGGGCTCACCCACCCACTGCGAGCTGTAGTCCACACCAAATCCCAGCCCACACATGGGTGCCCAGACCCTCTCCAGCCCTGACCCTTTAAAGACACCCGGCCTTTTTCCGTTAAAAACACAAACTTTAAATGGCTCTGAATAAAATAAAAGAGAGTAACTGAACTGTGAAGGGTGATGATTGTATTTCTTTCACTTGTAAGAGAGACCTTTATAACTCTCTGGGGAGGAAAAAACAATAATGGGCCTTCATGGATGAAGTGTTCTAAATATGGTGTATATTTTTTAAAATACCAGTTCTACAGTTATTGAAACAAATTATTGTTAAATGCATTTGCAGCATAATAACTGTGCTAATTTGCTGATAAAAAGCATCCAGCGTTAAACCCCCCATACATTATTTTGTCATTAGCATTTGTTAGCTCCTCGTAGGTATTTCCAGACAGAAGGCTTTGTTCTGTATTTAGCACCAGGGCCGCTTCCGCTCTCCCCTCCCGCTGGGAATTGCGTGTGCGCAGAATTGCGGCTTTTTTTTAAAACTTCATGTTTAAAAATGGAAAATTTATTTCATTTCATTAATGGGTGAGGGAGGGAGGGAGAGGAGAAGGAGGGAGCGTGATTTAGTGAGCGTTGTGTCACGTGTGGTGTCAGCACAGCCGGACCCGGGTGACAGTGGGGTGCAGACCCCTGACACCCCTGGGCTGTGCCACTGCCCTGTGCCCCTCTGGGACTGAGGATCCTGGCCAGCTGCCACGCACCGGGGCCAACCGGCCCACCAGGGCGCACCCTGCAGCCCCTGGCACAGGATGGGGACACTGCAAAGCCTGCGCTTACAGGGTGGGAAAGGGCTGGAGGATTGCTGTGCCCGAGGGCAGCTCCATGGGCCAACACAAAGCTGCAGTCAGGGATCTCCATCCCTTTATGGCTGTGTGGTACCCTCAGCATACCGGGATGCAGGCAGGGCCTGGGCTGGTGGGGGAGGTGGGGCAGTGGGTGTGGGATATGGGATGGGGTGGTTGGGAATGGGGGGGAGATGGGGTGTGTGTGGGTTGGGATGGGTGGGGATGGGGATGGGGATGGTGGGGTGTGGGGATGGGGATGGTGGTGCGGATGGGCAGGGATGGGTGGTGGTCAGGGATGCTGGTGTGGTCAGGGATGGGGTGTGGTCAGGTGGTGGTGATGGGTGTGTCAGGTCGAGGGATGGGGTGTGGTCAGGGATGGGTGTGTGGTCAGGGATGGGGTGGTCAGAGGTGGCGTCGGGTGTCAGGGATGGGGTGTGGGCAGGGATGGGTGGTGGTCAGGGATGCTGGTGTGGTCAGGGATGCGTGGTAGGGATGGTGTGGTCAGGGATGCTGGTGTGGTCAGGGATGCTGGTGTGGTCAGGGGATGTGGTGTGGTCAGGGATGCTGGTGTGGTCAGGGGATGCTGGTGTGGTCAGGGATGGGGTGTCGGTCGGTGTGGTCAGGGATGGGTGTGGTCAGGGATGCTGGTGTGGTCAGGGGATGCTGGTGTGGTCAGGGGATGGTGGTGTGGTCAGGGATGGGTGTGGTCAGGGATGGGGTGTGGTCAGGGATGGGGTGTGGTCAGGGATGGGGTGTGGTCAGGGATGGTGGTGTGGTCAGGGATGCTGGTGTGGTCAGGATCCGGGCTGGGTGGACAGGGATGCTGGTGTGGTCAGGATCCGGGCTGGGTGGACAGGGATGCTGGTGTGGTCAGGGATGGTGTGTGTGGTCAGGGATGGGTGGTGTGGTCAGGGATGCTGGTGTGGTCAGGGGATGCTGGTGTGGTCAGGGGATGCTGGTGTGGTCAGGGGATGGTGGTGTGGTCAGGGATGGGGTGTGGTCAGGGATGCTGGTGTGGTCAGGGATGGGGTGTGGTCAGGGATGGGTGGTGGTCAGGGATGCTGGTGTGGTCAGGGATGCTGGTGTGGTCAGGATCCGGGCTGGGTGGTCAGGGATGCTGGTGTGGTCAGGGATGGGGTGTGGTCAGGGGGCGGGTGGAAATGCTGGTGTGGTCAGGGGATGCTGGTGTGGTCAGGGGAAGTGGTGGTGTGGTCAGGGATGGCGGTGTGGTCAGGGATGCTGGTGTGGTCAGGGATGCTGGTGTGGTCAGGGATGCTGGTGTGGTCAGGATCCGGGCTGGGTGGACAGGGATGCTGGTGTGGTCAGGATCCGGGCTGGGTGGTCAGGGATGCTGGTGTGGTCAGGGATGGTGGTGTGGTCAGGGATGGGGTGTGGTCAGGATCCGGGCTGGGTGGGCACATCCTGGCCTGGGAGCAGCCTCCAGTGGTCGGGGTTCCTGGAGCCACTGTTGCCATAGCAACCCTGCTCCGATCATATCATCGCCAGGAAAAAAGCAGCTTTATTATCCACACAGATCTTCCCAAATTAACCCCTGCCTGCCCGCCTGGCTCCGTGCTGGGGCTGGCCCGGCTGGTGCTGCCATGCCCTGCTCTGCTCTGGGCTGGGCTCAGCTCCATCCTGCAGACACTGAACGTGCTCCCTCCATCAGCACGGGAGTGCTGCAGCATCCCCAGGGGCCTTTCCAATCACAAACGTTTATTGTTGGCCCCCAGAGTACCCAAACTCCAGGGCATCCATCTCAGCAGCGTGGAGGGAGCGTGGGCCGTGCGGAGCTGTGCAGGGAGTGACAGATGGTGCAGGTGGAGGGAGGAGCAGGGACTCGGCTCCAGCCCACCCACCCCGCTCTGCTCTGCTGAAATGTATTTCTCCCCTGAAAAATCACTGCTAATTCTCCGTACAAATGTTCCCTGACCCTTCCCGGGGCCTCCAGATGCAGCCATAAGAGATAAATAATGGTAATGAGCACAGGGGAGGGGTCAGTGTGACACTGCAGGGCACAGGGAGGTCAGTGTGACACTGCAGGGCACACAGGGATGGTCAGTGTGACACTGCAGGGCACAGGGATGGTCAGTGTGACAGTGGATGGTCAGTGTGGCAGTGGATGGTCAGTGTGGCAGGGATGGTCAGTGTGGCAGGGATGGTCAGTGTGCACTGCAGTGGATGGTCAGTGTGGCAGTGGATGGTCAGTGTGGCAGTGGATGGTCAGTGTGGCAGTGGATGGTCAGTGTGGCAGTGGACACTGGTCAGTGTGACAGTGGATGGTCAGTGTGACACTGCAGGGCACAGGGATGGTCAGTGTGACACTGCAGGGCACAGGGAGGGTCAGTGTGACACTGCAGGGCACAGGGGGACAGTGACAGGGGCGTTGGGATGGGCTGGAGCTGCCCTCACCCCACTCTGCTCCCACCCCGCACACACAGCCCTGACCCTCCTCAGCACCAACGGAAACCTCGGATAAATCAATTAGAGAGCTACTGTGTATTGATTAATAATACCCACGGCTATAAAAATGTAATTGATTGCCTGAAGAAGCGCAGAGGTAATGTAGAGACCAGACAGAAAAGCGGGCTGAAGAATGATCAATACTCGTGTTCAGGAAACCTCCCAGGAATACAATTGGACAAAGCAGAATTTGGGCCCAACGGAGCTCCAGGGAAAGGATTTTGTTCACAGCCAGGCACCAGGAAGCTTTCAGGACTGGCTGCATCGCTCCCAGGAGGCTCCAGTGACATGTTCTGTTTTCATGGCTTTTGGTGAAGATGCAGAACTACAAAACTTTGTTTTCTCGGCCAGCCCGAATGCTGTGGCTGCTCTGAGCCTCCTCCCACTCGGGGCAGCCCCAGGGCTCTGTCAGAGCTCGGTGACCCCGGGGACATTTCCCAGCTCTCCTGGCTCTCGGCAGTGTTTCGGTGCTGATTTTGGGACGCTTGGTTGTGGTGGAAGCGCTGTCCAGCCGGGTGCCAGAACACCCCAAACACACACAGGGCAGTGTGCTTAGCAAAAGCACACAGCCGGATTACAAAATGCAATGAAATACTTAAAAGCTGCCCTCCAGACTAAAGTAAATCAGACATGACTTTGACAAGGTGAAACCAAAGTGATGAAACCAATCCATTGTGCTTGGGGAATCGATCTCCCCGGCGGGGAGTGGAGAGGCCATCGATTCCCAGCCTCAGCAGTCAGCAGTGTCAAACTGCCTGATGTAGATTTCTGTATGCATCAGTCTGGATTAAATGATGGAGAAACCGTGTGTGGCATCACCTGGGCAGCCTGAGGAACCCGAGTGTGGCATCACCTGGGCAGCCTGAGGAGGAACCCGTGTGTGGCATCACCTGGGCAGCCTCACCTCAACAAGAGGAACAGCATGGATCTGCCAGGACAGAGCCTCAGAGGGGACACAGCCTCACCTGGCACACAGGGACAGGGACAGCTCTGCTGGGACCTCCACAATGCAAACCCCAAACACACAGCGAGCCCCAGACCCTGCAATGGGGCCGGGCACAGACCCCAAACACACCCCAGACCCTGCAGTGGGGCCGGGCACAGACCCCAAACACACCCCAGACCCTGCAATGGGGCCGGGCACAGACCCCAAAGCTGCCCCTGCCCCGGTGTGGGGAGGCTGCAATGCCGTCTCAGTGTGCAAGCCGGTGTAGTAATTAAGATTTCATTCTTAAAAATTAAATATTTATCTGGGAACAGGGTCTGTGGCAGTGAGAAGGCTGGGCTGTGCCAGCAGGGAGGTTGGGAGCTGTCCCCAGAGCGGACGGGGGTCCGGCCATCACGGTGACACGGCGCTGGTGGCGCTGGTGGCGCTGGTGGCGCTGGTGGCGCTGGGTCTGGGAACTCTGGCCTCACGCCTGGCAGGGCCGGACTGGCTGGGGCACGGAGCAGCCCCCACCCCATGGATCAGAGCAGATCCCACCCCACAGATCAGATCAGCCCCATCCCATGGATCAGAGCAGCCCCACCCACAGATCAGAGCAGATACCCCACAGATCAGAGCAGCCCCACCCCAGATCAGAGCAGATCCCACCCCACAGATCAGATCAGCCCCATCCCATGGATCAGAGCAGCCCCACCCCATAGATCAGAGCAGCCCCACCCCATAGATCAGAGCAGATCCCCATGATCAGAGCAGCCCACCCCACAGATAGAGCAGATCCACCCACAGATCAGATCAGCCCCATCCCATGGATCAGAGCAGCCCCACCCACAGATAGAGCAGATCCCACCCCACAGATCAGAGCAGATCCCACCCCACAGATCAGACAGCCCCATCCCATGGATCAGAGCAGCCCCACCCCATAGATCAGAGCAGCCCCACCCCAAGATCAGAGCAGCCCCACCCCACAGATCAGAGCAGCCCCACCCACAGATCAGAGCAGCCACCCCATGATCAGAGCAGCCCCACCCCATAGATCAGAGCAGCCCCACCCCACAGATCAGAGCAGCCCACCCCATAGATCAGAGCAGCCCCACCCCACAGATCAGAGCAGTCCCACCCCATAGATCAGAGCAGCCCACCCCACAGATAGAGCAGATCCACCCCACAGATGAGAGCAGATCCCACCCCACAGATCAGAGCAGCCCCACCCCATGGATCAGAGCAGCCCCACCCCATGGATCAGAGCAGCCCCACCCACAGATAGAGCAGATCCCACCCCAAGATCAGAGCAGCCCCATAGATCAGAGCAGCCCCATAGATCAGAGCAGCCCCACCCCATAGATCAGAGCAGCCCCATAGATCAGAGCAGTCCCCACCCCACAATCGGCAGTGGGATGGGCGGCACGTGCCAGGAGTGTTTTGGGGTTGTCACGATGGACCGCCACCCCCTCCCCTCGTCCCTCAATCTGTTCCGAGCTCTCAGCTCCGCGCTGTCCCCATGTTGTGTCACCGCTCCCGGTGGGGGCTGGAAGCAGGAAACGCTCCTGCCACTGGCGTCGGCTCAGCCTGCTCGTGTTCCAGCTGGTAAGCCATAAAGAAATGGTAAAACACAACCCCCTCAGGGCTGCTGCGAGCGGCTGCGAGTTTTTCCATCTCTCCCCAGAGACGGCTCTTTATTGTCACCCTGACAGGAGGAATGGCCTGGCGGGTGTGACAGTGACAGAGCGGCCAGCGCCACCAGCGCCACCAGCGCCACCAGCGCCACCAGCGCCACCAGCGCCGTGTCACCGTGATGGCCGGACCCCCGTCCGCTCTGGGGACAGCTCCCAACCTCCCTGCTGGCACAGCCCAGCCTTCTCACTGCCACAGACCCTGTTCCCAGATAAATATTTAATTTTTAAGAATGAAATCTTAATTACTACACCGGCTTGCACACTGAGACGGCATTGCAGCCTCCCCACACCGGGGCAGGGGCAGCTTTGGGGTCTGTGCCCGGCCCCATTGCAGGGTCTGGGGTGTGTTTGGGGTCTGTGCCGGCCCCTTGCGGGTCGGGGTGTTTGGGGTCGTCCGGCCCCATTGCGTCTGAGGTTTTGGTTGGCGCCCCACTGCGGGTCGGGTTTTGGGGCTGTGCCGGCCCCATTGCGGGGTCTGGGGTGTGTTTGGGGTCTGTGCCCGGCCCCATTGCAGGGTCTGGGTGTGTTTGGGGTCTGTCGCCCGGCCCATGCAGGGTCGTGTGTTTGGTTTGCCCGGCCCACTGCGGGTCTGGGGTGTGTTTGGGGTCTGTGCCCGGCCCCATTGCAGGGTCTGGGTGTGTTTGGGGTCTGGCCCGGCCCCATTGCAGGGTCTGGGGCCCGCTGTGTTTGGGGTTGCATTTGGAGTCCCAGCAGAGCTGTCCCTTTCCCTGTGTGCCAGTGAGGCTGTGTCCCCTCTGAGGCTCTGTCCTGGCAGATCCATGCTGTTCCTCTTGTTGAGGTGAGGCTGCCCAGGTGATGCCACACACGGGTTCCTCCTCAGGCTGCCCGGTGATGCCACACACGGGCTTGCCCATACAGGCTCCTCGGCTGCCCAGGTGATGCCACACACGGGTTCCTCAGGCTGCCCGGGTGATGCCACACTCGGGTTCCTCCTCAGGCTGTCCCAGTGATGCCACACACGGGTTCCTCAGGCTGCCCGGTGATGCCACACACGGGTTCCTCAGGCTGCCCAGGTGATGCCACACACGGGTTCCTCAGGCTGCCCAGGTGATGCCACACACGGGTTCCTCCTCAGGCTGCCCAGGTGATGCCACACACGGGTTCTCCTCAGGCTGCCCGGTGATGCCACACACGGGTTCCTCCTCAGGCTGCCCAGGTGATGCCACACACGGGTTCCTCAGGCTGCCCGTAGAATGCGCACACTGCGGTTTCCGTCCTAAGGGCGCCCCTGCTACCCCGTGGATGCCACACCCCCACGCGCGAAGTTCGCTCAGGGGCTGCGCCATTGGCTGATGCCATACACAGAGCGGGTTCCCTGCACAGGCTGCACACAAGTATGCCACACACGGGTTTTCTCCTCAGGCTGTCCCTTAGTATGCTGCTCCAACGCCTCACTACGGTTCCTCCTTCATGTGCTGCCGGCTCTCTCGACTGCCAACCAACACGGGTTACACTACATCCAGGACCCATGCCAGTGAAACTGCCACCACACGCGGGCCATATCCTCAGGCTGCCTCTATGCTGATTGCCACCATATACTCGGGTCCTACCTCAGGCTTCCCTTCATGTATGTTCCACACTACGGGTTCCTCTAGGGCTGCCAAGGTGAGATTGCCTACACTCTGTGGTTTCCTCAGGGCATTGATCCAAATGTGTATGACACACCACGGAGTTCCTATCAGGATGGGCGTGTGTCCCAGGTGATGCCCCATGCACTCGGTTCCTCTCAGGCTTGGCCCGGGTTGATTGCCACACACGGTCCTCCTCAGGCTGCCCGGTATGAAAGTGCCAACCACAGCGGGTTCCCTCAGGGGGGGTCCCTGCCCCGCCGGTCAATATGCGCACCTCCGGTTCCTCTCAGGCCTGCCGCGGTGGATGCCACACACGGAGCTTCCTGCAGGCTGCCCCCGGGGTGAGCCACACGTCGGGTTCCTCCTCAGGGCGTGCCCGGTGATGCCACCATACGGGTTCCTCCTCAGCGTCACTGCCTCCAGTGTGCTGCCATGCCAACCCACCTGGTTCCTCAGTTCACTTGCCCATGTTTGTGTATTGCTCACACACGGGTTCCTCAGGTGCCCATGTGATTGCCATCACACGGGTTATTCCTCTCAGGCAAGATTCCCTTCTGGTCTGACTCCACACTCGGCGTTTGCCTCGCTGTCCTATAGGTGATCTGCCCAGGTGTTCCGACACTCGGACGGGGGGATTTCCCCTTTCCTCTCATGCATAGTCCCTCCTCCCAGGTTCTCTCCACACTCGGGTTCCTCCTCAGGCTGTCCCAGTGATGCCACACACGGGTTCCTCAGGCTGCCCAGGTGATGCCACACTTTCGTGAGTTTCTCTTTCGTGCAGGCCTTGTCGGCCGTGATGCCACACACGAGGCTGTGCTCCTCAGGTCGCGGCCTCGTCCACCAGGTAGAATAGCCGGACGACGCGAGATATCTAGCCTGGCGAGGTGGTCCGGTTGTCCTGGTTGATTTCCACATCGGGTTCTCTCTCTCTAGGTCTTTGTCAGGAGTGATTGTACACATCGTTCCTGCAGGCTTGCGCCGTGGTATTAGATGCCACACACGGTTATCTCACATCAATTTTATCCAGGACTGATTGTTTCAGGAAATCTCATACATTCAGGGCAGTGTTTGGAACAAACTATGATCGTGGCTGAGGCTAGGGAATCGATGCCATCTCACTCCCCGCCAGGAAATCGGGAATATCTCCCCAAGCACAATGTATTAGAGGTTCAACATCTATTGGTTCTACACGCTTGTCATTTTCGATTTACTGATTTA
>CM019229.1:11847686-11903967 GCA_009741485.1 Malurus cyaneus samueli
AAAAAAAAGGGAGAGAGATTCACTGCAGGGCACAGGGGGGTCAGTGTGGAGGGTCAGTGTGCACTGCAGGGCACAGGGATGGTCAGTGTGACACTCAGGACACACAGGAGAGGGGTCGATGTGACACTGCAAGGGCACACAGGGATGGGTGTCAGTGTGACACTGCAGGCACCAGGATGGTCAGTGTGGAGGGGTCGTGTGACACTGCAGGCACACAGGGATGGTCCAGGTGACACTGCAGGGCACAGGGAGGGTTCAGTGTGACACTGCAGGGCACCACAGGGAGGGTCAGTGTGCACTGCAGGGCACACAATTAGGGAGGTCAGTGTGACACTGCAGGCACACACGGGAGGGTCAGTGTGAACGCCAGGGCACAGGATTGGTCATGTGACCCACTGCAGGGCACACAGGGACTGGTCAGTGTGACACTCCAGGGCACAGGGGAGGGTCAGTGTGACACTGAGGGCACACAGGGATGGTCAGATAGTGCACCCTGCAGGGCAAGGGAGTCATGGCACTGCGGGCACAGGGCAGGTGGCACTGCGGCACCGGAGGGGTCAGTGTGACACTGCAGGGCACAATCGACAGGGGGTCAGTGTGACACTGCAGGGCACACAGGGATGGTCAGTGTGACACTGCAGGGCACACAGGGAGGGTCAGTGTGACACTGCAGGGCACAGGGATGGTCAGTGTGACACTGCAGGGCACAGGGAGGTGCAGTGGACACTGCAGGGCACAGGGATGGTCAGTGTGACACTGCAGGGCACACAGGGATGGTCAGTGTGACACTGCAGGGCACAGGGATGGTCAGTGTGACACTGCAGGGCACACAGGGATGGTCAGTGTGACACTGCAAGGGCATCAGGGAGGGGTCAGTGTGACACTGCAGGGCACAAGGGATGGTCAGTGTGACACTGCAGGCACACGAAGGGGGGATGGTCGTGTGACACTGCAGGGCACAGGGATGGTCAGTGTGACACTTGCAGGGCACAGGGGAGGGTCAGTGTGGAGGTCAGTGTGACCTGCAGGGCACAGGGATGGTCAGTGATGACACTGCAGGCACAGGGATGGTCAGTGTGACACTGCAGGGCACAGGGATGGTCGTGTGACACTGCAGGGCACAGGGGGTCAGTGTGACACTGCAGGGCACAGGGATGGTCAGTGTGACACTGCAGGGCACAGGGGAGGGGTCAGTGTGGAGGTCATTCTGCAGGGCACACAGGGATGGTCAGTGTGACACTGCAGGGCACAGGGATGGTCAGTGTGACACTGCAGGGCACAGGGAGGGGTCAGTGTGACACTGCAGGCGCACAAGGGAGGTCAGTGTGACACTGCAGGGCACAGGGAGGGGTCAGGTGACACTGCAGGCACGGGAATGGTCAGTGGACACGCAGGGCACAGGGGAGGGGTCAGTGTGACACTGCAGGGCACACAGGGATGGTCAGTGTGACACTGCAGGGCACAGGGAGGGTCATGTGACAGCAGGCAACAGGGATGGTCAGTGTAACTGCAGGGCACAGGGGGGTCAGTGTGACACTGCAGGGCACAGGGATGGTCAAGTGTGACACTGCAGGGCACAGGGAGGGTCAGTGTGGAGGCAGTTGCACACTGCAGGGCACACAGGGATCGTCAGTGTGACACTGCAGGGCACAGGGAGGTCTGAGCCGCAGGGCAGGAACATGTACACGCAGGCACAGGAGGGTCGTGTGACACTGCAGCACAGGGAGGGACATACAGAGCACGGGAGGGTCAGTGTGACACTGCAGGGCACAGGGATGGTCAGTGTGACACTGCAGGGCACAACAGGGAGGGTCAGTGTGACACTGCAGGCACAGGGTGTAGGGCACTCAGCACAGGAGGGTCAGTGGACACTGCAGGGCACAGGGCACGAGGGGACAGTGACAGGGGCGTTGGGATGGCTGGAGCTGCCCTCACCCCACTCTGCTCCCACCCCGCACACACAGCCCTGACCCTCCTCAGCACCAACGAAACCTCGGATAAATCAATTAGAGAGCTACTGTGTATTGATTAATAATACCCACGGCTATAAAAATGTAATTGATTGCCTGAAGAAGCGCAGAGGTAATGTAGAGACCAGACAGAAAAGCGGGCTGAAGAATGATCAATCACTCGTGTTCAGGAAACCTCCCAGGAATACAATTGGACAAAGCAGAATTTGGGCCAACGGAGCTCCAGGGAAAGGATTTTGTTCACAGCCAGGCACCAGGAAGCTTTCAGGACTGGTGCATCGCTCCCAGGAGGCTCCAGTGACATGTTCTGTTTTCATGGCTTTTGGTGAAGATGCAGAACTACAAACTTTGTTTTCTCAGCCAGCCCGAATGCTGTGGCTGCTCTGAGCCTCCTCCCACTCGGGGCAGCCCCAGGGCTCTGTCAGAGCTCGGTGACCCCGGGGACTTTCCCAGCTCTCCTGGCTCTTGGCAGTGTTTCGGTGCTGATTTTGGGACGCTTGGTTGTGGTGGAAGCGCTGTCCGACCCGGGTGCCAGAACACCCCAAACACACACAGGGCAGTGTGCTTAGCAAAAGCACACAGCCGGATTACAAAGCAATGAAATACTTAAAAGCTGCCCTCCAGACTAAAGTAAATCAGACATGACTTTGACAAGGTGAAACCAAAGTGATGAAACCAATCCATTGTGCTTGGGGAATCGATCTCCTGGCGGGGAGTGGAGAGGCCATCGATTCCCAGCCTCAGCAGTCAGCAGTGTCAAACTGCCTGATGTAGATTTCTGTATGCATCAGTCTGGATTAAATGATGAGAAACCGTGTGTGGCATCACCGGGCAGCCTGAGGAACCCGTGTGTGGCATCACCTGGACAGCCCTGAGGAGGAACCCAGTGTGGCATCACCGGACAGCCTGAGGAGGAACCCGAGTGTGGCATCACCGGGACAGCCTGAGGAGGAACCCGTGTGTGGCATCACCGGGACAGCCTGAGGAGGACACCGAGTGTGGCATCACCTGGGCAGCCTGAGGAGGAACCCGTGTGTGGCATCACCTGGGCAGCCTGAGGAGGAACCCGAGTGTGGCATCACCGGGACAGCCTGAGGAGGAACCCGTGTGTGGCATCACCTGGGCAGCCTGAGGAGGAACCCGAGTGTGGCTCACCGGCAGCTGAGGAACCCGTGTGTGGCATCACCTGGGCAGCCTGAGGAACCGTGTGGTGGCATCACCTGGGCAGCCTGAGGAACCCGTGTGTGGCATCACCTGGGCAGCCTGAGGAGGAACCCGTGTGTGGCATCACCTGGGCAGCCTGAGGAACCCGGTGTGGCATCACCCGGGCAGCCTGAGGAACCCGTGTGTGGCATCACCGGGCAGCCTGAGGAGGAACCCGAGTGTGGCATCACCCGGGCAGCCTGAGGAACCGTGTGTGGCATCACCCGGGCAGCCTGAGGAGGAACCCGTGTGTGGCATCACCGGGCAGCCTGAGGAACCCGAGTGTGGCATCACCTGGGCAGCCTGAGGAACCCGTGTGTGGCATCACCTGCAGCCTGAGGAACCCGAGTGTGGCATCACCTGGGCAGCCTGAGGACCCGTGTGTGGCATCACTGGGACAGCCTGAGGAGGAACCGTGGTGCATCACCGGGCAGCCTGGGAACCGTGTTGGCATCACCTGGCAGCTGAGGGAACCCGTGTGTGGCATACCCGGGCAGCCTGAGGAGGAACCCGTGTTGGCATCACTGGGGACACCTGAGGAGGACCCGTGTGTGGCATCACCTGGGCAGCCTGAGGAACCGTGTGTGGCATCACCTGGCAGCCTGAGGAACCCGTGTGTGGCATCACCGGACAGCTGAGGAGGAACCCGGTGTGGCATCACCTGGCAGCCTGAGGAACCCGTGTGTGGCATCACCTGGGCAGCCTGAGGAGGAACCCGTGTGTGGCATCACCCGGGCAGCCTGAGGAGAACCCGAGTGTGGCATCACCTGGGCAGCCTGAGGACGGACCGTGTGTGGCATCACTGGGACAGCCTGAGAGGAACCCGTGTGTGGCATCACCTGGGCAGCCTGAGGAACCCGTGTGTGGCATCACCTGGGCAGCCTGAGGAACCCGTGTGTGGCATCACCGGGAGCCTGAGGAGGACCCGGTGTGGCATCACCGGGCAGCCTGAGGAACCCGTGTGTGGCATCACCGGGACAACCTGAGGAACCCGTGTGTGGCATCACCGGGCAGCCTGAGGAGGAACCCGTGTGTGGCATCACCGGGCAGCTCTCCCTCAACAGAGGAACAGCATGGATCTGCCAGGACAGAGCCTCAGAGGGACACAGCCTCACCTGGCACACAGGGACAGGGAGCTCTGCTGGGACCTCCAATGCAAACCCAAACACACAGCGAGCCCCAGACCCTGCAATGGGCCGGGCCGACCCCAACACACCCAGACCCTGCAATGGGCCGGGCACAGACCCCAAACACACCCCAGATGCAGTGGGCCGGGCACAGACCCCAAACACACCCCAGACCCTGCATGGGGCCGGGCACAGACCCCAAACACACCTCAGACCCTGCAATGGGGCCGGGCACAGACCCCAAACACACCCCAGACTTGCAATGGGGCCGGGCACAGACCCCAAACACACCCCAGACCCTGCAGTGGGGCCGGGCAGACCCAAACACACCTCAGACCCTGCAATGGGGCCGGGCACAGACCCCAACAACCCAGACCCCGCAATGGGGCCGGGCACAGACCCCAAACACACCCCAGACCCTGCAATGGGCCGGGCACAGACCCCCAAGCTGCCCCTGCCCCGGTGTGGGGAGGCTGCAATGCCGTCTCAGTGTGCAAGCCGGTGTAGTAATTAAGATTTCATTCTAAAAATTAAATATTTATCTGGGAACAGGGTCTGTGGCAGTGAGAGGCTGGCTGTGCCAGCAGGGAGTTGGGAGCTGTCCCCAGAGCGGACGGGGGTCCGGCCATCACGGTGACACGGCGCTGGTGGCGCTGGTGGCGCTGGTGGCGCTGGTGGCGCTGGTGGCGCTGGCCGCTCTGTCACTGTCACACCCGCCAGGCCATTCCTCCTGTCAGGGTGACAATAAAGAGCCGTCTCTGGGGAGAGATGGAAAACTCGCAGCCGCTCGCAGCAGCCCTGAGGGGGTTGTGTTTTACCATTTCTTTATGGCTTACCAGCTGGAACACGAGCAGGCTGAGCCGACGCCAGTGGCAGGAGCGTTTCCTGCTTCCAGCCCCCACCGGGAGCGGTGACACAACATGGGGACAGCGCGGAGCTGAGAGCTCGGAACAGATTGAGGGACGAGGGGAGGGGGTGGCGGTCCATCGTGACAACCCCAAAACACTCCTGGCACGTGCCGCCCATCCCACTGCGATTGTGGGGTGGGGACTGCTCTGATCTATGGGGCTGCTCTGATCTATGGGGTGGGGCTGCTCTGATCTATGGGGCTGCTCTGATCTATGGGGCTGCTCTGATCTATGGGGTGGGATCTGCTCTATCTGTGGGGGGGGCTGCTCTGATCCATGGGGTGGGCTGCTCTGATCCATGGGGTGGGGCTGCTCTGATCTGTGGGGTGGGATCTGCTCTCATCTGTGGGGTGGGATCTGCTCTATCTGTGGGGTGGGATCTGCTCTGATCTATGGGGTGGGATCTGCTCTGATCTGTGGGGTGGGGCTGCTCTGATCTATGGGGTGGGGTGCTCTGATCTGTGGGTGGGGCTGCTCTGATCTATGGGTGGGGCTGCTCTGATCCATGGGTGGGGTGCTCTGATCTGTGGGGTGGGGCTGCTCTGATCTGTGGGTGGGGCTGCTCTGATCTGTGGGGTGGGGCTCTTGTCTGGGGGATCTGCTCTGATCATGGGGTGGGGCTGCTCTGATCTGTGGGGTGGGATCTGCTCTGATCTGTGGGGTGGGATCTGCTCTGACTGTGGGGTGGATCTGCTCTGATCTATGGGGTGGGCTGCTCTGATCCATGGGATGGGCTGATCTGATCTGTGGGGTGGGCTGCTCTGATCCATGGGGTGGGATCTGCTCTGATCTATGGGGTGGGGCTGCTCTGATCTATGGGGTGGGCTGCTCTGATCCATGGGATGGGGCTGATCTGATCTGTGGGGTGGGATCTGCTCTGATCCATGGGGTGGGGCTGCTCTGATCTATGGGGTGGGCTGCTCTGATCCATGGGATGGGGCTGATCTGATCTGTGGGGTGGGATCTGCTCTGATCCATGGGGTGGGGGCTGCTCCGTGCCCCAGCCAGTCCGGCCCTGCCAGGCGTGAGGCCAGAGTTCCCAGACCGCGGTAAAAACTTCTAAATCATTTGCTTCTTTTACACCTCACAAAATACATTTGCTGTTATTTGCAGCAATTTCGAGCAAAACGCACACTGCAAACACCCCGAAAAGAGGAAATAATCCTGGCACGTGGTAATTGTTTATGCAAAATAAACCATGGCTGCTGGTGATTGGCATCAGGATGCATCTTTGTCAAGCTCATTTTGCAATGTTCCATTTTCTGTATGAATTACTGTATTTGCAGTTATGAGGGAGCAAATACCACCCATCACCCACAGCAGCTCCAGCTTCCCACTCTCCCACATCACAAGCCTTTTGTGCTACATGAAAGCTAGTTGCAAAATTTCATGTTCATAGTTACAGATTAAATAATATTAAACAGCATTACACTGGAAAGATTTGTTTCCAAATAGCAAACATATTCCCCATATTATTCTTTACTGTAAGTAGTTGTTGTTATATCTTATTCATCTGGAAAATAATTTCAAACAGCCATGAAAACAGCGGATTTCTCTCTGTTAAAATGATAGTCAGAGCCTGGGCCGCTGACATATAGTAACATGATTCACTTGGACAGTTACTGACTGCACATCCAATTCATTTCTTCTCTGGAGCACCAAGTTATTATCTGAAATGCACAAGGTGTCTGGGGGTAACATATGATCAGCCAGGGACGCTTTTGACGGCTTGAAGAGCAATCAATAAAAATTGTCTCCAGCAGTTTTGTGGAGTATGGAAGTTGGTGGTGAAATGAAGTGATGGAGATTAACTGGTGGAAGTCAATGCCCCGGTGCTGTGAACCCTGGGTTTTAATTAAAGATCCAGAGCTGTTCCCCTGGACCAGACCCTGTGTGAGAGATGCCACCCCTTCCTCCGTGGGTCAGTGACTGTGCCGGGTGGTGGCCATGGGACAGTGGCATTGCTGATGGCCCTGTGCCAGGGGACAATGGCATCGCTGGTGGCACTGTGCCAGGGGACAGTGGCATTGCTGATGGCCCTGTGCCAGGGGACAGTGGCATCGCTGGTGGCACTGCCTGGGGACAATGGCATTGCTGGTGGCACTGTGCCAGGGGACAATGGCATCGCTGGTGGCACTGTGCCAGGGGACAATGGCATCGCTGGTGAGCCCTGTGGCCAGGGACAGGCATCGCTGGTGGCACTGCCTGGGGACAATGGCATCGCTGGTGGCCACTGCCAGGGGACAATGGCATCGCTGGTGGCACTGTGCCAGGGGACAGTGGCATCGCTGGTGGCACTGTGCCAGGGGACAATGGCATCGCTGGTGGCCCTGTGCCGGGGGACAATGGCATCGCTGGTGGCACTGGTGCCAGAACAATGGCATCGCTGGGGCACTGTGCGGGGGACAATGGCATCGCTGGTGACACTGTGCCAGGGGACAATGGCATCGCTGGTGGCACTGTGCCAGGGGACAATGGCATCGCTGGTGGCCTGTGCCGGGGGACAATGCATGCTGGTGGCACTGCCTGGGGACAATGGCATCGCTGGTGGCCTGTGCCAGGGGACAGTGGCATCGCTGGTGGCACTGGCCTGGTCCCTTGCTGTGTACGGGGCAGTCACAGCTGCCCACTCTGTACAATGTGTTTGGAAATACATTTTAAGGGCAATCTTGACTCCCACATTGACCAAATTAACACAGCAATACTCTTCATTGGCAGCTGCTGTTTCTAGCTCAGCTCTGCCCAGCCCAGCCCAGTCAGCCCATTCCAGCCCAGCCAGCCCAGTCCAGCCCAGCCCAGCCCAGCCCAATCCAGCCCAGCCCAGCCAGCCAGCCAGTCATCCAGCCCAGCCCAGCCCAGCCCAGTCCAGCCCAGCCCAGCCAATCCAGTCAGCCCAGCCAGCCAGCCCAGTCCAGCCCAGCCCAGCCCAGCCCCAATCCAGTCCAGCCAGCAGCCCAGCCCAGCCCATTGCAGCCCAGCCCATTGCAGCCCAGCCAGCCCAGCCCAGCCCAGCCCAGCCCAGCCAGCCAGCCCTGCCCAGCCCAGCCCAGCCCAGCCCAGTCCAGCCCAGCCCTGCCCAGCCCAGCCCAGCCCATTCCAGCCAGCCCAGCCCAGCCCATTCCATGTCCAGCCCAGCCACAGCCCAGCCCAGCCAGCCCATTCCAGCCCAGCCCAGCCCAGCCCAGCCCAAGCCCAGTCCAGCCAGCCAGCCCAGCCCAGTCCAGCCATTCCAGCCCAGCCCAGCCCAGCCCAGTCCAGCCCAGCCCAATCTGCCCAGTCCAGCCCACCAGCCCCAGCCCAGTTCCAGCCCAGCCCACCCAGCCCAGCCCAGCCCATCCCAGCCCAGCCCAGCCCACCCACCGCCCAGCCCAGCCCAGCCCAGCCCACCCAGCCCAGCCCATTCCAGCCCAGCCCAGCCAGTCCTGCCCAGCCCAGCCCATTCCAGCCCAGCCCAGCCCAGCCAGTCCAGCCCAGCCCAGCCCAGTCCTGCCCACCCAGCCCATTCAGCCCCAGCCCAGCCAGTCCAGTCCAGCCCAGCCCCAGCCCAGCCCAATCCTGCCCAGTCAGCCAGCCCAGCCCAGCCCAGTCCAGCCCAGCCCAGTCCGCAGCCCAGCCCACTCCTGCCCAGCCCAGCCCAGCCCAGCCCAGCCCAGCCATTCCAGCCCAGCCCATCCAGCCCAGCCCAGCCCAGTCCAGCCCAGCCCAGCCCACTCCTGCCCAGCCCAGCCCAGCCAGCCCAGCCCAGCCCATTCCAGCCCAGCCCAGCCCAGCCCAGCCCAGTCCAGCCCAGCCAATCCTGCCCAGTCCAGCCCAGCCCAGCCCAGCCCAGTCCAGCCAGCCCAGTCCAGCCCAGCCCAGCCCATTCCAGCCCAGCCCAGCCCACTCCTGCCAGCCCCAGCCCAGCCCAGCCCAGCCCAGCCCATCCACCAGCCCCAGCCCAGTCCAGTCCAGCCCAGCCCAGCCCAGCCCCGCCCAGCCCAGTCCAGCCCAGTAAAGCCCCATTCCCCCCAGCTCACACATTGTGATACCAGCAGGGCTGGGTGTCTGCATGGGCCTCAACTGCACCACTTGGCTTAATAAGAAATGTATAAAAATAATAAAAATGGAAACGCATGGATATTATTTGTCAAGTGTGTGCCTAGCAACTCCCTGTTATTTCACATATCGTTCTAGTGGGAACATAAGTAAAACACATTAGCAGTAATTTAAAGTTGCTATGTGCATTGATTATTTATACCCTTACATAAAACCCCAGCCTCTGTGTGCAGCACACCAGCCTTGATAAACTGTGTATGTTAAATCACAATCTCCGAATATGTGGACAGAATCTCCAGGCGAATATTGTAGGTTTTTTTAATATATATATAGAGGGATAGATCCACTCTTTGGTAGTGACTTGCTTGCTTCAAGTGCATCTCTAAATCACGCTATACATATAAATAATAAATAAGGGAGGCTCATATCCTTAATATTATTCTCATGTCTTATTAAACTAATATTTCAAAAAACTTTTATTTTTCCTTTAGTTGCAGGTCACTGTTAAAGTTTAAAAAAAAAAAAATTACAATCCGGCTCGATGCTTCATGGGAAGAACGCAAGAGTCCCTGTAAAGCACAGGCATGAATGATTATTCTAATTGCCTGGAGATGCCTTCTGAGAGATGGAATAATTAAGCAGTGAGATGATTGAGACCTTCAGCACCTTTGTCTGTGTTCCCCCTCTGGACCCCCCCAGCGGCACAGAAAAGGACCATTTTCTGAAAGCATGCTTTATTTTTCACTTCATCACCACCAAGATTTTATTTGATTTCTCGCCCTGAAGATCTTTCACTACAACCAGGCAACTCCTTACGGCCCTTTAGGCTCAGCTTTCCTGGAGGAGAGGGCAGGACGAGGGTGGGGCAGAGCCAGGGCAGTGTGGGCAGGGCAGTGGGCAGTGGATGGGCAGTGTTGGACACTGAAATGGCCAATGCTGGACACTGAAATGGGCAATGTTGGACACTGAAATGGGCAATGTTGGACACTGAAATGGGCAAAGTTGGACACTGAAATGGGCAATGATGGACACTGAAATGGCAAGTTGACACTGAAATGGCAAGTTGGACACTGAAATGGGCATGTTGGACACTGAAATGGGCAATGTTGGACACTGAAATGGGCAAAGTTGGACACTGAAATGGGCAATGATGGACACTGAAATGGGCAATGATGGACACTGAAATGGGCAATGCTGGACACTGAAATGGCCAAAGTTGGACACTGAAATGGCCAAAGATGGACACTGAAATGGGCAATGATGGACACTGAAATGGCCAAAGTTGGACACTGAAATGGCCAAAGTTGGACACTGAAATGGGCAATGCTGGACACTGAAATGGCCAATGCTGGACACTGAAATGGCCAATGCTGGACACTGAAATGGCCAAAGTTGGACACTGAAATGGGCAATGCTGGACACTGAAATGGCCAAAGTTGGACACTGAAATGGGCAATGCTGGACACTGAAATGGGCAATGCTGGACACTGAAATGGCCAAAGTGGACACTGCAATGGCAATGATGGCACGAAATGGCCAAAGTTGGACACTGCAATGGCATGTGACACTGAAATGGCCAAATTGGAGACTGAAATGGGCAATGCTGGACACTGAAATGGCCAAAGATGGACACTGAAATGGCCAATGATGGACACTGAAATGGCCAATGATGGACACTGAAATGGGCAGTGTTGGAGACTGAAATGGCCAAAGTTGGACACTGAAATGGCCAATGCTGGACACTGAAATGGCCAATGTTGGCTCGGCGAGGAGCAGGGAGGCACTGCCTGCTCAGCTGCTGCCCTGGGAGCAATTTTGTACTAAAAACATAAATAAAATGAAAATTTGAAATGAAATGTTTCATTTTTCCTAGAACAAGTAATTTCTATTGACCCGAAATTCAACTTTTCTTACAATTTTGTTTCACAGAATGATCTCCCCTCCTGTTGAGGCCACGCTCCTCTTCCAGCCCAGATGTCACAGCTCTCTGCAGTGAGGTTTGGGTGTGCCATGACTGCAGGGTGTGATGCTTTCCCTCAGATGGGCTCACAAACAGCTCTGTGACCTGGCTTTGCCCGTGTGAGGCACCCGGAGCTGCTCCTTGCAGGGCTGAGCCTTTGCCATGGCCATCACCAGCACCGGGTACCCCGACCCCTGAGTGCATCCCCTCCCCAGCCCGGCACCGTGACAGGAACAACACCACAGGTAAAAAACTTCCAAGAGAGTTACATTAATTAAAGCAGGCAGTGCTGAGGGCAAAAGCAAACAGCTCTTGGTAGAGAGAACTTTTAATGAGAATGTCACTAAGAAATTCAGACGGTGAACGCAGAGTGATTCCTGGTGCACCTGCCTGACTTCTCTGCCTTCCCAGTTCTTTCTGTCCACTAAACATAAAAATGTCATTTGTTTTTATAACCCCAGAATCCAGGGTTTCTTTCTCCTTTTATTAACCAATTTATTAGCAGGACATGAGCAGCCAGCTGAAGTCAGAGGGCAGAGCCCTCTGATCCCTTCTTTTGCAATCGCCTAATTATTTATTACTATCAGACATCAGAGTTTCTATAAATTAAAACTGCTCTTCCCAAAGTTTCCTCTGGGTTTAAATCAATACTGGACACCTCATATAATGTGTGATTATTGATAAGTGATGTTTGAGACCATCCTGAGTGTGGGGGCGGGAATGATGCGGGATTGGGAATGGATGCGGGATGGAGGATGATGCGGGATGGAGGATGATGGGGATTGGATGATGCGGGATGGAGGATGATGCGGGATTGGGAATGATGCGGGATGGGGAATGATGCGGGATGGAGGATGCGGGATGGAGGATGATGCGGGATGGGGATGCGGGATGGAGGATGATGCGGGATGGGGATGCGGTTGCGGTTGCGGGCTCCGTTCCCGGCCCCGGTGCCAGCCCAGCCCCGGCCCTGCGACAGCGACACCTGGTGGGAAACGAGGACACCGCGGGACGGAGACACGGCCCGGGACCGGGCGCGGGACAGGACAGCGGGACAGGGGACAGGGGACAGGGGGACAGCGGGGGACAGAGGGGACAGGGGGGGACAGGGGGACAGGGGGGACAGGGGGGACAGCGGGGGACAGGGGACAGGGGGGGACAGGGACAGGGGGGGGACAGAGGGGACAGAGGGGACAGCGGGGACAGAGGGGAACAGGGGGGGACAGGGGGACAGGACAGCGGGGGGACAGAGGGGACAGAGGGGACAGGACAGGGGGACAGAGGGGACAGGGGCAGGGGGACAGCGGGGACAGCGGGGGACAGAGGGACAGAGGGACAGGGGGGACAGAGGGACGGGGGGACAGAGGGGACAGGGGGGACAGCGGGGGGGGACAGGGGGGGACAAGGGGGGACAGCAGGGGGGGGGGGGACAGGGAAGGGGGACAGCGGGGACAGGGGGGACAGAGGGGACAGGGGGGACAGCGGGGACAGTGGGGACAGTGGGGACAGCGGGGGACAGGGGGGGACAGGGGGGGGGACAGCAGGGGGGACAGGGGGACAGGGGACAGCAGGGGGGAAGCAGGGGAGACAGGGGGACAGCGGGACGGGAACAGCGGGGACAGGGGGAGGGGGCAGGGAGGGACGGGGGACACTGGGCAGACGGGGTTAACACAGGGACACAGAGCACGGGAGGCATTGGGGACATGGAACAGCCACGCTCGGCTGCGGGGCTCCGGGGAGCGGAGGGGCACGGGGATCTGGCGTGGAGCACATCGGCCTGCGGGGACAGGGACAGGCCACATGTGGCACAGAGAGAGGCTGAAGCCGTGAGCGGGGCTCACACGGGCTGCAGGATGTCATTTCCCTTTCACCCCTCTTTTTCCACTCCTGTTCCCCCCCCAGCTCCCGCAGCCGCCTCCCTGTCCGGGCACTGAGAGCGCTGACTCTGGCACTGCCAGTGCCCAGTGCCCAGCCTGCTCCATCCCCAAAATCCACCGCAGCCCAACCGTGACAGCGGGGGCTGTTCAAGGACATCTCAGAGCTGCAAATATCAGCGAAAAAACGCATGCAAATGGGGCAGGACAGTGCTCAGCACAGTGCGCTGCAGGATCACCGTTGGGGAACAGCCCCACATTCATAAAGCAGCCGAAGAAACAACTTTTTCTTGTTGAAAATAATTATATCTTGTCAAGTTTGGTGGCATCTGCAAAATATCTGTTAATCTAAATTATATGATACTTAAAGAGCAGAACTGGGAGCTGTGCTAATAGGCTTTTTTTCTCTTCAGACTTTTAGAAATTGAATTAATGTTCACACAGTTGGTGCTCCCCTCCAAGGAGCTGCCAGAGCTGCAGGAACCAGGCAGGAGGTTGACACCAACCCGTCCTTGGGTGACAGCATCCAGCTCAAAGCATCACCTAAAAGCGTTGTGCTCCTGTGCACAGATGGGCTGGGAATCCACAGTTGTGGCCTTTGCAGAACGGCCCCTCCAGCCCACGCTGTGGCTGTGCAGGAATCCTGAGCAGGATGGCAGCAAAACACCAATCCCAGGATCCCAAAGCAGCCCTGGGGCCCTGCCCTGGCTGTGCCGGACCTGCCTTGGCAGAGTCACCAGATCAAACACAGATCTTCTCATTTTTGCCCACCAGGTAACCACAGGCAATGGCTGTCTTCCAGGCACCACCAATCCCAAACTGCAAATCCCAGCACCCAGCACCTCCTCACCCTTGGAGAAAGGAACAAGCACCAGGAATCCCCTCATCTGTGGCTGCTGAGGCAGGGCAGGGTCAGAGGGAAGCAGAAGGAATGGACAGCAAAGGGCATCGAGGAAGGCAGCAAAGGGGATGGGATATCCTGGGGGTCAGCAGGCAACCCCATAAAGCACTCCTGTCCAGCAGAGCTGCCCTCGGGCATTGCTGTCCCCCAAAACAAACAGAAACAAACAGAAACAAACAGGGCCCCAAGGAACAGCAGCAGGTTTGGGTTTCAGCCGTGGCCAGGCATTAGAGCAGAGCTGAAACAAACAGGGCCCCAAGGAACAGCAGCAGGTTTGGGTTTCAGCCGTGGCCAGGCATTAGAGCAGAGCTGGGCTGAGCTGAGCTGAGCTCAGCAGAGCCACGGCAGAGAGGAGCAGCTCTGAGCCCTGCACGGCCACGGTGAGTGACAGCAAACACCACAGCACAGAGCCGGCTGTGACAAACACTCACTGGAAAATAATAAAGTGGCAAAATAATTCTGCATCGGACACACTTACCAGAGCATAAAGAGTCTGAAAAGGAGACAACATCTTGTATCATCTATCTTCCTTAAATACCCAAGCTGTGACAAAGTGGAAAGCAAAATTATGATGAATGATCGGACATATTTAGTCTGTACCTGTGCTCTTTAACTAGGCCTGGTGAAATGGGTGCTAATGAAAAGCAGAACACCTACCAAAAAGAGGAGATTTCATTGAAAACAAGTCTTTATTACAAATTGGCACTTCGTTTTCATAAAGTGCATAATGAAGGTGCATATTGTGACATAAATTAAAACAGGCAAGTGATGGGTCAGCACTGCAAAACATTACACAAAGACAAATCACCAGTGAGCCCTCGACAATGGCTGTATCTCATTTACAATTTTTCGAGTACATTTTCAGATTGTGAGGGAACACGGCGAGGTTTTGTTCATAAACGGCATGCCATCATTTATTTTACTGCCTCATTTGAATATGATGAATACTGTAGCCCTTTATTTGTTCACAACAACCAAATAATTGTAGATCCGTGGGTTTCTGGGCAATTAATCACATTTTTTTCCTCCAACAATCCACTATAAACATGACATTGAACAATAAAGTACATTAACCTCTGCTTTGCACAAAAACTTTGCTTATTTAAACATTGCAAGGGTACCAGGTCCTGTTTTCCTTGGGAATGGATCCCAACGTGCTGGTCCCGAGTGGCTCCTGAGTCTCCCCAGTGGCTCCCAGTGGCTCTCAGTGGCTCCCCAGTGGCTCCCAGTGGCTCCCAGTGGCTCCCCAGTGGCTCCCCAATGGCTCCAGTGGCTCCCAGTGGCTCCCAGTGGCTCTCCAGTGGCTCCCCAGTGCTCCCAGTGCTCCCAGTGGTTCTCCAGTGCTCCAGTGTCTCCCAGTGGCTCCTGAGTCTCCCCAGTGGCTCCCAGTGGCTCCCAGTGCTCCCAGTGCTCCAGTGGCTCCTGGTCTCCCAGTGTCTCCCAGTGGTTCCCCAGTGGCTCCCAGTGGCTCCCAGTGGCTCCCAGTGTCTCCCAGTGGTTCCCCAGTGGCTCTCCAGTGGCTCCCAGTGGCTCCCTAGCAGCAGAGGATGCCCAGAGCTGTGCTGGCAGCTGGCACAGTGCACTCACACACAGGAGTCACCTCTCCCTGCTGCCAGCCGAGCTGCCAGGCTCCTTCCTGGCCCTGGGCAGGGTGGCTGTGGCACAGCTCCCGTGGCACCGGTGCCAGCTGCCATCCCTGAGCTGCACACTGGGATGGTGACCCTTTTGGGACAGAGGAGCTTGTGTGAGGCTCTTGTGCTTGTGTGATGAAGGCTCTTCCTTTGGGTCCAGCTGTTTATGGGCAGCATAATTTCAGTGAATTTCGGTGAATTACCTGACTCCAAAGACACTGGCAAAATGTTTGTCAGTGATTCAATACCTCTTTTTCCAAAAAAAAAGCCAAATTTTCCTGAAAGGAGAAGGCTTTGGGGCCCAGCAGAGCCGGGGTGAGCCTGAGCAGCCCTGCCCACGGAGCCCATCTCACCCAGGAAGATCCAGGGGCCATTCTCACTGCAGCGTTGCCTTGTCTGTATGTCCAGGCATCCCTCGGTTCTGCTGCATTTCGGTTCACCCTCATCCCACTCCAGCTCATCAGGAGCTCACAGTGAGGGGCACTGTCTGACACCCATCCACTCCCACATGTTAAACCACAACATATTTTTCTTACACATTGCTCTTATTTTTAACACTTTGAAAAATCCTTTTTATGGCTTGTGCTTTTTTTATTTATTTTAATCTACCACTGGGGATAGATCCCACCTGAGAAAAATGAGAGCTCAGCCACTGTTAAGCCATGAAAAGCAGCGACTGGACTGTTATCTAACACTGTTGTAAGGTTACTATTTATCTAGAGCAACTGAAGTTGGCACTCACATCTGGCGCCTGGTACTTAGTGCAATTATTTATGATTTCCACCAAGATTTAAAAGCTCATCGCCGGCCTTGTAATGCAGTAACTGATTGCACTGCTAATGTAATTAAGAAAAGATTATGATGTCCACGTGGCACACCAGATGGTGGCATTCACAGCAATCGGCACACACAACTGGCAGACAACTGCACAAGGGCAGTGAGGCACAGGCAGCTGGAGCTGCCATGGCCCTATGAATCCAGGCTGAGCACAGGGACTGTCCCGTTCACCCCACAAACACCACAGGGTGAATGGGGCAGCCCATGGGCGAGGAGATCCCTCTTGGACGGTGGGTGCATCCTCAACCATCTGTGTTAAACCTGGGAACCCATTGGTAGGGGTATCTCCAGTTTGCCACTTGTTGTTTACACCAAACTCTCTTGGGAACTGGTGACTTTTTCAGTCACTGAGGTGTTGTGGAGAATGTACCAGATTTTCCCTCGCTAACAGGATCCTGGAGAAAAGGAGGCTCTGGGAGCACCTTTGGTCATAGCAAGGTGGTGTCAGCCCCTTCTCCCAAGCGACCAGTGACAGGAGAGGATGACGTGGCCTCAGACTGCACCAGGGGAGGCTCAGGTTGGAGATGAGAAGGGATTTGTTCACAGAAGGGATTGTTAAGCAGTTGATGAACTTGGAGGTGTTTTCCAGCCTCAATGACTGTGATTCTGTGGTCATAGTTCTGGCACTGCAGGTGACACTGATGCAGGCAGTGAGTGAGCCTGGCCTCACAACATGTGGAGTTCGTCCTTGCTATGGAGCTCTTAAAAAGAATGAAGTCACCATGGGGTGACAATCTGGCATTCCTTAGTGCACACACCCAACACTCCTCTGGAATGCTGTCTGTGGCCACTGTGCTCCTGGGACAGCAGTGTGACCCCTGACAGCCACATCCATGTCCCTGCACATCCCCAGAGGGAAGGCCATGGGCTGGCACAAGCACTGTGCTGCTCCATCTGCTCCCTCAGCCCCAGCAGACTGTGAGCCCCGATAGCCACATCTTTTCCCTGCACTCCCCAGAGGGAAGGCCATGGGCTGGCACAAGCACTGTGCTGCTCCATCTGCTCCCTCAGCCCCAGCAGCAGCAGTGAGACCCCTGATAGCCACATCCATGTCCCTGCACATCCCCAGAGGGAAGGCCACGGGCTGGCACAAGCACTGTGCTGCTCCATCTGCTCCCTCAGCCCCAGCAGCAGCAGTGCTTGAGCACTGTGGGGGCAGCACCCGCCCCAAGTGAGAAAGCAAAGCAAGCAGTAGCATTTCATCAGAGGAGGCCTGCAAAGAAAACATTATTTCCTCAAATGTGTTCATCATTCAAAATTATTCAAGCAAAGGTTTCCATCGTGCTGTGGCCATTACTCATAATCTGAGGCTCTGGAGCTCGGCTCTCCTTGGTAATTAGCTGCATGGCGGTCTCCGTTCCCTCCAGTTGGTGGAACAGCAGTTGTGTCTCAGTCCCGGAGCGTCTCACACAGCAAACAGGGCTGGTTCTGGCTGGGAGCCTTCAAACAGGACTCACCAGCCAGATTTCAGCCCTGTACCACGAATGGTGCCAGTGCCTGTGCCCCCTGAGCCAGAAGCTCCCGGTCACCCTACAGGTCATGGGGTTTTTTGGGCCCTTCTTCCCTTGTCATGGGGGCAGCTGGTGACAGTCCCTCCTCCTTCCATGGACAGCCCATTCCTTCAGGAGGGGAATGCAATGAACCTCTTTTGTCCTGGTCAAAGCCACTACTGGGTGCTACATAAATCAGTTATCTCTGTTAGTGTTGCTGTACATCATAACTGAAATACATATGTGACAACTGATCTAGTGCATAGTAACAACCATGGGATAGGAAAGTTAATGGGAAATAGATCAAGAAACGGCTTTTTCCAAACCACTTCATCTGTTTCAGAGTGGGTCCCTGAACCATTTCTGCAAAGGCTGTTTTGGAACTTTCCAGGCATTGCTCGCTCGTGCCCTGTGAGTGTGATGCCCTGGGCAGTGAATATTTGCAAACAGTATTTTCCTGATGTGTCTGTTGGGGATGGAGGAAGTCTGCCAGCAGCAGAGCTGGTTCCCGTGTGAGGGCTGGGAAAGGCCTCTGCAGGTATCGCAGGACCCTGATTTACCTGCATGGTTCAACACCTCCCCTGCCCCCAGAGCAGATGATTGTGAGTGTCTGATGGGTGTCTCCCCTCCTCAGGGAGAAGAGCCAGAGCTGGTAGCCAGGGACAGGGCTTGCCTCTGCCCACCGGGCACTGCCCAGCCTGTCTGAGGCTCCCCTGGCACCCGTGGGTACAGCCATGGCAATCACCCCCTTGCAGCCACGCTGTGTGTGGCAGTGGCACAAACACAGCATGTCCCACACAGTGCCAAACCCAGCCTGCACACCATTATTTGGAACAGTGCTCTGGAGGATGGGAGCTCTGGCAGCCATCCATTCACTCAGGGATGAAGGAGCCGTGTTTGTTCAGCCACAGCTCCAGTGCTGGAGCAAACACTGCCCAAACTTCCCCTGGTAGGTGTCCTGAAAAAATGACACTGTTATGAACTGGACAGCATGTACAGGACTGCACGACTCACAAGAAAAAACATGCTCTGAATAAAGAGGAGTAAATAAATGCATCTTGAATAAGACTGATGTAAAATATTCATAGGAAAGCATTATATTTACTGATATTTATGGTTTTGAGTAAATTTACACGGACAGACTAACCAACTCCAGTGCAGCCATGATTCATAAACCCAATCCCAGTGTTTGCTGGTTCAGAACCCATGACATGCCCTGTGGCAGAGCACAATGGGGCTTTTCCCAGCTCCAAACCTGCCCAGGTTTCAAGGTGCCAGCACTTGCCTGAGCTGTGCTCTGTCCAGCTGCAGTCACTCTGACGCCAGACTAAAAAGCTAAACTGGGCACTGACTGTCTCTTTGGAAAGCATGTTACTCCAGTTCATGCCACAAACACATTGGAATATATGTTTGCAGTGAATCTTTGAATATTTTGTGGCTACAAACCAGCAATTAGAATCTTCCTTTGGAATCACTTCATTTCCTACCACCATGGTGGCAGGGAGGATCTTATTGAAGCTCTCGGATTTTTAATATTATTACACTAAAGACTCTCTCAGTATCAGCATCTCCGTGGGGGAGCATTAGCACACTGTAATGTGTAACAACTTCTCCAGTTCAGGAAATCTTCTTGTATTTCTAATAGGACATTTGGGGCATATATTATGTATGGGACATATATTTCTCATTTCCACCAGGCATCATCTTTTCTTCTCTCTAAATTACTCTCCAAATATAAAAAATGCATTGTATTCCTTATCACTCAAAAAAGAATTTTTTTTTTTAATCTTTGGATGCAGAATCCACCAACAGCCATCAGAGCTGTGTACAGTAGGAGCCAGAGAGCCTTGGTCAAACAGGGCAGGAACAGAGCTGCTGTTCAAAATGCTGTTATCACCACAGTTCAGCAAGCACCAGTCTAAAATGCGTTACTGGAGAGAAGCACCAGTCAGGACAGGAGGAACATCCCGGAGTTGTGTCCTGGATGAAGCAGGACAGCAGTTTCTGTAGTTTGCTTTACAGACAGCAACACAAAACCACTAATGTGCACGTTGCCTTCCAGACAAACCTCTCAAACACTGACCAATCAAAGCTCTCAGTGTTTTGCTCGATACTATGTCTGACCACATCACTATGAAGAGCAGGGAGCTGCAGCAGCCCCAAAGACCAAACCCAAGAGCTCCCTGAGCTCTGCAGAAACACCAACACCTACAGCCCACTCATGACTGGGCCAGTGGGAAATGCTGCCTGTCTCAGAGAGAGGAGCAAAACCAGCCTGGAGACCCACAAAAGGAAAGGCTGTTGGCTCAACCACTCCTGCTCAGCTCAGTTTGGCTAAAGCAATGTAGAAACAAACAGGATGGAAAACACAAACCATTATCTGGGTGATAAAAGAACAGGCTGAACAGAATTCCTCCAAAGATGGCCAACAGAGCAAAAAGAAAATGGGAGAGGGAAAAAAAGGGGAATTAGTATTTTAGATAAAGGCACAATATCAGACAATGAAATACCCTGTGACCATAGAGATGGATCTTCTGATAAATGCACCACCCTATCACACAGTACATGATTTTGTCAGTGGGAGGAAACTTGGGTGTCCGAATGGGATCTTCCCCTAAGACACAAAGGCCACAGAAAACCCTGGCATCATGGAAAATAGAGTGAACCAGCTCCACAAAGGATGGGGCAGACCATCTGCTCCTCGAGAATGACTGGATAATGTCTGTTAAGAGCTTCCAGGAGGCCTTTCCATTTGATCAGTAACAGAAATTCTCCAAGCTGTTTTTCACTCTTTGATATTGTAGTTTTCTACCATATCTTCACAGAATCTCTCGCTGCACTTCACACCCATCACTTCTCAGTCTCTCACAAAAGGGAACAGGTTTCTGCCCTTCTCTTTAATTCACACACACATTAACGTGTGTCCTACCCTCCCTTATTTCATTCTTCCCCCAGGATTCTTTTCTTTTGCTTTAGATTAGCAACTCCACAGGGTGTCTTGCATCAAAGGCTGCTGATGTCAGCCCCTACACCCATCTTGCTGCTCTCCAGACATTTGTTGTTGACATTTCTTCAGGTAAGGTGCTCAAAATCCAATGCAGGACATGCAGTTCATGTAATGATGGCTATGGACCAGGCCCCTGTCCCATGTTATGCTGCGATTCACATCATCTGCTAATTCCATGGGTGTCCTGTCCGTTTCAACACTGGCATGTGATGAGGTTGAGCAGAACCAGACCATTGCAGATCCTTCATTCAGGATGTTTTCTGTGCTCAGAGTGGACCCAAAGGTTGCTGGTCATCCAGCCAGGCAACCCTGACCGCTTTGGACCATATCTGTTTAATTTGTTTTTCAGGCCATGGTGAGACAGTGCATCAAATATCTTAATGAGTTCAAGGTAGCTCCTGAAACTGCTCAACCCCCTAACCCCAGGGACTTCTAGAAAAGACAACCAGCTTGTTTGACACCCTTTGCCCTTCCTCAGTCCACAGCAGCTGCTGTCCATCCTCTGGACGCAGCCTGTTCAGAAGGAAGAAGGAAGGTTACATTGACCAAATCACAATATTCAGCCTTTTGCACCCGGCAAAGGCTCGGGGTCGGGGCCGAGGGCTGTGCCCGGGGGGAGCTGGGGCGGGCATCGCCTGTTCCTGGGGAAGGGAGGTGTTCCCGGGCCTGCGGGACCGTGAGGGGCCCATCCCCGCTGTTCGGGCTTACCTCCCCGCAGCGGGTCCTCGGGACCTGAGGGTCCATCCCCGCGTTCGGGGCCGTATCCCCGCTGTTCGGGGACTGTGAGGGGCCCATCCCCGCAGTTCGGGTCCATCCCCGCTGTTCGGGGACTGTGAGGGGCCCATCCCCGCAGTTCGGGTCCATCCCCGCTGTTCGGGGACTGTGAGGGGCCCATCCCCGCAGTCGTCCTCGCTGTTCGGGGACTGTGAGGGACCCATCCCCGCGGTTCGGGGCCCATCCCCGCGGTTCGGGCCATCCCCGCGGTTCGGGTCCATCCCCGCGATTCGGGTCCATCCCCGCGGTTCGGGTCGTCACGGGGCGAATCCCCGCCGGTTCGGGGGCCGGGCCGGGCCGCACCGGGCGGAGCAGCGGCAGGCAGAGCAGCGCAGCACGGCGCGTTGGGCGCGGTGAGTGTCCCGTGGGCCGGGCCGGAACCGCTCGGTGTGCTCGGGGCTGGGGGCCGGGGCTCGGTGGGACTCGGGGCTGGGGGCTCGGGGCTGGGGGCTCGGGGCTCGGGGCTCGGGCGGGGGTCGCGGGGCGGCGCGGGGGCCGGGGCGGGCGGGCGGGGCGGGATCGGGCCCTGCGTTCCGCGGTCCGGCGTGGGCGGGGGGCGGCGGCGGCGGGCGGCGGTGGGGCCGACCCGCCCGTAGCCGGGCCCGGGGCCGCCCAGGCCTGCCCGCGTGCGCTCCCCACCCCACTCTCACCACCCCTCCCCTCGGAAAGCCCCCCCCTCCTCCGGCCGCGGCTGCCCCCCCCCAACCCCGCATCACACGCGCGCGTGCCAGCCCCCGCCCCATTCTCCCCCGGCCGTCACGCCCATCGCCCGACCGGCCCGCACCTCCCGCCGTGCGCTACCCATTTCCGCCCGCTCGCCGCTCCGCTCCGTTCCCCGCCCCGCGCCGCCCGCTCCGCTCCGCCCGGGCCCGCAGGCCGCTCCCCGCGCCGCTTCCTCCCGCCGGGCCCGATGAGGAGCTGCTTCTGCCTGCGCCGGGGGAGCGCGACCCGCCGCCCGCCGCCCGGCCAACATTAAGTGTCCGTGCCAGCCGCCGGGCCCGCTCCGGCCCGCGCTCCCGGTCCTGCGGTGCCCGGCGGGTCGGCCTGGCGCGGGGAGGGAGGGAGGGAAGGGAAGGGAGAGCGGCGGCCCTGACTCGGCCGGGCGCCGGGGAGACGGGCGGCTGAGCCGCGTGGATCCGGTGGATCGCCCCGGGCCGGCAGGGCTGTCAGGACCGGCAGGGCTGTCAGGGCCGGGCGATGCGGGGTCCCGGCTCCTGGGCCCGGGGCAGAGCGCCGCGGTGCCTCCGGGAGAGCCGGCGCGGCGGCTCCTCCGAGGCGGGGGTGGCTGCCGGAACGGGCTCGGGGAGCATCCGTGGGGTACAGCCTCGGTGACCTTGAGCTGCTCTAGAATTGACTGTAAATTCTTCTTGGTGACGGTTAGAGAAAATAACAAAACCCCTCTCTCTTTTGTGTGGTCTCTTGCTGCCTTTGTAGCATGGGTGTACCCGACTGCCCATTTCTCACCTGTGCTCAGTGCATGCCTCCAGGTATGGCATGGCTGGCTTATAGCGCTGGCCAGAGCAGCGACACAGAGTTACCTGTGCGTGAAGTACTCGTGTCTTCCATCACTGAGGCTTGCACGCTTTCTCTGAGGTTTCTGGGAAGATTTTCAAAGGTCCACCGAGCTTCGGGGTTCCTGCACGCTCCCAGAGCTGGGGCATTCTTAGCTTGGTCACAGTAACACTGCAACCAGACAGGCCAGATGTCAGCAGGTGTGCAGCTGCTCAGGCTAAAGCTTGGGTTTCTCCATTTTGTGTTTTATTTTAACTGAGTGAGAACGTGCTCGTTTATTCTTTAGCAAAGCCGTGTGTTCTTCGGCAGAACAGCAGTGTCATCCCTGTAATTTTTAGCTGAGATAGCCTTCCATACTAGATGAAGGCTTAGCTTGTGCTTCTGGAGATGTGAAATAGAACACACAACGTCTTACTCTTGTACCATGAACGCTTCTCTGACAAAGCGAACCCCAGGCTCAATGGTGCCTGTAGCCTCCAGGTACCTGTTCATACCTCTGCCAAGATAGAAATAACTGAAGTAAATGTCATTTCAGTATTGTTCCCTGGTGCAAGGTCATCTGTGAGTGGAAACCTATTTTGGTTTGAAAGAGGACACTTCAGACATATGTGTCCATAGTTAGAAGTGCTGTGAAGCAATGCAGGGTCTCAGTTTTGCTCGTTCCATCATTGAAGTTCCTGTTTCCATCCCATTCAGTCACAAAGTGTAGATTTTGCAGCTGGTACAGCGCAGCTGTCTCCTATGGGAGCCTGTGTGCAGGGGTGATTACAGGCATGCCTTCCGTGGGGTGAAATGTGACACTGAAATTGTTCCTGTTTGTGATGGTGGCCTCCAAGGCCCTGAGTCTGATTGCCACTGCAGGCTCCTGTTTTTCTGTTAAAGCTATGTGCTATTTCACGAACAGAAATAGAAGGTTGGCTGGGGCTGTGTCCTGTTCCCGGACACAGTGGGAGGTGTGGGTGTGCGGAGGAGTGTGGCACTGTGACTCGAGTTGTGCCAGCAGTGCCAGCTTCGAGAAGGGATGGAGCAACAGGAGCAGTGAGCAGCACATGAGACACAAAGCGTGGCTGCTTTGTTCTATGGGACTGTTTCCCACAGACTGCAGCGACTCAGGAGGTAGTTGATTTTTTTATTTTCCAGTTTTGCCTTAGCTGATACTTTGCTGCCTGTGGGAAGAGCAAGTAAGTGTCAAAGTGCAGGGCTTGTAGTTGGAGGAAGGAACAATAAGAACATTCTCCCTCCAAGTCCCTGGCTATTTAACTTGAGAGCTTGACCTGTTTTGCTGGCAGCATGACATTTCTGTCACAAATACATTGAAAGGCCTGATCTGCTCATGTACCCATCAGCTCTTGAACTTGCTGAACTTGTTGAAAAGAAACACTGAGAGCAAGAAATGCTCTAGAAACGCACAATAATGCATTCATTTCTGAAAGCGGGTTCTTCTGCTGTGTATGTGTCCCAGCCAGAGCCCAGCAGTGCGTGTGGTCAGTCACCTCGGTGGAGCCAGTAGAAAAGTATGCCTAGGATAAACTAATAAAGGCAGATAAGCTAACAAGGGAACGTGAGAGAACAAGCGAAAAGGGTATAAACAAACTTGGGAGTGCTGGCAGAAGGGGAGGTGTGTGTGACTGTGAGCATGGCCTGTGGGAAGGAGGCTGTGCCAGAGCCTGGCAGAGTCCCAGAAGGCCTCTCCTACAGCGGGGCATCAAACTCCTGCCTTGAGTCATGGCTGGTACCAGGGCTGGGAAGCGTTCAGGACAGAGCCAGCAGCATGGCTGCTTGTCCCAGTGTGCATGGCCATCTCCTCCTGCAGCCATCCCACCCTCTCTGCTGCGTGCTGCCTCAGGCCAGCGCTGGCAGGGCGCTCAGGAACTTTTTCAGTTAGAGATGCATTGTTTCCCCCCTGGCTTTGTCCCAGAGGCCCCACAGCATTCTGAAGCTTCTTCCTGCCCCAGAGCTCACATCCGGCTTCCCTTGGCTGCTGGGGTGTGCTGGGGACTGGATGTGGCCCTACAGCTGAAACCATCTCCAGGGAACATGCTCCCAACTAATGGGAAAAATGTTCTTGTGATTGTTTTGGCCTGTTCCCAGAATGACCCTGCAGTGAGCGGTTCAGCACAGGCAGCTTACTGCAGGATGCTGAGGGGCCATGTCCTGAGCAGAGTGCTCAGCCACAGGATGGTAGATGGGCATGCAGGTCAAACTCACATTGCTTAAGAGAATTGAAATAACAAGCTGCCTAATAAAAGTATTTACAGAATTCTGCTGCTTAATTTAATCTCCTTTTTCTCTGTTTGTATTTTTATTTTTAAGTTTAAAGGTGCAATAGAAAAGTGTAACCAAACTTGGTTGGCGCCCTGGGGGAGAGGTGCAGTGTAACTAATCGTCTGTGTGATTGTTCAGCCAGAGACTCCCCTCTGACTTATGCAGAGTTCACAAAAACATTTATTGCAGTGTGCAAACTGATTGCTGCTGCTCCATATCTGTTCCAGAGCATCCTCAGTACCACCTGCACAGCAGGAAGCTGGGCACAGGAAGGTGCTGGGCTCACAGGGCACAGGAAGGTGCTGGGCTCACAGGAAGGTGCTGGGCTCACAGGGCACAGGAAGGTGCTGGGCTCACTGGGCTGTGCTGCTTGGGGCCCTATGCCACGAGCCACGTTACCCCATGGTGAGGCAGAGAGCCCCATGCCCAGCGCTTCCCCATAGAGGGGCTTTGTGTGAGCCGGCACAAAGCGAGGATTGATGCAGTTTCCCCACCCCCTCCCGTGCCGAGCAGGGCCATAAATGACTCCCACAAAGGTGCCCTTCTTTCTTCACTGAGAGCTGGGTGCCAGCAGGCTGAGGGGCACTGCTCTGCAGCACCGTGTTGTGGGTGGGAGCACTCACCCCACTGCTGTGCTGGTGCCAAGGTTCCCCTTGGTTCCCCTGGTCCTCAGCCTTGCCCAGGCTGACCTGGCAGCTGCTCTGGTTCCTGCTGGGGCAGCTGGGCCTCCCTGCAGCTGGCTGCAGCATGGTGAGCTGGGCCTGGGCAGCGTTCAGCAGCAGGCACTTCACCAGGGTGCGTTTGCTGGAGGCCAGGGGGTGAGCAGATCTGCTTCCTGCAGTGCGGCTGCAGCTGTGTTGGAACTTGCCCTGTGGTGTTCTTAACAAGCTGGGGAATATCATGGCTTACCTGCATTTCAGTTCAAAATGGCCTAAGAGCAGCTTATGTCAGCATTCATTATCTCCCAGCTCCTCCCAATATGTAGTAACAAGTCACCACAGTATTGAGAGTGACTTGAAACAGTTTCAGAACATGCTCATGAAGAACAGATTGTAAATTCTTTGTTACATTCACATTATGATTTTTCCATGCTGTATATTTGAGGCTCTGCATTATTTGCGAGGCATCTGGATGAGCTGGTGGGGTGTTGTGGGGTCTGTTGTGGCTGTGCCACTGCCTCCAGCGTTCCTGCAGCAGGGTCCTGTGCTCCTTGCCTGCCCTGAGGACATGGAACCTGCATGGAACCTGACCTTGTGGCTCAGGCTCCGCTTCCCATCATGATTTGAGCTGCTTTGGGAGCAAAGAGGGTTCAGTTTGCTGGATGTGTGTCTGGGTACTAAAGCAGAGCTTTCTCCTCAGTTTGTTTTATCTCAAATAGTGTTTGCACCATTACTGGTCATTGGCATCTGTTGTTTTGGACTCCTCAAGTAGTCTGGCTATTCATATGACGTTATTATTATTTACATAGGGCCCAGACTTGCTCTTTTTTATTGCCTGCAGCACGATGTTTGTTCAGACTGGGCATTGTGAAGTGTAAACCCAGGTCCCACTGGCACCAGTACTCACCTCTGCCTTTTCTAGAAGCAGTAAGTAACCAGCCATCTAAATGGCCTAGAAATGCCGGGGTTTGATTGCTCTGAGGAGGGAATTGAGTTAGGCAGCTCTGGTTCATGGCTTGTCTGGCTGTGCAGCAGTGATGCTTGTTTACACAAAGCACTGCCCTTTTATTTTGGGGGGCGTGTGGGGGGCGGTTTCCTGGGGCATTCCTGCCTGAAAGCCAGAGAAGACTTGCTTTAACTGGCTGCCTCTGTAGGAGACCACAGGCTGAGGCAGTGGCACCTTTCCCCATCCTCCACCTCGGTTTTTCAGCCCGTTTCTTGTCCTCTCCTCCTGCTTTCTGCAGCAGCATCTCTCCGAAATTGGTTGGTCTTACCTGCTTCTGTCCCTTTTGCACAATTCCCTCCCTGATGTTCTCGGTGGTGTGTCTCTTCTGGAAGATGCTCAGGCCTCCTCCAGGCCTCTCTGCTTTGCACCAGCCCACCCTGTGCTTCTCCTGTGTTCCCTGGTGTTGAGGCTCCCTGCAGTGCGGTTCTGCATCCAGCGCCAGAGACATCTGTGCTGCTCCTTGAAACGTCTGCCTGAGGGGCTCTGATGGGACTGAAGACTCATGGGGGAGCCCCCAGCGTGTCTTAACACCATAGTGGATGGGGAACCTCCCTCTAAAGCCATTAGGAGCAGATTTTTTGCTGTTTAAAATGACAGAGCTGCTTCAACCAGCCTCATTTGGGAATGAAATTTGTTCTCTTTTTGGGAGGGAAGGGATTGAGCTTTGGTTTTCCTGTCATTGCTAGATGGAGACCAGACCATGGAAGCAGCAAAATGAGTCTCAGAGGCTGCCAGCCCAAATTTCAAACCTATTTGGCATTGCACAAGTGTATCCTCTTACCAAAAGCAAATGAAAGTGCAGAAGGTGTGTCTGGCCTAATCCTGTGTTTACCATGGCTGTCTGTGGTGTGTCAGCACAGGCACTGTGGCATGCATGTGTGCTCTGGGTTCTCTGGCTTCTGCTGCAGTGTGCTGCCCAGCAGCCCTTTAATTGTGCTCCTTCCTTGCAGGATCAGTCCACGATGCCCGAGGTGCGAGATCTCAGCGATGCCCTGCCCGAGCTGCCCATGGATCCCATCACGGGCGTGGGTGTGCTGGCGTCCCGCAGCCGAGCCCCCACGGGATACGATGTGGTAAGGACAGCTGCTGCAGCCAATGCATTGCTTCTGCACTAATGAGCCTTTGCTTTGTAGGGAGCAGCATCTCCTCCAGAGAGAACTTGTGGGCAGTCATTTACTGCCCAGCTTTCAGGCCACAGCACTCAGGGCTTCCCTTCAGCAGAGGGTTGTGGGAGCAAGTGTGCCACTTCATGTGTGCCACTCCAGAGTAGCTTAATTTCCTGGAGGAGGGGTTTTCAGAAATAGCTGGCCACTGTGGCATGCAAATTTAATAATCCTAGTAACATTCATCCTGAAGGAGTCCTAAGTATTGTACAAATTATATCTCTAAATAAATGGATCCCGCATCAGCTGTTTAATCCCACATATCAGCACTACACAATGATGATGAGAAGCTCCAGAATGGGAATCAAAGAGTTTTGTATCCAGCTGGAATTGCAAGGATGATTTGGATAGGCAGAATGCAAATCTCTAAACTGAGGTTTGGTGGGAGACTGGCAGCAGGAAGAGGCAGCTGAATACAGCAGAGATCAATGTGTGAATGCATAAAGGGGTGTGACTGCTCAACAGCTGCTTGTTCCTTGAATGAGTTGCTGTGTAACCAGCAGCAGGATGTTTCTTCTGAAGATTAGTGCCCCAAACTGTGAAATGTAAAATACTGACCTTGCATAGCTCTATAGAGAAAGGTTTGGCCTGTAGTTCATCTTTCTATGTGTCCTGCTCCTATCATGCTACATCACACCTTGGGTTTCCAGAAGCACGCAACTTCTGTGGTGGGAGTGGAAGCCAGCTGACTTGAGGCTTTGCTCACACCTCCTCAGCTCTTTGCATACTTTATTCAATGTGAAGAAAGAAAATGGATCAGGCTGAGGTAAGGATGCAAGGTGGGGAATTATGAAAAGGCTCCTTAAAGATCTGGGAGGTTTTTTACATTTTCTGTGTTTTTCCAAGTGCTCATTACCTGTGTGAGCCAGGCTGTGTAATTAGTTGCTTGCCCTGATAAAGAAGCACGGGACAGTGTGAGACTTGTGATAACAGAATTGCATTTTGCCTAAATGGCTGGGCAGAGAGAGCGCTCACCCCAGATAGTCTGTCTGTGGCTTAATAGGGAGTTGAAGCACTAACGCAGGTTAAACAAGATAAAAGAGTCTTGCTGTGGCTTAATCCAATTATGGTGGTGGTGTAATGCTGGTGAATGTGGGTCGCTCTCTCCTCAGGGCACAGTGTGGAGCTGCCTTTGCTCTGGTTCTGCTGCCTCACTGTGTGTTCACAAAGAGCCCTGTGTGCCCTCAGACAGGCTGTGGGGCAGTGCTGCTGTCCTTGTCCTCAGACAGGCTTGTGTGGCAGTGGCTCGCTGTCCTTGTCCTCCAGGAGGCGGGGAGTGCTGGCTTGTGTCCTTGTCCTCAGACAGGTCTGTGGGGCAGGCTGCTGTCCTTCTCCTCAGACAGGTTGTGGGCAGTGCTGCTGCACTGCTGTCCTGTGTCCCTCAAGCTAGGCTGTTGGTGAGCAGTGCTTGCTGTTCCTTTGCCTCAGACAGGCTGTGGGCAGTGCTCTGCTGTCCTTGTCCTCAGACAGGTGCTGTGACATGATGCTGACTGTCTTGTCCTCAGACAGGCTGTGGGGCAAGTGTGCTGTCCTTGACCCTAACAGACAGAGCTGTGGTAAGGCAGCTGCTGGCTTGTCCTTGTCCTCAGACATGGCTGTGGGGCAGTGCTTGCTGTCCTTAGTCCTCAGACAGGCTGATAATTGAGGGCGTAGTTATGTGCTGTGTCCTTGTCCTTCAGGACAGGCTGTGGGCTGTGGCGGCTGCTTTCTTGTCCTCAGACAGGCTGTGGGCAGTGCTGCTGTCCTTGTCCTCAGACAGGCTGTGGGGCAGTGCTGCTGTCCTTGTCCTCAGACAGGCTGTGGGGCAGATTGCTCTGCTGCATCCTTGTCCTCAGACAGGCTGTGGGGCAAGTGCTCTGCTGCTGTCTTTCCTCAGACAGGCTGTGGGGCAGTGCTGCTGTCCTTGTCCTCAGACAGGCTGTGGGGCAGTGCTGCTGTCCTTGTCCTCAGACAGGCTGTGGGGCAGTGCTGCTGTCCTTGTCCTCAGACAGGCTGTGGGGCAGTGCTGCTGGCTGCTGTCCTTGCCCTCAGTGTGGCTCCAGCACTGACCGTGTCAGGCCAGCAGTGCACCTGGCTGATGCCACCATCCTCAGTGTCCTGTGCCCCAGGGTGCCACCCTGATGTGACAGGGACAGTGGCATGCAGGACTGTGCTGCTCTTGCCCGGGTTTGTGAAGGTGGCTGGTCTGTGAGTCAGTGCCCTGGAGCAGTGTGTGTATGCAGGTTGCCACTTCTCCGTGGGCTCTCTGGAATCTGCTCTGGCCTGGTGGAAGCATGAAGCCTAATGTGCATGAGTGCATCGCTCAGAGCAGCAAAGAAACTGCTGAGACATGGGCGGTGTGCAGACCTGGGTGATCTTGTGATGTGTGCTTCTCCAGATACACCATTTCCTTAGTGAGACACTGACTGCTGTAAAGCCTTGGGGAAGGCAGTTGTGGCAGGTGCACCCCAGAAGTGTGCTCCCTAAAACCCTCCTAGCTGGAGGAACACACTGCACTCTGGAAAAGAGAATCACTCTCATCTTTTGGGATGTTTCTTGAGATGTAGTCCTCTTCAGGATCCAATGGCTTTCGCGTCACTACAGCATCCTGCAGCTTTCAGTTGCACAGGTGGATTCAGAGTTGCATGGTAAAGTATTTCTTCATGTAGTTTCGCTGATGGTTTCAAGTTTTGCAATGAAGTACCCAGCTCTTTCTGAAATGCCTGTGTTATTTACAGGCTTTACCAGTTCCTCTTTCATTTGTATCCTTCTCCGATAAACAACTTCCTTTTCCCTTTCATCCTCTTTAAAAGAAATCCTCAGAAGCATGGGTGCTTCATCCCAGATGTAAATGAAATGCCTAGAGATGTCCAGGTCCATTTGCCAGGTTCACCTGGAGCCCCAGAGCTCAGCCTGCTGCCCATCCAGAGATGGCACGTGGCTGTGCCTGGGAAGGTGTCTTGGCAAATGGGCCAGAGATCTTTCTTCCTCTGTAGTTCTTTAGTTACTCCATAATGTCTTTTGCCTTTGTGTTTGCTTAGAAAACAAACACACTACTGGCACTTGTAATGACTGGCCAAGCCTTCTCACATCTGAAGCTCCAAAGACTTCATTTTGCCAAAATATACAGTGTGTCTGAACTTAGATTCCTGAAAATCCGACCAAACTGGCAAGACTGAGTGTCTGGGTAGGGAGGAGAGGAAGGAGGCAGAGCCTGGGATAGGAGGAGGTGTGGTTCCCGTGCAGCTGTGTTCTTTGCTGCAGGCTGAATACCATCTGCATGGTGGGGTTTGCTCTGGGGCAGAACCTGAGCAAGCTGCTCACAGCAGGAGCAGCCCTGACTCTGCCAGGGGTGAATCTCCCTGTTGGAGCAGGAGTTTAAAGGGCCCCCTTGCTGAAGGGCTGGCTGTGGTAGCAGTAACCCCATTCTGACTGCTGTGGAGCAGCACAGTCCTGTGCTGTACTTACTGGGGTGTCACTGCCTTCCTGGTGTCACTCTGTCAAGGCCATCTGTTCAAGGCACATGGCTGAGGAGTGTTTTCCCCAGCTCCATGAGGACAAGGACCATTTCTTGTGCCCGGGCACTGGGTACTCGGTGCCAAGTGCCATATCCTCTGTCTGGCACGTTCCTTGCCTCTGAGCCAAGGGCAAGCTGGGGCTGCAGAGTGCCTGTCCTGCTGGCCAAGTCTGCTGTGGCCTCTCCCACTTGGCTCCTGTCCCAAGGGCATGCTGCTCAGGCACAGCTCTGCTTCCAGAGCTGCTGGGCCTTCTCCTTCCTTGCAAAAGCCCAGGTGATGCAAGAAGTTTCCTGTTTATATTGCTCTGCTTTCTTTCCCCGTGAGTTTTCCAACAAGTTCATGGGTGTTTACATTCTTCAGGCTTGGAAAAGGTCTTCAGCGGGATGATGTGAAGGCAGAGCACTCGGGGTGCGTTGCTGGGGAAGTTGCCTGCAACTGTTACATTTTGACAACTAGAATTAGATATTTGATGCGTTAGAACGGCAGGGCTTTTCATGACAGAGAGTTTGGTTGGAGGTTTGGAGGTGTTTCCCTTGTTAGGTTGGATTGTGGCAGTGCCAGACCTCCCTGCAGAGGGGCAGCAGTGCCAGCACGAGGGTCCTTCAGATGGCTGGGCTGTGATCTGGCTGTGCCCTGCCAGGGGTAGGGAAGATGATACTGATTGATGTGATATACATCCACCTCAAAAATGTGGTGTTTTTGTAAGTCGTGAAGTCCCTTAAGTTTGAAGAGGTTAGATAAAAAGTGCATTTGATAGCAAGTTGTAGCACCAGTTTTGCAGTTGGATATGTTGCTGCCTGTTGATTTTTGGGCATCTTAACAAAACTGGCTAGCACAAAACTTGAACCATATCGATTAACAGAGTGAAGAAATCGGGGTCTAGTCCTTCTGTTTCCCACAAGGTCTGGAGTTCAAGCTGGCTGTTCATATATGCCAACAGGTTTCCCAAGCAGACTGTTTCCTGAATACCACCAGGACTGACTCTACCTGTTGGGGAAGGAGATGCATGTACATTTTACATATCCCTAAACCAGCATTTCAGGAAAGATTTGAATTCAAGGAATTCAAATAAGCAAAAAATTTCACCAAAGTTCTATTCTAAAACATGACTGTTTAAAAATCAGGCGTGTTTGTTTGCACGAGTGTGAACACAAAAGCTGCGTGTGTTGTGCAATGGCTTGAGCTGAGCTGGGGTTTTTGAACAGCAGTTGCCCAAATTTGAGGAGCAGCCAGTGCACTTTGCTGCTTTGATCAGGTGTAAACGTGCATCTCTGCTGCACTCAGGATAATCGGGGGCCTTGTCAGCACACAGCTCTTGCTTCCTGCACCCTGCACAGTCTCTGCTCAGCTAACAGGGGTGTGAACAGTGCCAAGAAGTGTCAGCTCTTTGTTATCAGCTGCTCTGGGGCCAAGGGCTCCTCAGTGTGATCAGGCTCACAAGAGCCACACTGGAGCAGTTTGCCCCATCTGAGAGGCCTTGGGCAGAGGGTCAGATGTGCTTCTGTGGAGCCTCCTGTCAGAGATGTCAGTTGGGTGTCAGTCTGATCTTGTTCCTGCTCCCCTTTGTGTTTGCCTTCTTGTCTCCTCTCTTCCTCAAGAGCAAACCATTTGGGGCCAGGGCTCTTTCCAGCTTGCTCTGTGCGTGGTGAGTGCTCAGCTGCTCAGAGTAGAGCCCTTCCCCTCGCATGGTGCTGCCTCCTGCCACTCCTTGAACCAGCCTGAAGTGACATTTTCTCGTGCACATCATCCTGTGGAGGATCCAGGGTCTGTGTCCTTACCCTGCACCATTGTGTGCCATCCGTTTGGCTGGATGTGGGGCTGCGTTGGAGAGGGACATTTGCAGGCTGTGTCCTTGCATGCAGCACTGCTGCTAAAGCCCACTAATGACCAGGGAAGCAGCTTTTTGACCTGGGAGCCAGAATTGCATGGTGAATTCTATGAAAATAGTCCCAAGGTGGCTGAGTTTCTGTGCTCTATCTTCATGGACCCTCACAGTATGCCCAGTGTGCCCTTGCATATAGGGTGGTAATGAGTGCCTTAATGTGCTGACTTTTCCAAACTGTTGTTTGGGGAATGTAACCGAAGTTGCAGTTTCCTCATTAGAGTAGCCTTTGTCAGAGAATCTTTAATCAAGTGTCTCCCAAGAGACAGCATTTTTAGAACTTCTTTTTATACCTCCTCTTGAAAGTTCTTTGCACTGCACCTTGTGAAGAAACTAATGAGATGCTGTGAAAGTTGGGGCTGCTGTTAATTAGGAGAGGTCTGAGGAAGAAGTAATGCGCCTGTATTAACTTTATCTTGGCTCACATGTCTCCTCTCTCCCTCTGTCTGTTCTTTGCAGGTTGCACAAACAGCAGATGGCTTGGATGCTGACCTGTGGAAAGATGGCTTATTTAAATCCAAGGTCACACGGTACCTGTGCTTCACGAGATCATTTTCTAAAGAAAATGTAAGTCCGTTTGCTGAATGTCTGCATGATTTGCATCTGTGCCTGGTATGCTCTTACCCATAAGATGATTCATTTTATGGAGCCAATTATAATTCAAGCAGGCGTTTCACTCAGTTCGGGTGAGTAAGGCTGCAAACTGCAATGGCAGGATATTTGCATTTTGCCTGTGTTTCCCATGGAAAGAAAATGCTGACAAAATCTTCTGCAGTAAGAGAAGCAGAAAAGGGAACGTTTGCATTTCGGCAGCCTCTCACACTTGTTTACTGCTGTAGCAATGGGTGCTGCACACTCATGGTGCTGATTGATTTCTAACCCAAATTACCTGAAGAGACAAACACTGCAGGTAGTGTTGGTGAAGGAAATGTTGCTTTCTGAATCCAGGGCATTATGTATATTTTATTGCAGAATTAGCTCACTTTCTTTGTTGGTTTTGGTGCTGATTCTTGAAAACGTGGCAACATTGTGCATATGCTACCACATTCTTGTAATCTGGTCTGACTATTAAGTATAAGTGACTTATACTGTGTGATTAGCAGCAGTTGTCTGCCCACACTTTCTGTGGAGGAGAGGAGACTTTGTGCAGCAAGAGCTTCATGCATTCTGCTGCAGTTTGGCTTGAGGATACAGTTAAAACTTTCTTTTTCTGGAGGAATTGTTGGCTTCTGCAATGAATGCACTCCATCTAGTGGGTAATCTGCTTTTGGTCGTGCTTTGTGTATTCACGGCACTCCATTGGCAGGGTCTGGAGGTACCATTTTGTACTGTGCTTTCACTGTGACAGGAACAGAGAAGTGATGGCAGCTTCAGAGCTGCTCACGGGTCCTGGCAGGAGAGATGGGGCTTGTCAGCTCCCAGCATTTGACTTTTATTCCATCCACCTTCCTGCCTGCCTCTAGATTAAAGTAAAGCTCCAGAGCTAAGGGAAAGACCACTCTGTGGGATGGATTGACAATAATTGTGCTTTGCATCCTGCAGTGCATGCAGTTGCATGAATAGCAGCCTGGAGTAGGCAAGGAGGCTGTTAAATAGGTCTGTGTTGATTTGAATATTAGATTTATCTGTGGCTACCTGAAATGTGAAGTTGTCAGAAATAATTACAGGACAGTAGCAGCTGCTGGCTGCAGGGATGGTGTAAATACCCTCAGCTGGTGCCTGTTGGACTTTTGGCAGGAGCCCTGGGCTCGGCATGGTTTGGGAGTACCTTGTTCATATTGGTGAGGCATGAATTAAAGCAAAAGCTTCCCCTTCCCTCAGTGCTCTTGGCCTCAGGGGATATATGATGGTGCTGTGCTGGTGGGGACATCTGAGGGCTAAAGCACCTCAATTCCTCATGCGGGAGAAAGGGAGGTGGGAGGCTGCTTTCTCTCCCCTGGATGCTGATGTGTTCTGCACTTTGGAAGTTTTACCATACAGGGGTTTCTTTTGTATTTAGCAAAACACTTGGAACTCTTTGTCCTCAAGAACGTGTTGTAGTAAGCAGAGTTAATGCACCTCAGATATTTGGGTTATAGCAGAGTCAGTCTACAGTGTCTGTTTAACAGAATCATCATTCTCAACAGTTTTCAGTGTCAAACATTTACAAGGACATTGCTGTATCTGAGTGTGGGGATGAAGTTTTCATTGTTTTGTGCAGTGTTTCTGTTTGTAAAGGGTTTGCAGTACCTAAAAGGTGTTCTTCTTTCATATGTCAACCCAGACTCCTGGCAGCAGTGCTGGCTTCATCAAAAGCTGCACAGAAAATCCGGTCTCTAAACTGTTGTGGAGGCTGTCACTCTGAATTGTGCTCTGAGCTCTTCAAGCCTTGATTAACAGGACAAGGCATGAGTTCAAAATTCATATGGACTCCAAATGAAGTTCTTTGTTCCAAATGGCCTGTGCTTCTGGAATGCACTGCATTTGGAGCTAGAACCCTGTCTTCAGTACTAATTAGCTAATGCATGTAATAACTTTGGCTATTTGTGCATCAGCCATCATCCTGTAGTGCTTTCTGCTGTTACTGTCATGGAAATGTTTGTGTTGCTGTTGTAGAGTGTGTAAGAGCTGAGGTGACCTGCTCAGTGGATCAGTTGGTGAAAGTAGTACTTCAAACTGCCGTGCTTCAAAGGGGAGAATTTGGTTGTGTTTCTGAGGATCTGGAAGTGTGGCAGTGGATGACGTGGTGGGATTTTGAATGCTGAAAGTTGTGCAGTGTTTCCTACTCAGTAATTGTTTGGTTCCTGCAGAGAGGGCAGTTGCAAGGGTTGACTTGGTACGTTCTAATAATTTTTAAAGCTGTGGTCAGATACAATGACAAGGCATTTCAGGGTTCAGCAGGTGGGAAAATCTGGGGTTTAATTTGATGACATTGTCATAATAAACTGTTTCTTTCCTCCCCCCAAAGAGTCATTTAGGCAATGTCTTGGTTGATATGAAGCTCATTGATATCAAGGACACTTTACCTGTGGGCTTCATCCCCATCCAGGAGACAATTGATACACGTAAGTTGGCATCTGTTCCTCAGTCCCACTCTGACAGTGCCTGGGTGGTCAGGAGGGCTGTGGCCCAGGCCATGGGGGGCTGTGTCCCAGGTCATGGAGGGTTGTGTCCCCGGCCATGGGAGGTTGTGTCACAGGTCATGGGGGGCTGTGTCCCAGGTCATGGAGGGTTGTGTCCCCGGCCATGGGAGGTTGTGTCACAGGTAGAGGGCTGTGTCCCAGGCCATGGAGGGTTGTGGCCCAGGTAGAGGGTTGCTCTTGGCACTGCTGCTCTCTGGGATGGCATGTGCACATTTAGGGGCAGCTTTGGGCTGCAATGAAACAGCTTTTGTTTTTCCTGTGCTCCTCAGGCTGTTTAATGGGGCTGGCTGGCTGTCTTTGCCTGGCTGCTAGAGTCACACAGCTCCAGGGCAGGAAGGGACTGTTGTTCTTTTCATTTTGAAGAGTGGACTGGGCCTAGCAGGAGCAGAGTGGCTGTGCTGAGGGCTGTTGACAAATGCACTGAAAGGAAGGCTTCTCCTCCCAGTGGGTTGGAATCACAATGAACTGACTGGTTGTATCACATGCTCCCAGGTGCATTCCTACAGGCAGTGCTTGTGGGAGGAATGTTTAGTCATGGCTGTCCAGGCCAGTGAGGCAAACATCACCTGAAAGAGGAAGGGAGTGTGAGAGATAGGCAGAAGTGGTAGTCACTGACTGTCCTGTGCTGTGGGCCAGCACTGGGGCACACATGGGAGCTGATCTGTGCAGCAGGCAGGAGGGCATCTGGTTACTGCAGTGCCAATAACACATCTCCTGATAGAACAGTCCTCACTGAATGGCACTGCACTGCATGGTTTGTTGACATGGTTGTTCTTTGGCACCAGTTCTGCCATGATTATCAGTGTAGTATCTGGAGAGACTATAAATAACATTTATACCCTAATCTTGCATAAAGCCCACCCTGTATTCTGGGTTGTTTTTGCAGAAGAAGTAGCTTTCAGAAAGAAGAGGCTGTGCATTAAATTCATCCCTCGAGATTCTACAGAGGCAGCAATCTGTGATATCCGAATCCTGGGGAGATCTAAGCAAGCCCCTCCTCAGTACACGTTCATAGGGTAAGTGCCCTCACTCCTGTGGGGCTGTTGTGAGTGTGTTACACCAAAGCAAGGCACCCTATGCTCCTGTAATTACCAAGCAGTAGCGTGTAAGAGCTGAAGTTTGTCATTAGAAAACTCCAAGTGTTAATGTGTTTGATGTAGGAATTAGTTTGCCTCCCCCCTTTTCTTTGAATTGCACTGATTGTCAGTGACCAAGGTGTTTGTGAAACACGTCAGTGCCCGGTGCTGGTGCACGTGTGCAGCGTTTGTTTGTGCCATTGATGCTCTGTGTCTGGCTTCCCCAGGGAGTTGAACAGCATGGGCATTTGGTACCGCATGGGCAGAGTTCCTCGCAACCACGACTCTGCACAGCCTGCAGCTCCTCCTGCCCCAGCTCCAGCTGCCACCCCTGCTCCCAACCTGCCCAGGTAGGTTCTGCATCCCAGCCCTTTCTGCTCGATGCTGCACCGTGTGTGGTTACCACCTTGCCTGGAGGCAAAGACCCAGTGCTGAATCACTGAGTGTGCAAGGGTCACTTTATGGCTGCAGAGCAGTGTCAGAGCTCTTTGGAACGGGGCCAAAATTAGAGCTCAAAGCATCAGTGACAGTCTGAAAAGAAGTGTTTACAAGGCTTATATATTTTATAACCTCTTGTTGTGCAGTTTATGGTTTACAATGGCTGCAAGGAAATTGGATCAGTTTTGTTTTACTTGCCAAATAAAGCAAATGTCAAAATAGTCAATATAAAATGTATTCTAATTTGGCTGAGTTAAACCAGCCAGTATGCAGTGGAATAATTGAATGTTACATTAATGCCTCCTAGTAAAACCCACCTGTCTGTAGCCAGCTCCACTCTCACACCCTGTGTGTGATTTACAGGTAACTTTTACACCATCAGCCTGATCATTCCAAGCATCTTTCATGTCTGCTTTTTTTACTCTGGTTATTTATTATCCAATATATATTTTTAAGAAATATAAATGTATATAAAGGTGCATCCTGCAAATATTTAATTGTTACAGGGAACACAGACAACTCGAAGGTCTCTTGTAATACTGTTAGCAGTGTGGGGAGTTTTTATAGAAGATTGTAGTCACAAGTAACCTCTTTATTTTCACGTCACCATAGAGAGAGGAGGTTTCAGGGAGCAGGGAGGCAGTCCTCCCCAGCAGAGGGGCTGGTAACAGCTAACTCAGCTGACCTTGGGCACACTCTTGCTTCCCCTGGCCTGGCATCGATGATTGTCAGTTCAGGGGCAGAGACTTGGAGGGCAGCACATGTTAGGAGTGTTTGAGCAGTGTCTTGGCTCAGTTGTGCCATGCCTCAGACTCTGCTGGAGCAGGATTTGTGGGTGACATTCCCAGCTTCGAGTCTGGTTCCAGCATTTTGGGAGCAAGTCCTTGGCTGCTGTGAGTATGCACAGAACCAACTGTGAGCTGTTTTGCCTGGCAGCTCTGTGTGGTGGCTCCATCCCTGCTGTGTGCTCTGTGTGCCCCAGTGCCTGCTGTGCCTTGGGAGCACGTTCCACATCCCTTCCCGAGGTGCTGCAGGAGCCTGTGCCCCTGTCACTCAGACAGCCTGCTCACATTTGTCAGCTGCATGCAGGATGTCAGTCAGTGCTGCTGAAGTGTGTTCTACAATGACAGACATAATTGCACTTAACTTTTTGCATGGATGTTATCAATATGTGATGGATACTTTGGGAAAAGGAGCACTCTGATTGCAGATGATGTGTCACAGGCATTTAATCTTCCTCTTGGAGGGACTGGGATTCAGTCACAACGTTCACTTATTGATGTGAGGTTTTGAAAACACAGATTCGCACTGACCCTGGGAATCTTTCAGTCACTTGGTTTGCGAGGCTGTCACCTGCAAAGTTAATGATTTACCTGGAGAGGGAAGGTCTGGCTGCAGTGGGTGTGCAGGTTCAGAAGGGCAGAGTTCCTGGCTCTCTTCCCGGGATGTGTTTCTGCCCTCTGTGCCACCCTGGCTGGAGGGGCCGTTCCACAGCAGCTCCTGCGTGCCCACAGGGCCCGTGCTGGCCATTCCAGGGGAGGTGCTGGTGCCTCTGCACTGTGCCCAGCTCTGGTGCCATGGCCAGGACAGACCCTCTGCACTGTGCCCAGCTCTGGTGCCATGGCCAGCACAGACCCTCTGCACTGTGCCCAGCTCTGGTGCCATGGCCAGGACAGACCCTCTGCACTGTGCCCAGCTCAGGTGCCATGGCCAGGACAGACCCTCTGCACTGTGCCCAGCTGAGGTGCCATGGCCAGGACAGACCCTCTGCACTGTGCCCAGCTGAGGTGCCATGGCCAGCACAGACCCTCTGCACTGTGCCCAGCTCAGGTGCCATGGCCAGCACAGACCCTCTGCACTGTGCCCAGCTCTGGTGCCATGGCCAGACAGACCCTCTGCACTGTGCCCAGCTCTGTGCCATGGCCAGGACAGACCCTCTGCACTGTGCCCAGCTCTGGTGCCATGGCCAGCACAGACCCTCTGCACTGTGCCCAGCTCTGGTGCCATGGCCAGCACAGACCCTCTGCACTGTGCCCAGCTCTGGTGCCATGGCCAGGACAGACCCTGTAGACTGTGCCCAGTAAATTGAAGCCTGAGGGAGTGTTTCCATGGATCCTCTTTGGTGGGGATGGCAAGAAATCAAATGTAAGGATGAAGTGTCCGTGGTGCATAGAGGCTGTGCAGATCTGAACATGATGGTTTGGGTGGCTAAGGGGGGCTGTCACGTGTTTCTCCAGAGTCTGGTTCCCATAAAGGATTTGTTATGAAACTGCACTGACCGTGTGGCTTGCATCCAGCTCAGCTGGTTGAAGACGTGCAAAAATTGGTCACAGTCCAGTATGTTTTAGTGGTAGAAAATGATGAGGAAAAAATGTTTAAGCAATATGGTTGGTTTCCAGGCACAAGAGTCTGTTGCAACAGCCGAGGAGGAAAGACGTGAACTGTAATTAGAAAGGAGCCTGATGGATTTGGCTGATTCTGAGGATGCGTCGAAGAATTTGTGGAGTGCTCTGAGTGAAGAGGCTTCAGTCTTCTTAGAGTCATTTTTCTTTGTAGCGAGCCCTGTTCCTGCTGTAGCAGTATTCCTGGAGGCGTGTTTTCTTTGGGGCATAGCACGGGGTTGTTAAGTCCAAACCGGAGGTATCCGTTTGGAGAAGCTGTGCTCTGGGTTGTTAAATAAGCCCTACAGGGAAACTGAACTTTTTTCCCTAAAACTTGTGCGTTGTCTTCTGTTTAATATGATCTCTGCCACTGCTGATTTGTAACCTGTGCTTTCACCCTGAAGTGCATGTGGTTGCACACAGATATTTCCTTCTTTAAATCAATCACTTTCACCATTTTCCAAAACACTTCTTGAGTTTATTGCTTTTAGTAAAGTGTTTGGACTGTCATTATTTATTACTCGCAAAGTGCTGACAATGTGCTCTTCCCAAATGAGTCTTTATGTGGAATATTTGTTTAACAGGTTTTGCAGGGGAGGTGTCGATGTTCCCGTGGGCCAGGCTGTGCCTGCAGCACCCCAGGTCAGTGGGATTTGGGCAGCAGCCCCCCAAAATCCCCACAGGGGGCTTGTCTCTGAGAGGGGCTTTGCATCTGGCCAGTGAGCCTGGGCTTTGTGCTTCTGATTAATTGGACAGAATTTAAAATCCTAACCAAGGAAGCTTACACCACGTGTAATTTATCTTTTTGGAGTATTTCTGCTGTTTGGCAATTTTTCCCTACTGCTTCATTATGTGCAAACTCCTGACTCTGGAGAGCAGCTCTGAAGGATGTGAAAGCTGTGTGCTCTCTGCTGCAGCCTCCCGAGACCCAGCCCTGCTCAGCTGAGACAGCCCCTCCATGAGCACTTCATGCTCTCAGCTCTTTGATGCAGCCTCTGCCTGAGGATTTAATGGGCTCCAGCTCAGCCTTCCCAGCAGCGGCGTCAATTAAACTTGTTGGGATTTTTCTATTGTTTGGTAGCTGCTTTGTCCTAGATACTCAAGTCCTCTGATCTCAGTTAATCCCCATGCAGAGAAAGCTGCAGGAGCTTCATTCTGCATTAGGCCTTACATTTTGGGTTGGTGTCTGCAGTGGAGCACGTGCCCTCAAGAGCATCTTTGGGGCTGTGTGTTCAGCCAGTGAGTGTTCTCATTCAGCAGAGGGGTGCAATATCTGCAATATCCCATCCCGTGGGGAACAGGCTGCTGGAGGCACCCACTGTGTGCAGAGCACAGAAAATGCACTGCCCTCCTCCCTTCCTGCAGCTGGCAATCTTAAATGGGAACATCTGAATGTGGAAAGAATCGCTCACTCACTTTTTCATTCCCTCCTGAGTTTGGACTTGTATAAAATCTGATCTGGCACTCCCAGTTCTCATTGACTGTTAGGAAACAGGATATTTTAGTAGCTTGGAATGAGATGAAATGTTTGCAAAGTCCATATGTTGCTTGTTTTAGAGAAAGGGTCAGGAAGGTTTTAGAAAGTATTTAAATATTTGGTTTACACGATTAGAATAGATTGTCTGGAATGAAGTCCATTACCCGAGGTGATTGTTGCCTCTCAGTTTTGGTTTTCACTGCAGTTCTTTGGAGTATGAGGTAGGTGTTCTGGCACCTCAGTGCCCCGACACAGTCAGAGTTAGGGCTGTGAGTGGTGTAGCTGGGATCTAGCTCTGCTGGACCCTGCTGTGGCCGTGCCTGGGAGCCTGGGAGGTGCCTCCCGATGCCTGTTCATAGATCCCCAGCAGCTTCTTTCTTAGAAATGTGCCTTTTCCAGGCTCTGTAGGTAAAGTTTGCACATTGGACTATGTTTCTTGAGAGCTGCAGCCTGATATTAACACATTTTAGGTGTGATTTATCTGTCTACAGCTGGAAATTTAGTTGTTCTGTTTTCAGTTTTCCATGAGGAATGATCTTTACATGACCATTGATTATAGAAAATAAGGTTCTTGCTTTTTTTGGTTTTTTTTTTTGAAAGGTATTCCCATCAGACTGCAGGTTTGCAGCACGTTCTGAAGGTCATTGTGAAAAATCAGTTCTGATGCTGCTCTGTGTGTCACACTTGTACTACCCCAAGCTGTCACTGCTGGGTCCAAAGCCCAGCTTACCATTGGGCTTTTGCTGTGCATTGTTGATGTCTTTATACGAATTATGAAACATCCTTTGATATCCAGCACTTCCCTTGTGATGGTCTGTTCTTTTTTATGAAAAAAAGAACTCACCTCACTTCAAAAGCAGCTCATCACCTTTCTGCAGACAGTTCTTAATAACTGGTTTGGAGCTGTTGGGCATTCCTGGGCCTGTTTTATGTGAGTTTCTCTCAAAAAATGTTCATAAAGTGGCCATAATGTGCACAGACCTCAAATCCCTTCACCTGCACGTGAAGGATCTCCTCATCACATGCTGACTTGTTCCATGGATTTTCTAAATAAAAGAGCAGCTGAAGTGAAGAGAGTGATTAAACTTGCCCTGAATTGTCTTGAAATTATCATATGCTGGGGAAAAATATGTTTGGTGTTGGAGCAATGCTGGAGCAGTGTGGGTCTGACTTCAGCTATGGAGGGAAAAGCTGAGCCCTGAGCCTGGCTTTGCCAGGTCCATCCTTCTGCTGCACCAAAGCACCTCACTGCTTATCCCTGAGGAGCAGCAAAGCTGCTTGGTGACAGTTCAAAAAGAAGATAATTGGCATGGGGACAGTCTTTGTGAGTTGCCATTCCTTAACATCAGAGATTCACTAAAGTGCTAATAATTACTGTTAATATCTTTAGTTGAAACTTTCTGAGTAAACGAGTGCTGGTTGAGGCAGCGTTTAACGGCTGCTGCTGGCATGATCAGAATGCAAATAAGTGTTATTAGCCTAATGATTTTGCTGTCACCACGGTGTGCAGCAGTAGTGTTGTGAATATGTCATGCAGTACCCGTGAATTTGGAAAGTGTGTCAAAACACAACTTCAATTAGTTTGCTCTAATTATGGCTCTGGAGAATTCATAAGTATATCACTCCTCATTAAAAGAGATTTTTGTCTATGGATTAATCCAGCACATGAAGGGGTGTTGGAGCAGTGGGAGGCAGGGCTGTGCACAGGGAGGTGCAGGGTGCTGGGAGGGGCAGCAGCTCTGGAGCAGCCCTGGGATCCTGCCCTGGGATCCTGCAGATCCTGGGATCCAGCACATCCTGGGATCCTGCAGATCCTGGGATCCAGCAGATCCTGGGATCCTGCAGATCCTGGGATCCAGCACATTCTGGGATCCAGCACATTCTGGGATCCAGCAGCCCTGGGATCCTGCAGATCCTGGGATCCAGCAGCCCTGGGATCCAGCAGATCCTGGGATCCAGCAGCCCTGGGATCCAGCAGCCCTGGGATCCAGCAGATCCTGGGATCCTGCAGATCCTGGGATCCAGCAGATCCTGGGATCCAGCACATTCTGGGATCCAGCACATTCTGGGATCCAGCAGATCCTGGGATCCAGCAGCCTGGGATCCGCAGATCCTGGGATCCAGGAGATCCTGGGATCCAGCAGATCCTGGGATCCAGCAGATTCCGGGATCCAGCAGATCCTGGGATCCAGCAGCCCTGGGATCCAGCAGATCCTGGGATCCAGCAGATCCTGAGCTCCTGCTGCAGTGCCAGGGCCTGGGGAGTGGGTCTGGACTGGCTCTTCAGGTAAAAATAACCAAACCAGCAACAAACCTCAAACCACAAAAGCCCTGGAAGGAGCCACACTTGATGTTAAAATAGAGATGTGTCCCAAAAGCTTTTGTTTGATGAAGGATTGCAAGCAGTCAGACAGTGCCATCCAGGTCTGTCCAGAGACCCCTTTGGGATTTGGGGAGTTTTTCCCTTTCCCAGGGTGTTTGTGGTGTCTTTTACACACTGTCTTGTCACACCATCTGATCATGTTCCAGCTTTGCAGAACAGGAAAAGATTGTTGTGCTCACAGGTTTGCAGTTGAGTAAGGGTTAAAGTAGTAATTGTTTAAATCTTTCAGGCTTTTCTCCCAGTTCTGTGATAATTTGATGAAGAACTTCACCCTAATTAAATATTCAAATTAGGAATAAGTGTCAATATGGCTTCCCATTGCCTGGAATGATGATTAATTGTATTCAAAACTCTAGTGGCCGCTGTAATCTAAACCAAACCGTTGTTCTTCATTATTTGTGCAACACATTTACCATGTTTTTGTTTTAAAATTTAAACAAGTAATTGATTTGCCATATGCCGCAGAACTGCACATACTTTCACGATGTGTTTAGGAACTTGGGGACTTTGTAATTGGGATTTTCTTGCTTTTGAATGGCAGCCTCTTTTTTTTGTCTTCTACAACGCAAAATTATTTGACCCTCACAACACATAAGGAAAATGCATTATGCAATCAACTTTGTAGGTATAAGCTATATTGATCCTGGCCAAAGTTTACATTAATTTAAAATAAATTAAGCTTTGTTTCCCATTTCTCCCTACAATGTTATCTTTTCTAAAAGGAAAGGGGGAAGGGGAGCTGATTTCCATCCAGCAGGGTGTCATTTCCCTGCAGTGCTGCTGGGCTGTGCTGAGCCTGGCTGCAGGGCTGGGGTAAACCTCTCTTACAGCACAAACTGGTACAAACTTCTAAAAAACATTCTCCTTAAAAAGAGGCCTTCTAAGCAGACTTGCTGTATTTACCTACAGAACAATTTCTGCTGTGAAGAAAGTGGTTCCCCTTAGAGGGCAGAAATTCAGTCTTTCTTCTGGCTGCCTTGGTGCCTTGGAAAATATTTTTGAATACTTCAATTAAAAATCAAATGAGAAGCATGTCATGCCCACAGGCAGTGGTCTAGTGTTTTAAAGTGTTTTCATAACAAACATGCCTCTGCTCCAGAGACTCTCATGTGGATTGTGTTTTAAACAGCGCAGTGATGGCCAAATTCAAATGTAGTTTCACACCATCTTTTTTTTTGTTAAAAATAGCTTTGGAAAGCACAAGGAAGCTCAGACCGATGTTTGCTTTTTCTTATTTTATCTGTGCTGTTCATCATCAGCTGCATCAAGGGCTAAAAATACATTGTTCTTCCCAAAATGTGTCCTGTTTTTAAAGGCAGATAACTTCCAGATGATTTGTGTGGTAGATAAAACCTGCTGGCTGAGGACGTGGGTTTGATGCTACAGCATGCACAGGGCTGTGTCTCACACACAGAGCAACAGGAGGACACACAGGCTGCCTGTTCACCTGGCACAGGGTGTGCTGAGTGTCTGCCTGTTCTCCTGGCACAGGGTGTGCTGAGTGTCTGCCTGTTCTCCTGGCACAGGGTGATGCTGAGTGTCTGCCTGTTCACCTGGCACACTGTGATGCTGAGTGTCTGCCTGTTCTCCTGGCACAGGGTGATGCTGAGTGTCTGCCTGTTCTCCTGGCACAGGGTGATGCTGAGTGTCTGCCTGTTCTCCTGGCACAGGGTGATGCTGAGTGTCTGCCTGTTCCCTGGCACAGGGTGTGCTGAGTGTCTGCCTGTTCTCCTGGCACAGGGTGATGCTGAGTGTCTGCCTGTTCTCCTGGAGGGTGATGCTGAGTGTCTGCCTGTTCTCCTGGCACAGGGTGTGCTGAGTGTCTGCCTGTTCTCCTGGAGGGTGATGCTGAGTGTCTGCCTGTTCCCTGGCACAGGGTGTGCTGAGTGTCTGCCTGTTCCCTGGCACAGTGATGCTGAGTGTCTGCCTGTTCCCTGGCACAGTGATGCTGAGTGTCTGCCTGTTCTCCTGGCACACTGTGATGCTGAGTGTCTGCCTGTTCTCCTGGCACAGGGTGATGCTGAGTGTCTGCCTGTTCTCCTGGCAGGGTGATGCTGAGTGTCTGCCTGTTCTCCTGGCACAGGGTGTGCTGAGTGTCTGCCTGTTCTCCTGGAGGGTGATGCTGAGTGTCTGCCTGTTCCCTGGCACAGGGTGATCTAGTGTCTGCCTGTTCTCCTGGAGGGTGATGCTGAGTGTCTGCCTGTTCCCTGGCACAGGGTGATCTGTGTCTGCCTGTTCTCCTGGCACAGGGTGATGCTGAGTGTCTGCCTGTTCCCTGGCACAGGGTGATGCTGAGTGTCTGCCTGTTCTCCTGGCACACGTGATGCTGAGTGTCTGCCTGTTCTCCTGGCACAGGGTGATGCTGAGTGTCTGCCTGTTCTCCTGGCACACTGTGATGCTGAGTGTCTGCCTGTTCACCTGGCACAGGGTGATCCTGTGTCTGCCTGTTCTCCTGGCACAGGGTGATGCTGAGTGTCTGCCTGTTCTCCTGGAGGGTGATGCTGAGTGTCTGTCCTGTCCAGGAGCTGCTCCCTCTGCCTCGTGCTGCCCTGAGCTCCTCTGTGAAGAGGAAACATCGTTATTGTGCGTGGCAGTGCGGTGCAGAAGATTAATGATAACATTTTATTAAAAGTCACCCAGAGCTGGGATCTGCATTAGAAAAAGAGAGGTTTGAGTTAAGGGGGAAAGCCACACTGGCTGTTCATGGGTCACAGTCAGGGGTGAATGCCCTGCTGGGGTGGATGGCCACTGTGCAGTCCTTGTTGTTGGCCAAGCCCAGTGCTCAGAGGGGTCAGAGGAGCTGATGCTGGGTATGGACAGTTTGTAGACAGTTTGGGAAGCAATATTAAAATCAATGTTTGCTGCTTGACCTGGCTGGAGTTGTCAGGCTGGAGGGAGCTGATAGGAGCAGCATTTTGCACTCTGGTAACATTTTCCCCAATTCCTCTCTGTCCCTCAGGCACATCTCGCTGACGCTCCCAGCCAGCTTTCGGGGGAAGAGTCACAGCAGCCGCCTGGACCTGGAGCACCAGCACTCCAACCTGTATGCCATCTCAGGTGAGCTGCTGTGCCACAGCCCCTCTGCTCCTGTGGCATCAGAAATGTACCCAAGTACAGCAAATATTGCAAACAGCCACCTGCACGGTACCCACAAAACAACCCTCAGCTTTTCATCAGTGCTGTTTAACAGCTGAGAGCAGCTGAGGTGCAGAGACCCCAGGAAATGGCCACAACACTTGTTGTCAGCAGCATTACTGACCCCCAGAGAGAGATTGCTGCTGCCTCCCAAGGGGCTGGGTGAGAGCTCTGATAAAAGCAGCACTGACACGTACTTTGCTCCTGGTTTTATTCATGCTCTTCACAGGTGAGTCACGAGAAACGTCTTTGCTGGTTTCAGAGGAGGCTTAGTCCTGCCCAGCAGGATGAGGTTCAAACACAGTGGTCTTTGCTACCCTCAACATAGATATTAAAAACAGATGAGACCTTTACTCCTTCTCATTTCTGTATTACCTAAACTGGCTGTGCATATGCTTGTTTCCCAGAGTTAGGGAAAATTTGGAGTTAGGTATTAGAAAATGGGGGTTCTGCACTGATTTGTGGGAACCATGTGCTTGCATGTGCACACTTGGTCTCTCTAGCTGCAGCTTTCACTCTGTTCATCATTCCAAACCAGTATAAAAGTGCTAGAGCCAGTGATACTTTCCAGATGTTAAAATGGGAAAAACCTGCCAATGGATGTTTTAGCCAGTTTTTAACTAGTACTAATCTGCAGAGAGTTGTTTATTGAAATGGAGAAGGGACAGTCAAGGCTGCTGCTTGCCCCATGCAGGTAGAGACACCTGTTACTGTCCTCAAAACTGCATGTATGTAGTCAGGGAAGAGAAGATGGCAAAAATGTACCATTCACAGGTTCTTGCTATTAATGCTGAATGACACTTGTAACATGGGAATATGGCATTAATTCGTGTACCATAATCAAAGGGTTATTTGAAAGGTAATCTCTGCCTGAAACAGCAACTTCAGGTTCCTAAAGAGGTAGAATATAACAATTGCATAATCCTTGTCAGTTCTCGTTTTGCTTGTTACTCTCCTGCCCTAATAGATTTGGAAATGTAAGGGAAGGTGTGTTCCTGTGTTTGCATGAGACAATTCTGCGTGGGGATGGAAGTTGTGCTTTTCCTCCTGGGAAAGCACCAAATGCAGTGACTGCAGCAGCTCTGGGTGGGTGTTCCTGGGCCTGACCTTGCTACAGGATGTGCTGGTCTTGGTCTGTGCTTATGGTGCAGCCTGAGGAGGTGCTGGCTTTGCAGAGAGCCTGAACACTTTACCAGATCCTTTCAGGCCAAGCACTAAACAAGGCCTGTGGAACTGCACGGGACATTAGTTCTTCATGTTTGCTTGAGCACATTTTCAAGTATGTAACTCTTATTTTTCCTCCAATTGCACATTCTCCTCCAGAAACACCGTTATATGAGTTGTGCATGTGTTGTAATGGCTATTACAGCCGTGAGCTCTTTCCAAAGAAAGGCTTTTGTCATGTGGCACATCCTGTGCACTGACAGCATCTTCACACACAGCTCCTGACCACGGCTGCCCTGTCAGCAGCTGCACTGAGGTGCCGTGGCAATTCCATTTGTGTGTTTAAACCTTGCTGAGCTGGCTTAGCCCCCAGACAGGCTCTGGGAGCCTTTCCCGAGTTTCCTGTTCCGTCGTGTCATGTGCAGCCTGTCTGGGCTCTCTGCAGTGCTCACTGCACTCCATGGCAATGGAAACACAAAAGCACACAGAATTATCTGATTAAAACAAGTTTCATTTAACAAATTATATTAAGAATACAGACTGAGTTATCACACAATGAAACTTCCCTTTGTAAAATACAGGAGGGTCATCTAAAATAAATATAAAACATAGTAACATTCATAAGATTAATGCACAGTAAAATCACCTTCAGTAACCCAACCATCTTAGAAAACCACTTTGCCATTATGAACAGTCTCTTCTCGTGCAGTTTTGGTATGGCCTCACTCTGTGGTGGGCACAGGAGGAGCTGCTTGGGAAGGGAGGGCTGTAATGGGGGTACAGTGAAGAGCTGCAGCATGGTCTCTCTTTGCTCTCTGTAGACATCCAAGATTTTCTCAGCATTTGATAAAAACAACACTTCCAGCTGTGGTTCGGCATGTTTGTGGAAGATTAAATGAATTTTGGCTGTTGATCCTGCTCTGTATTGCAAATACATTTTGGCAGAATGATGTATCCTCACTGGAGCTGCCCGTTAGCCCTTGGGCTGTGTAGTGAAGTTGTTGTTTGCACAAAACTGGAATCAAGAGAAAGATGGTCCTGAAAGCAGCACTTACAATTTTTAACCAGTCTTTTGTCATTGCCAGTCTTGGCCATGACACATTGGGTGACCAGAAAGTGAAGGAGCCTTCTCTTGGCACATGAAGGAGTCAGTCAGTCCCTGCAGGGTGCAGGTGAGGAAGCATTGCCCAGAGCTCACAGCAGGAGCCTGTCCCATGCCATGGAGTGCAGAACTGGCACTGCTGGCATTATCCTCTGCCTGGCATCCTCCCTGCCCCAGCAATGCCCTGCACCCCCTCCAAAGGCAGAATTAGTCCCAAGTGGATGTGCAGCGTGTGTGTGGGTGCTGCTGGGAGCAGGGTGCTGAGGAGCTGACAGCTTTCATGTGCATGCTGGGACAAGCAGCTGCTGCAAGAAGAATGCCTTGCTCCAGACAGACCTGTTGACAGACGTGGTTCAGTATTTCACAGCTCAGCCTTTCCTCATGGCCTTCAGTTTAATTAAGATGTTGTTGTGACTACATACTGCCTTCATTTCAGACTTGAGCGTCTTCTGCCTGCATATTGCTTCAGCTTATCAGAGGCACAGGCACAGTGAGGGAGAGGCAGCCCTCGCAGGCAGCACAGATAATAACATACAGGGAAAATTCCTCAATGAAGTGAAAATTATTTATAATAATGGTACTCAAATAGAAGGGAAATAATTCACTCTAAGGGTATATAAATTTTTATGATAGTGTATAAACAGCCATAGCTTGCCTTGTCTTCCATCTATTCCTGCAGAGAATGAGGGCAACATCTAGCATAAAGAAAAATACAATAAGAAAATGAAGAAATGAATGGGAAGAGCTGGAGGATTGATCACCTGGCATATTTGTATATCCTGATGTAAAAGGTGCTGCTGACAGGTGGCCAGGTTTCTTCTGTATAAAACCATGTGTGTGCTGTCAGGGCAGTGTGAGCAGCCTTGTTTCGATTGATGAATTGCCTGCTTTCTTGATTAAACCTTCCGTCACTTACAAAACAAAAAGCCTGTGTTTCGATGGCAGAGTGGGACATGTCAAAAAAATCTGTCTGCTTTACCTTTGTGCAGATGTTGGGCACAGACTGCAACATGTATTATTAAAATGAATGTGGCATTTACTGTGCATTATTTCTTTCCTGGGAGAAGGGACCTGTAAATTATATGCTAATAATAAGCTTTAACCCTTTCGGGAGCCCGGAGATTTAGGAATGTGAATATTCTGCAGCCCTCACTAATTGGATGGGCTCTAACCCCACTGCAGCACTGTGAAGTTCCTGAGCAGCAGGTTCCAGCCCTTTTTTTTTTGTTTTTGGTAGTGACAAAAGAAGTCTCTTTCAGAGGTCTCCTAGATTTAGATTTTGCTATATTTCGGTGCCCATATGTCAACTTCCTTCTTGTTGCAAAATGCCCGGTTGTCTGGCCACATGTGCCACTTCCTTCAGTGTCTGTCTCCTTTTAAAACACACTGGAGCTCTTTTCTGTATGTAGGAGGACAGATGCTTTAATAAGAGGTTAATAATTTATTTGTACAAATTATTGTTTTGCTTCATCATTTTTGTAGATAATTAAGTTATGTACTTGGCACAGCATGTCTGCTTTACTAAAACAGGTAATTTTGCAAAAAAGGGAGATGCTATTTTTTGGATCAGTGCACAAGGATTGCTTTTATCTTCATCTTCTGGCACAGTTCCTGGTGGTTCTGCGATTGTGTCTGATGTTCAAGGCGTTTGAGACTCCCAGCCTGGGAGGGGAGGTCCTGTGCTACATTTTACTGTCACTCGGTCCCCATCCCTTCACTTACGTTCTTGGCGCTTCTTGAGAGTAAAAGTGGAACTAAATTCGTATTTTGTGACACTGAATTTTAATCAGGATGGTCCAAAAGCCAGACAAGTTGTGACACGAGCTTTATTCTGCATTGAGACCTCTTTACTGAAGCTGAGATTAAAGTCAGGCTGTTCTTTACTCTATTGCAATTTCAGTCTTTGGACTAAGAGACCTGGATAATCTTCCAGCTATGAAAGGCTCTGTTAATATCCAGCAGTTCAGGGAGGCTGAGTCTCATGTAAAATGCTGCAGCTGCATGTTTCAGAAAGGAAAGTATGTTACTTAGTACTATGAGATTCAAAAATTCTGTTTCTTATTAAATTAGTGCATCGGTGGTGTACAGACCCTTGGTGCACTGTGTCAGCGTGCCCGGTGTGCCACCCAGGCTGTGCTGGGGCAGCAGCCCCACATGGGAATGATGGAGCTGAGTTCTCCCATGGTGACTTTTTGAAGACAGAGAGTTTTTTGATGGAGCTGCTGTTGAGTTCTCCCATGGTGACTTTTTGAGGACAGAGGGTTTTTTGATGGACCGTAGTTGTTTTCCTCACCTCAGTGTCACGTGCTGGTCCAGGAGGTGCTGCCCTGCCCTGCTGTGGTCCCAGCCCCTTTGGGGTGGCAGTGTCCCCTCCTGCTCAGGTGTGTGCCTCACCTGTGTTCTCAGCTCACACATCCCCTCCAAGGGGCTGCTCAGTCCCTGCACAGAGGATTCTGTCATTATTAACCCTGCATCCCTGGATTAGTGTGAGCAGCTGTACGGGGACAGCCTGGGGGGAGCTGGGGCTGGGAGGGACGGGCACATCTGAAGGAGCAGGGTGAGGGAGGGAAGAGTGCTGGTGATGGTGATGATGGTGATGTGATGATGGTGATGGTGGTGATGATGGTGATGATGGTGATGGTGATGGTGATGATGGTGGTGATGATGGTGGTGATGGTGATGGTGATGATGGTGAGGTGATGGTGAGGGTGGTGATGATGATGGTGATGGTGAGGGTGATGATGGTGAGGGTGAGGGTGAGCGTGATGATGATGATGTTGATGATGATGATGGTGAGGTGGTGTGGGTGCCCCAGACAGGGCTGCCCTCTCCCCACACACCCCACAGCAGCACTGGGTGCAGGTTGGTGGAGGATGGAGGAGGATGAGCTTGCAGGAACGGCGCCGTTCCCATGGAGCACAGCCTTGGGGTGGCCTGTGCTGTGTTTGTTTTGCTTTGCCGAATGCCAGAGTTTAATTTTTTTTAAATAGGAACCCGCTCAGAGGTTTGGATATTTAAACAGTTATTAACCGAATGACAATTAACAGATTGCAGAGACAGATTTTCTTTTCAAAACCTCCAAAATTGAGTACAGTTTGCAAAACTATCACAGCATAGTAATGACAATGAATTTTGATTTCCCGGAACTGATATTAGACTCCTTATTAAACTATGTGCATCTGCTTTTAATTTACTCCAAATAATTGGAAAATGCAATGAAGCTTTCCAATTAAAGCTTGGCTTTATGCTGTTTAATAATACCCCCATAATATTATAGCTTATGAAGTGACAGGTGAGTTGGTGTATGAATAAAACATAAAGGAAGCAATAAGGGACAGAAAACCAGAGACAGTTGTTGGGGATTTTAAATGCTGGATGTAATTTGCATATATTAATCTCTTCTTTTCAGCCTTATCAGGCGTTCTTCAGTATTTGAAGTTAAAATAGCATTGACAGGCGGGAGTACGCTCAGTTTTTTCAAGGATTTATTACTTGTATAATTTCTGATCTTTAATAAGCAGATATGACTGATCCTCATAGTTCTATAGAAATCGGTTAATTGTTCCAGATGGCGTGTACTGATTATGCAAAATTACTTTTCACACAATTTTTTTTTTTTGATGGAGTTTGGAGTAAAATTAAATTTTTTATAGCCTTCTTATCATGCTGTTTTACAGTGGGTTTTGCACAGAAGTTGAATTTAATCTACTATATTACATTGACCAGCAGAGTTATTCTAATGTAGCATTCTGTGATTTGACAAAGAATAATAGAACACGTTGCTCATTGTGCGTTTCTGTGCTGCTAATAAAAAGGAGTTGCAGTGCAGCAAACCAGGCTGTTATTTATGAAGAATGCTTAATTTGCACAGTTAAAAATGCAGAATTGTTACGAGATGTTCGCTCTTTTGGATAGAAGGCTTGGGCAGAATAAATGTGCATAGTCTTGTTGCTACAGATTCCACCAAATAAAGCAGGAGTTTTTAAGTGCCTGGTGTGGCTGGATGGGATGGCACTGGGAGGAGCAGCAGCATATTCCTGCTCTGAGCAGGAGATGTCACTGGTGTTTTCCCTAATTATCATCATCCGGATATCTCAATGGCATCATTTCATAATTGAAAACATTTGTAAAGGTTGTTGGGCTTCATTTATCTAATGAAGAGCTGGTTATACAAAATAAACCACACATAAAGCCCTCTTGCTAATAAGTTTATTGGAATTAGTTTTGGCAGTGGCTCAGTTGTTTGGGGGAGGTGTCCGATGGCTTTGCTGTCCTGTGCCAGGGCCCGGGGTGGGTGCAGGTGGGGTATGGACAGTGCTGTGGGNCTAATAAGTTTATTGGAATTAGTTTTGGCAGTGGCTCAGTTGTTTGGGCGAGGTGTCCGATGGCTTTGCTGTCCTGTGCCAGGGCCCGGGGTGGGGTGGGTGTGAGTCTGTGTGTGTCTGTGGGTGTGCTGTGGGCAGGGCTGTGCCAGGGCAGGGGGACAGTGCCACGGGCACTCTCAGCTTTGTCCTGCTTGGTTTGGGTGGGTCCCGTTCCGTGGTGGCCATGGGCAGAGTGAGGGTCCTGCTTGTCCTGGGGCTGGGACCACCCTGGGACTGCAGTGCCCACATCAACCCGTGCAGGGCCCAAAGGGCCATTTGGAGCCAAGCCCAAGGCATCTCAGTGATCCCTGAAAAGCCAAACGGAAAATGTGTAAAAAACGACCTTATGGTTAATGGGTAAGTGGGGGTACAGTAGATGGGCTTTCTTGAATGTCGAGTGCGTATTTTTAACTCAGTAGAAAAAAGGACAAAGTAATTAACTCAGCCATTAGAAAGTTCAGAATTTCTCTCATCTCCTGTTGAACTAGAAAATTGTTTTGTGTATACTTTTATAGGTACATATAGATACGAGTAATATATATGGGGACAACTAATGGCATAAATCAGAAGTTACTAGAAAATATTTGTTCTAATGAAGTAATAATTTGGTGGTAATGCTTTTCATCAGTGTAGCTTAAGGCTCCATTAAGTGGACAGACTATATGGATTCTCTAATTTTAATCTTCAAAATGCTATCTAATGTCTCATTAAGACTTGCATATAATGTATCTTAAGTACAGTCATTAAATATAGTTTAGGGAGATGTATGTTCAGATATTGCTTAAAGATGTTTTAATAGGCCCATTTACTGTGATGAAATTAATGAGTTCTTAACACATATTAAGCTTTTTAAACTCGTGGTGTCCCCTTGCAGTGAGCAAATCAACAGAGGAATTGTGGAGGAATTGGATGCTCCAACAAAGGCAGATCCAGGGACTCTTCAGGCCCGGCTCCATCCCTTTATCTCTGTCAGCGTGGGGTGATGTCCCCTCAAAAAAAAAGAAGACAGTTACTTAGAGAAACACTGCATGGTCACTTTAGATGGGTCTTTTCTTAAACTATCTGATTTGTTTATTTTAATAGATATGCAACTAAATGTGCATAACATCATGGATGCTGAGGTGGGCCCAGCCTGTCCCAGCCCACAGCTCTGAGCTATGGCTGTGATGACACACACAGAAGCCACCCACAAAGCCCCGGCACACTGCCAGAGAGGGGACACCACCAGGACAGGGGACACCACCAGGACAGGGGACACCACCAGGACAGGGGACACTCACCAGGACAGGGGACACCACCAGGACAGGGGACACCACCAGGACAGGGGACACCACCAGGACAGGGGACACCACCAGGACAGGGGACACCGCCAGGACAGGGGACACTGCCAGAGAGGGGACACTGCCAGAGAGGGGACATCACCAGGACAGGGGACACCACCAGGACAGGGGACACCACCAGGACAGGGGACACTGCCAGAGAGGGGACACCACCAGGACAGGGGACACCACCAGACAGGGGACACCACAGACAGGACACTGCCAGGACAGGGGACAGAACATGCCAGAGAGGGGACACCCAGAGCAGGACATCACAGACAGGGACACCACAGGACAGGGGACACTGCCAGAAGGGGACACGAACACTGCAGGAACTCACCAGAGAGGGACACACAGGCAGGGACACACCAGGACAGGGGACACTGCCAGGGAGGGCACTGCCAGGAGCAGGGACACACCAGACAGGGACACTGCCAGGGAGGGGACACTGCCAGGAGCAGGGACATCACCAGGACAGGGGACACTGCCAGGGGAGGGGACACTGCCAGAGAGGGGACACCACCAGGACAGGGGACACCACCAGGACAGGGGACACTCACCAGGACAGGGGACACTGCCAGAGAGGGGACATCACCAGGACAGGGGACACTGCCAGGGG